>PVKB01000393.1:352174-398240 GCA_004027205.1 Ctenodactylus gundi
AAAAAAAAAAAAAAAAAAACTCCACAACAAAAAGAAAAATAATTTAAAGAATGAACAAAGATCAAAATAAATACTTGGGTAAAGAATGTGGACCAAGGGCCAGTAAACACCTAATAATATATTCAGCATCATCATTCATTAGAAAATGCAAATCACAGCCACAGTGAGACATCACCTCACACTGACTAGGAGATGAACACAATTAAAATACCGACAATAACAAACATTGATAAGGTGGTGGAGACGTAACCATCATGCATTATTGATGAAAATCTAAAATTGTAATCATTTTAGAAAACAGTTTGCTACTTCCTCAAAGATTTAAACAGAAACCTGCCATATGGCCCAGCAATTTCACTCATCATTATATATTCAAGGTAAGTAAAAACACACATGCATACAAACACTAGCACATGCATGCTCACAGCAACATCACTCCTAATTGCCATACACTACAGCAACCCAAACAACCTGCCAACTGAAGAAGCAAGATATAAAATAAAATTCATTCAGCCAATGAAATCTGCAATAAAAAAGTGAAATATTAAAGGCTGGAGAAATGGTGCAGTGATTAAAGAGCTTGCCTTGCAAGTATAAGGCTCTGAGTTTGATTCCCCAGCACCACATAACGCTAGGCGTGGCAGTACACACCTGTAATCACAGCACTCATGAGAATGAGGCAGGTGGATTGTCCTGAGTCCAAGCTTGGGCTACACCAGTGAGTTCAGGACCAGCCTGGGTTACAGAGTGAGACTCTATCTCAAAAATGAAAAACAACAACAAAAAAAGAAATACTAATAAAAAAGTCAAACATAAAGGCTGAAAGTAAGCTAATCAAATTTGAAAAGAAAATCATAAAAGAAGAATATTATTACAATTGCATTATAATATGTAGTAATGAAGAAAAGCTAATATGAAGCCTCTTCACTGTTTTCATTTTTGTGAATAATAACTCTTCAGTATCAACAGTCATATAAGTATTTTCCAGTGCTACCAAAAGAAAAATTATTCACTTAGATACAAAAATTTCTCTGATTTTTTCTTTTCATTGAAGGGGATAAATATATAACGTGGGTAAAAATATTGATAGTACCGTATGTTGTACACAAAAAAGTTTCTAGTAAAAGTCACTAAATTCATTCATTTATTTTTTAAAAGCTATGTCTTTCACCCCTTCGATGTGTCAAATACTCCTTGAGGGCCAAGGGTCTCTAAACTCCTGAAAAGGCTTCTGTGGAAACAGATGCTCACAAGTAAACAAGTAAAATTATAAATCCTTAACACCGATGCTAAAGGCTATGGAGACAATACAGAGTTACAGGTTAATGAGCACCTGGGGGAAGGTTGGATGAGGGAAACAGTAAGATCCAAGGATAGAGACATCTGGGCTAAGTGCAAAAGAAAGGAACAAGCAGGAGAGAAGAAGAAGCTTGCGCAGTGGTCTGGGCAGGAACAAAGCCTCTGGCCCCGTGTCGGGATGTGTGCAGACCCTGTGATCTGGGAGGAGCGAAAGTGATGAGGGCAGGCCTCACCACTTGAGGCCTAGTAAGACCACTAAGGAGTCTGGATTTTATCCAAAGTATGCTAGGAAGTCATTGGAGGGTTCTAAGTGGGACAGTGCGATGATCAGACAGAATTTTTAAAATCCAATTGATTGTGTAGGAAGAAAGTCCGAGCCTGTGGGTGGGAGGGGGGAGGAATGGTGAGGGCCCGTAGCAGTTTAGTTCCTCAGGCAAGGGTCGATGACGCTCCGGACAAGAATGACAGCCTGAGCATTGGTGAAAAGTGCTCAGATACGAGTGACTTAAGACATTTCTTTTTTCTGCTTGATTTTATTCTTGTGGGATGTAAGAATATCGAACATTTTGTTTAGAGTTTAAAAGTGAATTTCTGACTGATTATCTGGCGTTGCCAAAATGAAAGGCACACAATGGCAACTGAGTATTTTTCTGGGCAGCTCTAGCCACCTCTCCCTCAATACTTGGGGTGTAATCAATAAACATAACAGAGGCCATTCATTCCAGCAGGATGGGTTCCAACAAAGGGGCTCTATTCACACTGGTAATAGTCAGACTTGACTGTTCAGTCTCATTATGTATTATGTCTAGCTGTCTTCCCTCACTCACCTTCCGTACAGCCCCACCGTGATTAAATGCTCTGTTGGCGAAAGACTGATTTTGAAGCTGAGCTGTTTACACTTCCGGTGGCGCCGCCGTTATCCCTTCACACTGTTCGTTAGAGCACAGATAGTCATACATTTTTGCAATTAGGAAATTGTGGTTTCTGGGGTGTGGGTTGGAGTTTAAAGGTGTCCTCCAGGAGAGAATTTGATCAATGCAATCTTTTCCATGTGTGTTAATGGGTTTGGAAACTTTTAGTAGACACATGCTAATGAAAATGTTTTCGAAATCATTGGTGAATAGTCATTAGTGCCTTTTGTTACTGCTTCTCTGTTTTGAGGAGAGTTGCCTTTCCTCAGATTTGAACTCACTAGGCCAATAGCCCCAAAGAACTGGCAAGCAGTTGTAAATAGTTAACATTCATTAAATTAAATTTTTCAGTGGAAGGCTGGCTGCTCTGGGTTTAGTTTGGAGCAATTAAATATGATTTATTCTCCATCATTTATTGACTTATTCATCCAGTAAATGATTATTGACTGCTTACTGCTGTGTTATACAATGTGAGACACCCAACGAAGGATAATTAATAATAATAACAGCTAGCATTTGTAGAGGATGCTGTAAACCAGCCCTTGGTGCTGTACCTGTCTGAGTCCTTATATATACCTTATAATGCAGCTGTCACTATCATTTTCAATATGTGGAGAAGACAATTGATTTATTGAGGGCTTTAAAAATAAGCCCAAGGAGACCTAGGTATATGGGATGAAATAGTATTTGGATAATCTGGGAATTGAATGCAGGGATTCTGACTTAGGTGTCTAACCTGCCAAGAGATGGCATGCAGCCTCTCCTCGATGTGTGTGCACTGTAGGAAGAAAAATAAGATGTGTGAAGACAGTGAATTCAAATATAAATACAGGGGAAAACAGATTTCAAAAAAAAAAGTACCCTCACTCAAAGTCAGTGGTCCTCAAACTTGGCTGCAGATTGGAATCATGTGAAGAGTTAAAATAAGTACTGATATTCTGATCCCAACTCCAGAATTTCTGACTTAATTGACCTGGCATGTGCTTGTGCAGCTGGATTTTCAAATATTCCCCCAGGTAATTCTAATATGCAGCCAAGTTGAAAACCACTGAGCTAGAAGGACTAAGGGAAATGTTGGGAAGGGGAGAGGCGCAGAATTAATTTTTCAAGAATAGGTAATCATTTCAAAAGTCACAAATGTCGTTGGGCAAGAATGAGGGAAATGACACGTTGAGACTGGTGGTGGATTTTTGCTACTCCAGCCGGAGTCCTGGGATCAGCAGCATATGTACCGCTGAAGAGTCCTTAGAAATATAGAATCTTGGGCTGTGCCCCAGGTGCTCCACCCCCACCACCAGAATGTGCATCCTCAGGTGATTGGATATAGAAGCACTAGAGTAAGAGAAAAGCATCCACGTTAGGTAACCACGGAGCTAGTCGGGCTTGGCAAATGGTTGCACAACCAGCGGATGGAGAGACAGCGTCACACCCGTGTGAGGTAACTGCTGCAAAGGGCAGGGCAGCCTCCGCGTCCGGTGCCTTGGTTGTTGCAGTATGCAGGTTGAATTGTCATCTGGGAAAGGGTGGAAGCTGAAACACTTACTATAACGAGTCAGGTGTGCAGGATATGTTTAGATGATAATTTAATGGCCATACACAGAGCAGATTAGGAAAGGGAGAGGCCTAACATATGGAGGTTCTTACAGAAGCCTTCATGTGAACCTTGGCCTTCCAGATAGGTAAAAACCGAGGCTCTGACTGGGGCCAAGTCGCTTGGCAAGTCCTTATTATCTTCAGAGCATATTGTTTTACTTTCAGGAACTCTTATCTCCTCCAGCAGCCTGACTTTGGAGCTACACTGTATATCTGAATAGAGATACAGGCTACATGTTGCTCTGAGTGGCAGCCAGCATTCCTAGAGCAGAGTTGTCGTTCCATCAATAATGTATTTTCCCTGGAGTACTAGAAGACTCTAGAGAGGAGCAAGAGGTGAATTCTAATAGTCACACACACACACACACACACACACACACACACACACACACACAAAGCATTTAAGATTATCTAGCAACAATATAACTAACCATTTTACTATAAATATTCCATATGATCATTGGCTAGGGAATTAACATTTGATAAAGTAGTCTTCAGAATTGCTACTATTAATTCTTAGGAAATGATACCTTAACACACTGAATAATCTAAAATCTATACAGAATGTAGTTTTTATTTGATAAGCTTTTTAGATGTGTATGAAACCCAGGCAACTATAGTACCTAAGGAGCATTGTTATGAAAGACAATGATCAAGTTATGCTTAGAAATTTGCTAATGCACAGAAATGTTTGGTTGGTCAAGTGATGGGCATTTGCATTGACCTAAAGGATTTATTCAACCTACAAGACAGCTTTTTCATCACTGCTGTGTAAACACTGGATTCCTTTGTTAAGGAACAGAAGCAAGGACATTATATGAAAAGACACTGTATTATGAATATGTTTTTTTTAAATCAACCTTATAAAATTTGTGTAAAATGAAGTGTATCTATTAAAGTATAGGATAAATTTTTAAACTGAAAACATGAGAGAAAATGAGCGATAAATACATTAAAATACCTATGAGTTTATTTACTAACCATCAGTGTAAGAATGTCAACGAAGTGATCAGAACCTAGCAATACTCAGTGTAGCCATTATCTTTTTTCTGTGGTACTAGGGATTGAGTCTAGGGTTTTCTGAGGAACATTCTCAGCCCTCTTTTTTTTTTTAACTGTTTATTTGAGGCAGGATTTCACTAAGTGAAATCACCAAGGTGCCTAAGCCTGGCTCAAACTTATGAATTTGAAATCCTCTCGCTCAACCTCCCAGCATGTTAGGATTATAAGCCTGTGCCATCAGGCCCAGCTTACTCGCTATTCTTAAATTCAAGATTACAAGTAGAAATTTTAGGTTTATCCATGTCTTAAAACTTAAAACTGGCTGGACTATAGAACAAGACACTGTTTCCAAAAAAAAAAAAAAAAAAAGGACTTTATACTGCAATTTATTTGTGTTGCCACCAGATGGAGATGTATCTTTTAGTCATAATCACATGACCTCTGTTACTGTAATCGTAATGAAATAGATGAAGTGAATCGATGCACTGTGATTACCCAACTTATTTCTTCGTGTGGAAAAAATAATAGACTGATTTCTATAGATAGGTACTTATAATATCAAAAGAATATGACATGGACCCAAGCCATCAAATAATTCAACATTCATATACTATTTTGGAGAAAAATATGTTTATTGTGTAAGGTCATGTAATAGGATTTCTCAATGTAATAAGGGGAGAAAAGAAGAGAATGAGAATTTTGAGCTTCTCTGGATGTTATTCTCTTAAGCAAAGCTACAAAAGAAACAAGGGTTCACCAAAAATGGAGAAAGAAGAGAAACAATGAAAATGGAAGAAGGAAGACATGCTATGATACAGGGCATAATATGCTCATTAAAAGACAGTGAAATGGGGGATAAAATATATAGACCAAAATCAAAATGTTCTATGGTTGGGAAGGAAGGAAAGACAGTATTTTGTTGTAGGTTCAAAGTAGATGATCAAGTTCAAGGCAAACCACAGGGTTGGGTTTGAACCTAGCTCTGAATACCATAGGCTGATCTCAAGTATATTGATGACAAAGAAATATCTACGGGCTGAAAAATAAGCAAATACATGAACGCAACGGTACAATATTTTTCTTAGAAGGAAGCACGGCCCATAACACAACCCTCAGTGCGGAAATCACTTCATCAGGAATTTTCTAGTAGCCTCTTTCTCTGTTTTTTCCCCTCTTCTAGCCTATCAAATCAATTTCTCCTGCAGTTTTCTGCTATCTGTATTAACATGCAGGGAATAGTTCTTTGCTGGAACCACTGTCTGGTTTCCTGATCACGACCTTTTTTTCCAGTTAAAATGCATATTGAGATATAATACTGGACTCTCTCTCTCTCTCTCTCTCTCTCTCTCTCTCTCTCTCTCTCTCTCTCTCTCTGTGTGTGTGTGTGTGTGTGTGTGTGTGTGTGTGTGTGTGTGTGTGTTTCTCTCCTTATCTCTTTCTCTCCACAGCAGTGCGCTGGGCTGTTGGAGCTCCCCATAAAGGTTTGGAACCTATTTAAAATGCGGTTGGGGGTAAGAATGGGGTAATTACACATCCTAACAGAAATCCCTTAATGACTACTTTGTTTATGGCTTGCTTTTACCTTGCATGTCTGTTTTTATTGTAGAATAAAAATGAGGGCAGCGTGCCCTATCTCTGGTCCCTTCTAAGAATAAGTCTGCTCATGTGGGGTGCTAAATGCTGCCTAAGTTCGGGTACCCCAGGATAAAGGGCTACTTCTCTGTGTTCCATAGAAACTGCTTTGTGGAGCTGGCTTTGCTGTTTACAGGGTCTGCCAGGAGACCAAAGGCTCACAGTTTGGGCACTGATAATGCTAATCCTCTATGACAATTATCCTGCAACCTTTCCTATTAGAATATCTTTGGACTGTTTTTTTTTTTTTTTTTTTTTTTTGGGGGGGGGGGGTGAATCTAGCCTGGCTAGAAAGAACACATGACTTTTAATCTCTGATCCAAATCCTTATTTCTCAGACATTTCACTATGGAAAGCATCCATCCTGCTATCCAAATTGCTATGGCATAATCCCAGTGCACTTCCAAGGGCTCGTAGAAACCTTGTGATAGAGATTGTCTCTTTTACCAGAGACGTAAGGTCAGGAAGACACCGTGTGCTCAGCATTCCTAAAACAACTCGCCTCCTCACAGATTTCTGGGCAGAGTGCTAACGTGCCCTTAACCTGTTACTCTCTGAGAGCGCTCGTCGGTGGCTATGAACTGTTCAAAGACTTTAGGGAAGGGGGAACTACAAGAAAGAAATTAGACAGCAGAATTCCCACCCACCCAGTATCACCCGTCTGAACTAGCTTGTAGTGTGCTGCGCCTCTCGTGCAATGAACTGTTGGGGGAGAACCCAGCAACGAAGGTTCCTACGGCCTCTCAAAAGCACATACAAATGACAGCAGCTTCTTGGCTTCTGCGCCGCACCTTGGGAGAATTGCACTCTGCAAGGAAGATCGTTCTTGCTCTCTCTGCCATTCCTCTGCCCCTCGCCCTGCTCCTCCAACCCACTGCAACTTTCAGCGTCTTTGCTTCAGCTTCGACGCAGACCCCAGGTCTTTTCTTTTTGTGAAGGCATTTTCTTATCCCAACAAGCCTGATTCAGGTTTAGTAGCCATTCCTTTCTTTTCAATAGCTTTTTATTATTTTCTTTTCTCTTCCTTCCTTCCTTTCTTGTGTATGTGTATGTGTTTGGTACTGCGAACCAAACCAAACCGAGGGAATTATACCACTGAGCCACATCCCCAACCCTTTTCTTTTTTTTTTTTTTTTTTATTTTGAAACAGAGTCTCACTAAGCTACTCAGGTAGGACTTGATCTTGAGATTCTCCTGCCTCAGCCTCTCTCAGGGCTGGTATTCCAGGCATGTGCCACCCTATGTAGCTACTAGTTCCTTGATGTCAATGATGGAGGCATGAAGTGATGGGAAAACTTGCTTGAGATCAGTGAGTTAATGGGCATAGTGGGACGTGCTCTGCTGCCTTCCTGCCTTGCATCTATGGCCTTAGCATCTTTATGTCTCATGTCTGAAAAGTGTGTTGTTAATTATACCCACTCTAATGAGAACCCTGGAGCCAAAAAGGTTAATCCATTATGCGCTCTTCTCTGACTGTTCGCCTTTGTCCTTGTACCAGGGACTTGTTTTCGGCATTCTGAGAAATATCTTGCTCATTTCATTGAGGTTTTAATGTCTCAGAAAACAGTTGAACTTAACGGTGGGATTTGGGGGGGGGGGGGTTTGTTTTGTGCTACCCACATTTTTGGCACTGGGGAACCTATTGCTTGGGAATTGCTGACCTTTCCTTCAACAGGCCAGCCACAGGTGTTCGAGAAGCACATAACACTAGAGGAGAGGAGACTATTAGAAGTGTTACTTTCTGAGGAGTGCCCGTGACAGTCTTGTTGTTCCTACTGCTGGTTGCTTTTGTAACTGAGGGAAAGGGTGACAATTTCCTCAACAATCATGAGGGTCCAGGCTGACCCCTCTAACAAAAGACAGGTGAATGAGAGAAGAGGCGTGGAAAATTTATTTAATCATCATTTTATGTGACCCAGGAGCTTTCCAAACGTAGACCCAAAGCTACAGGGGAAAATGTTCATTTCATGCTTAGATTTGATGAAACAGCAACAGCTGTGTAGATATGTGATTGAACTAAAAGCATATGATCTAATAGTAATCAGCTGAGTGGGAAAACCTAGCAGGGCCTGTTTGCTCCCACTGTCCTTGGCCTCTCTGTGCAGCAGGACTTCCGCCTCTGGAAGGGGAGCCTAATCATCAGCTGCTACAAACAAGGTAAGGTGGCCAAGTCCTTTGTTGTCAGCTCTTAAACAAAAAAGGCGGAGCAAGGTCAAAGTAACACTGTTGGATATTTTTGCTGTTGTTTTGTTTTTACTTTATGGCTCATTTTAGGAGAAATGGTTCTAGTTTCTATGGCTCACCTTAAGAAGAGGGAATTCTGGGTTTCTTTGACTCATTTTGAGAGCCAATAGGGGTCAAGAGACAAGAGGATAAACAACATTCAGAGAGACTTAAGTTCCATTCTGAAGCTGCTCCTGAGGCCTGCCAGTGTCCTTTCCTTTAAAACAGTCAGCATGTCAAAGTATCATAGCTTGAGGTATTATTTTCCTACCCCCAACATTTTCTGTGTATTTTCACAACAAATTTAGGAGAAAAGGTTTTCACCCACCTTTTTGTAATTAGGATGACTGAGGTTTAGAGATGTCAAGTCACGAGGACCAAGGTCACACGGCTATTTAGAAGTTGAGATGATGTGTAGCTGTCAGCTGAAGTGTTTTTTTTTTTTTTCTTTTTAGTCCATCAAGAAGCTTTGTAGAAAACATTATCGACCATTGCTTTAACCAGAAGGAAATCAGAGGCTCATGATCTAGGACTTCTTTCTCACTGGGATGCAATGTCATTTGACGGGAATGAGGATTTTAGGGTGCTAAGTCTGTAAGCAGAATGCCAGGTGATGCTGTGAAGACTAAATATAGACCTTCACTTTGGAAATGAAACTAACTCACCTTTGCCATATGAAGTACTTGCACCAACAGGACATGTTGGCCTCATTTATTTTTCATTTAATAATCTATTAGTGTGTCATCAGTCATTCTAGGGGTAGGATAGAGGCAAAATTTCTAACTTAGTCGTGAGGAAGGTCTTTGGTTCTTCTCCAGTCATCCCTTCTCCTCCCTTTCTATCTCTTTCTTCCCCCCCCCCCCCTTTATCTTTCCTTTCTCATTTTCCATTCTCCTTCCTACCATCTTCAGGACCAAGCCCTGGAATGTGTCTCTTCAAGCTTACATCAGTGACTTGGCCTCATTTTCTCTACCTGTGAAATAATTATAATGGCAACAGTGCCGTCAGACATTGTTTTAAGGATGACATTTATTAACATGTACAAAGCACTAGAACAATGCCCAAAATACTGTAATCACTTAGCAAAAGTTTGTTGCTGTTATTCCATAAATGAACAGGTCTTAATCTAGGCTTTGTATAAGTCTGTAGACATAATTTGTGGGGAGCAAATGGGATTTCCCTAGTGGAAGACACAAGGATTTTCAATCACAGCACACTTCCGCATATGCTTATGTGCTTATATTTCAAATATCACTTTAGAACAACTTTTTCCCCTTATTCTCTGCACAATGACAACCTGTCTGTCTGTTTCTCCTTCCCTGAGATATTCTGCACCATACCCCTCTGGGAGGGTAAGTGGCTGGTGACCAACCCAAGAGAAAAATACTCGTGTGGAACACTGAGGTACACAGGAAAACTAAAAACTATGAAGCCTTCATGAAATGTTTTTCATCTTGAAAGTGCTTTGAAAACATTAACTAATTAATTAATCAAAAAGAAATTCTACCAATCAGTAAAAATGCTCTTTACAATGTATTAAAGCCTCTTGAAAGGCATTATTTATTCAACGATGTTTTCTCTTTCCTCTTAAGGGAATCATGAGTTTCTTTTTTTGGAGACATTTCAGATTTTGTGGAATTTCTGCACACCCCTTCCACTCTGCAGAGCCCAGAAAGCATAAATGGGAGAATACACATGTATTTATTCCTCAAAAATTGTACCTGTTGGTAAAAGTTCATTCAAACACTACTTTAGATTCTCTAATTTTCTGTGTTCATCAGTTTTCCATTGACCTGACGACAAATTCAAACCAGAAGCTCCTGCTGAGTTTCAAGTCCAAATGTCACCCACTGAGTCTACAGTCTACTTTTCTGTCTCTTCTACTGCTGCATTGAGAACCTCTGGAGCTAGGGCATTATTGCCAGCACCCTAAAGTCTAGCTGCTCAGAGAGCCTCCTCAATATCAGCCTTATTCTCTGAGCTACAAAACGTACCTTATGTAAGTCCTTGTGATAGAGAAGTAGAGTATTAATAATCTTATTTTCATTAATTCAACAAATATTGAGCAGCTGCCACTCATTTATCTGCATATTCCTGTAGCACATACTTTGTTCAGTCAGGTCTCTGTGTGCATCAGAGTGATGGATTCAAATATGATCCACATGGGATTAAATCATTCAAGGAGTCTGTTACTCAGCAAGGAAAAAGAGACAAAAACACAAAGAGCTCTAACATAGGAAAGTGTAACGAACCTTCACAAGGGAGTGTACTTTCTGAAGATAGGGAGGAGGCTTCTGGCTAGGACATTCATGGAAGACCTTGCAGAGCAGATGCCCCAGTGACACCTGAGTGTAATGTCTAAAAGCTAACTGAGTTGTGGAAATCATGAGAGGGAACCATTGTTCCACATGGAAGCAAACTATGAGGAAGAAACAGGGACAAAGGAAAGTATGATTTTACGGGCATCGCTGCCCTTACCCAGGCCTGGTGGAAGAAGGGGATACGGAACACAGTTTAAGCAATGCAGCTTGGCCTCGTGTTTCAGAAATGCCCCATCTGGGTCCCCACCAACAGCACTTGTTACTACTCTTTCTCATCACTCAGAACATAGCCAATCAAGTCGCTAATGACAGCCAATGAAGTTGATAATAATGAACCAAATCTTTATTTTTGCCTTACCACACACCAGTTGAAGCATAGGTTCAAGGTTCACATCATTAATATTACTGGGGGGGGGGGGGGTTGGCAATTTAGTAATCTAGAAGATATCTAAACTCCTATTGATATGTATTATTAAAAGGCTTTTCTACACACTAAATCAAAATTTTCCACTACTTTATTAAAAATGTAAAACCCCTTTTATTCTCCATCAGTTGGTTTCTTGCTATTGTTAATTTTCCTAAGGAGTTTACCTTTTGATTTCCAATTCCCTGTGGGCTTGTAAATTTAGATTTGTCAGAATACTGCATAAAATTAAAGCACGTAAGTTCTATGCAACCATTTGAGAGTTTTTCAGAATTTAAATTCAGGTACTACTGCATGCCTGAGAGTTGCTTAGACATCTTTTTTTTTCTGACTGATTTCTATAAAATAAATGATTATTACATAAGATACTAGATAAGAGCTGTACCCTTTTGTTACAGAACCTAGAATCATCTGATGCATTTTTTGCTACAAAGTACTCTATGCAAAAATGTAAATACTGCCACAGGGCTAAAGTACATGGAATCAGATTCACATGACTGATTCAGACCAGAAATCATATTCCAAAGGGTTGTCTCCAACCTTTATTAAAAGAAAAAAGTTATTGCATCTACTAAGTCTTTTAAAAGCTGTGTAAGATATTGAACGCAAACCTGGAGTAAATTAAAAATACTCCAATTGTTTCTACTTCTACAATTACCGTCTGTTGTGGTTCGGATTTGGAGTGTCCCCAAAAGTCTCACATATTTTGATGTTATGGATTGTCTATGGAACCATGTAATGTTGATGGATTGGGGTCTAGTCTTGAGGGGTGGATTACAGCTAAATTAAGACTAAAGGCGTGTGAGTTAGGATTAATGCTGTGTGATGGCCACACCTGGATGCAGGAGGTACTAATTACTGGGTGGAGACCTGATAGCATACATAAGCTGCACCTGCCTTCCTGGAGGAGTGGGACGAGTCTCAACTGGTCTCAGCTTGCCTTCCTGTTTGTGATGTCCTGAGAAGCTGCCTCCACCTCTGCCTCTGTCCTGTACTCTGATTGCTGCCGGCCGCCCCTGAATGGATTGTGACCATATGAGCTAACATAAACCTTTCCTAAATTTGTGGGTGTCAGGTATTGACTCACAGCAACGAAAAAGTAACTAAGACACTATCCTTATGAAAGTAAAAATCCTCTAGAACATATACTCTGTAAAGTATCCTCAGAAATTGATGAGCATGCCCATTGTCAGCAAATGACCTTGGCTATGCCTGACATCTACACTCCAAGGCTACTTTAAAGCAGAGGGAATAAAGCCTCGTCAATTGGGATTTAGAAACGTTCACTCCAATGACACTTTGATTGGTTTTGATTGGTCCAGCTTGCCAAGCTACTAGTACATCACTTTTTTAATTTACCAAATAAACCAGATAATAGTCCTTTATAGAGGTTTTTCAAACAGGTCTGAAGTGTCCTTGATGAATGGCAATCTTATTATATGTAAAGTGTTGTGTACAGTATACACAAATAAGCCGTCTCCATCATCCAGGAGTTTCTTATATCTGCCTCCACTTGCAAAGGGATGTCAGAAGACAGAGACGGCAGAATGATGAGTTTGTGATACAGATTTGCTATCAGGCAGGACTGGACTTGCATTCAGCTTCATTACTTTCTACTTCTGTGATTTGCCCGTAAATGGTTTGCTCTTTTTGAGGCCTGAGTTTGTTCACCTACAAAATGGAGATTATGACTGTCATATCTCAGAGAAATGCTATCAGGAATAACTGGGACAGTCTATGTTAAAGTGCTGACCATTGGAAAGAGTTAGGGGAGTCCTCACAAAGCTTAAAAGTCCATGTCATTGTGCAACAGGAAAATACCAACTATCACTTCAGGTTACTTTGAAGATTCCCCTTCATGGCTTTCTTAAGGGTATTCGCATCACGAACAAAAGATTTTGTTGCCCTGTGACAAAAATCAGCCTAACGTGCATACACAAGAATGGGGTTATAGAGAATCCCACGGAACTTACTGCCTTCTGAAGCATTCTTTAGGGAATACATTTCTTCTGAGCAAGAAGGAAAGAGGGACTAATGTTTAATCTTTTCTCAGCAACCTCGTTTCATTTGTAATATTTCAGAGCAAGTTATTGGCCAAAGAGTTGCAAGAAATAAACCCACAGTTAAGGGCTGGCATGTATTTATAGCTGGATGCATGTATCTATAGCTGTGAGGTATGTAAACAGAACGGATGTGATCTGTGGAGGCTCTGCATGCATGCTACAGGGAGAACAGAACAGAGATGAGTGCTGGAGGTAGAGCAGAGAATGCAGGATATACAGATGCTTCTTCTATGTCTAAGCATCTCATTCTTACAGACCTGATTTGCATCGGCTGGTAATGAATCTCCACAAAGGGCTATGTGCCAATTCTGTTCTGAAGCAATATTCCAAAATGGAAAGGTATTTAACAAAAGCTTTGTATTTGTAATCAAAGCTTCTTCTTGTCATTGAGCATGCCCAGGAGTCTGCTAGAAGCAAAGTGGTATAAAAAACAGGTTTTTTTTTCTTTCCTGTGGTTTGTAGGCCCTGCTCTTGCTGCCAATGGCTGGGTGGGCTGCGAGGCATTGGGTTC
The DNA here is from genome assembly GCA_004027205.1 of Ctenodactylus gundi. Classification (NCBI taxonomy): domain Eukaryota; kingdom Metazoa; phylum Chordata; class Mammalia; order Rodentia; family Ctenodactylidae; genus Ctenodactylus; species Ctenodactylus gundi. The sequence goes on from PVKB01000393.1 coordinate 366,154, forward strand.
AATGTCAAGCCTAGAAAGGCATAGGAACAGTGCCCGAGGAGCAAAAGTGGCGCAAGGAGTGGTAGCAGGGAAAGAGGGTGCTGTGGAAGGTTAGTTCGGCTTCTTGCAGAACTTCTTCTCTGCTTGTGGATTCTTTGTACCCTACCATGAGGACCTCTGCCCATCTTGGATACTGTTCTTGCCAATTGCGATATCCTTTCTGCAATGAGGAGAGCTCTGCGCTTAAAACACAGCTCTGTTCTATCATGTACTAGGTGTGATCTTGGTGAAATAACTTTACGTCTCTGACTCTAGGGTTCTTTATAAGATTTAATGAGAAAGGAAAAGCCACCGAGGACAAGTGTCACTGTGGCTTTTTCTCTTGGTAGACACAAATCTATCCTCAGTCTCTGCAGCACAATTAAGCTGCAGTTGCCAGTCTGACCCTTGCCTCTAAACAGCAATGTGCTCTGAAAGACTGAAGTCACATAGACTTGAGTTCAAATCCAATTTCTACTTCTTATTCGTTGTAAGAACTTGGGAAAAAATGTGTGTGTGTGTGTGTGTGTGTGTGTGTGTGTGTGTGTGTGTGTGTGTAGAAAGAGAAAGTCAGGCAAGAGACTGAATTCCCTTTCTGCCAGACTTGATGGAATAAAATGGAATATAAAACACACATATCACACTTCTCCTCGAATTTGCAATATAGTGGGTATGGACTTATTTGGAGGCCTCAGTTTTCTTATCTGTAACTTGGGACTAACAGCATCTACCCAGAAGAATTGTCGCTAAAGTTAAAATGGAGACAATCTGAGCAAGGTGCCTGGAATAGGGGATGTGAAGTAAGTTGCAAATAATCTTGTTTCGTACCTTTTAAGGTTTTTGGTATATTGGATTTTTTCTCTATATTTGCCCACAATACCATCCCCAGTATCTATCTACCATGGTTCCTATGAACTCCTTTTATGTAGTCTGATTAGCTGCTGCCAACATGAGAGAGACAGCATGGCCTGAGGTTAGTCGTGAGGGCTTCAGTGTCAGACATGAGCTGGGCTCCTCTGTAACTTACCTAGATTTGCAATTTTGAGTAAGCTACATCTTTCAGCCTCATCTTTCTCATCTGTTAAACAGAAGGGAGGGCAATGTCTTTTATCCGAATTATCATTCCTATTTCAGAAGTAATTTGCATATGTATACAAGAAACACACAGAGTGAGTTTAATGTGTTTCAAGCACTGAGTGTAAGAGGAAAACTAAAGTAGAAATCGGCCTACCCTCATGTGGGTTACAGCCAGAGATTATGTGTTGGGAAGACATAAACCAACTAAATCCTGGCAGAAATGGAAGATCATGCCTACAACATTTCTTAAAAAGAAAAGTTTACAATGCCTTCAGGTCATTCATCAGGATATTTGACCCCACCACAAGAATCCAGTCAGCTTCCGTGAAGAAGGGATGTTGAACTGGCAAGGAAGGGCAAGCAGGAGCTTGGTAAATGCACTCCTCGCCAGCACTCTGTAAATGTTCCTAATTAGCATCAGAAACATATGATCATCTTGCTAGAATATAAGCTCCATGAATACAAGGATGCTGACTGTCATCTTCTGTCACCTCTAAGAGTGCCATGGAGGAAGCAACTGCTGAAGGGAAGTCCCTGCATGTGTTGAACGAAATTAAAAGCAACTGTCCTGGCCTCGTGTCATAGCTTCATTCAGGCTGCAGTTAGGAAAGGCACATATTTTAGCAAAAAAAAAAAAAAAAAAAAAAAAAAAAAAAAAAAAAAAAAAAAAAAAAAAAAAAAAAAAAAAAAAAAAAAGCGTGAACCTCCCATTGGGCAAAGCACATTCTCATTCAGGCCTGTCCTCTTGAGGAGTCAACGTTACATCTCGGTCTCAGTCATAAGTTCAGGAGAAAATGTAACAAAGGACTCCGAGTACAGTCGAAAGTATTAGTATTATTATTTTGACGTTGGCAAATTTGAGGCATGAAGATTTTCTGAGCTTGTCGAAGACCCGCCCGGTATTCGCTTGGAGGCCAGAGATGTCAAGCACCAAAGGTCCCCTTACTGTAAATGCCTAGAACGTTCCAGTGCTGCTATGTTGTGTTTTTATTGGCTCAGAGTCAGACCGCTGGGCTTAGATAGTTTAGTTTTGGGAGGCTAAGGATCAGACAGGTTTAGATAGTTTAGGTATGGGAGGCATTGGTTATTATACTCAATGTACAGCTGGGGTGGTGTTCTGGGGCCTCAGTTCCCTTCTAGGGTTGTTCATATACTTTTAAGAGAGAAAAAAACCCAAATAATTCTTGGATGCACTTACTACAGAGCCTCCACAGGAAAACCAAAGGGCGCGTGTGTAGCTGTTACTATCCAACCGCCGGGCCCTGCTGAGTATTTTGTAAATTACCCTAAAATGGAATCAGAGCCTTTCACGGGCCTGGAATCCCTTCCTTTTGGGATTCCCTTTGTGAACGGCAGGAAAGCAACTTCTCTCTGAGGTCTGAGGTCTGGAAGCCCGGCTTCCCATTGCCGCGCCTGGTGGGGAGGGAGGTGGGGGATGGCGACACCGGGCGAGTGGAGGTGAGGGGGTCGCGCGCGCCGCTGAAGGGTTGGGAGCCCCTGCCTTCCCTGGCTGTGCCGCCTTCGGCCTCGCTGCTCTGCGCTCCTAACCCTGGAAGGAGCCGCCTGAGTCCAGCCGAGAACTGGGCATGCTCGCGAGCCTGGGCTAGCCCGGGTCGTCCGCAGGACGCGCCGGCTGGTCGCGCTCCCCGGTTTGCGGAGAGCCTGGGGTGCAGCAGTGGTGGCGCATCGAGTTTTTCAGAGCTCAACCCGCGCGGTGCGTGCGACCAGGGAACAGAGCCTTCCCGGGACAACCCCAGAGAGGGACTGAACTCTGCGCGGCCGGGGTCTGCGGCGCTCAGGGTCTGGCCTTGGAAACGCCCGGCGAGGGTTTTCTCTGCAGACAAAGGGGTGCACGTGCACCTAATGCCCCTCTTTCACAGCCTTGAGCCCCTCCCGGGCTCAGACCCCCGCAGCCACGGTCGCTGCAGTCGCAGCGCCACCACCCAGCCGCGGCGCCGGGGCCTGTGAGCGCGCTGGGGGCCGGGGGTTGGCGGGTACTCCTCACCCGGGGACAGCGCTGGAGGGCGGGTGTGTGTGTGTATGTGTGTGTGCGCTCGCGTGTCCGTGCGTGTGCGCGCGCGCGTGTGTGCATGTGTGTGCGCGCGAGTCAGTGTGTGTGTGTGTGTGTGTGTGTGTGTGTGTGTGTGTGTGTGTCGGTGCGGCGCGCGGGCGGGCGCGTGTGTGCGCGCAGGGGCTCGCGTGCCGGAGCCGCCGGGTGTGCGTGCGTGTGTTATGGGTTTGATTCCAGAGCAGGTTGAACATTGGTCCTGGGTGGCTCGCTGGCTCAGGTCGCGCTTGGGCGTCCTCCTCCTAATCGTTTCCGAAGCGGCAGCAGCAGAGGCACCACATTCAGCAGCCGCCGCGGCGAGCTTGGCGGCGGCGGCGGCTCCACCGCACAGCCAGCAGAACTGTGCAGAAGCGAGCACCGTTTGGGGAGTCCGGGGGGCGGGTAAGAGGGAGGAGGAGGAAAGCCTGCTTGGTCTTTGGGATTATTTTTTCCCCTTCTCTCTCTCTCTCTCTTTTCTTGAGGGTGTGCGGTGCACCCTCGAAGTGAAGGAATTTTGCTCCAAAGCGAGCTGGGACCGAAGACTCTAGGCTAAGTTATCTCTCTATGTAGATGGTGTCAGGGAGCGAAGCTACTGACCGAGCTGCTGGTAAATGTTTTTCACTTCTTACTCTTTAATGCTTAAGGCTTTTCCCCCTTTCCTTTCTTCCTCGTTTCCTTTCGGTTGCTCCTCGTTCTGCAATCGCTCCTGAATCAGCTGCAGTCTTTTCTCCCTCTCCTTGCGTTTGTGCAGTTTACAACTTGTTTCATGGTTTTCTGTGTATTTTTTTTTTTCTTTCCTTCATCCTCAGATGAATGCTGGAGCATTTAGATTCGGCACTTCGGGAGGTCATCATTAGTTGCGTGAGTTTGGGGTGGGGGGAGGGGAAAGATTGCTAGAGCAGACTGTTATTTCCCTGCAGAAGGACTGCCGGTTTCTCGCTAATGTTCATTACAATTGTAGGGATTTCTTCTTTTAGGATTCATTTTAACATTGCATTGATGTTTAAGGTTATCGTTTTCCAGGATTACAATGCATTTTGACTCAGTTTTGACAGCATGACAGATGTCAGTGATTCCGAGCTACTGTATGGTACATGCTGGCTAAAATATTCAAAATTGCAGGAGGGATCATTTGCATTCCAAAAGAATTTCTTTTAAAAAATGCTGTTTTGTGTCACATTGCCGCAGATTTGCAGGAAGAAATAATAGATATTACTATTCATGTTGTTTGCAAAGACAATAAACATATAAGTGGTTTAGTGCATCATTTACTGTCCTGTTTTTCAGTGATTGAGCCATTGCTAAATTTACTTAATAATAAATTTAGGGCTGTGGAGAAAGAGGGAGATTGCTGGTATTGTTTTATTCAAAACTGTGAGGCATGCAGCGATTTCTAACCTCAAACCAGCCCTCTCTTAGATCTTACTTGAAGTGGAGCTTGTCAACTGGGGGTGCGGGGGTGGGAGGCAGTTTCTGCCATACACACGGAATAAAATTATTTAAAATAGCCAGCATCAGGCATGCAAATTGGACTAACTCTTTTCTCAAAAACAGAACTTACTCCATAACTCTTGCTACCAGGGTCTTTTAAAATATTATTTAAGAATTAGTATACAGTAGTTCTTTAATATGCTCATATCACCTCAGTCCTTGGGAGGGTTTTGAGTAGTTACCATGTTTCATTTGTTTTCAGCCCCCCCCCCCCCCATCACCACCACCCGGTTTTTAGTTCCAGTTCAGTAGAAAACTAAAGGGCCAGTAGGTAGACACAGATCAGCAATTTAGAAAGAAATTGGCTCATGATTGTAATATTTCTGCTAAACCATGGAAAAATGAACCGATACATGGCAGTTAAGAGTGCAGAGGGAGAGTGGTATAGCAGGTTGCAGTCTCAGTCAGGGTATGGTCACCTCCAAGAGCTCAAAGCTCTGAAGTCCAGTGAGGATATCCAGTTTAGGAATACTCTGAGACACATGTGTTTTACAGAGAGGAAAAACAAAATAGTTGTTTGAAGATGTCTGCTTCTGCTATGTGGTAGCCACATTGCAGAGGAGCAAGTTTCCTAGTTATTTGCAGAGTTTGCTCTGTAATAATACTGTGAAACTTCATTTTAATGGAAACGTAGCTATGTGGGAAGACCTGTTCAGGACTAAAGAATAAAGTTAGCTGTAGATTAACTAGTCAGACTTTCTGTCATATAAAAGAAAACTACCCTAAAACTCCATGCAAATTCACCTGTGCTGGCAAAAGCCTTTCTTAATTAACATTGTCACCCAATTCCTGAGGTTGAAAGCTTCTCTCTTCTTAGGGAGTGTCCTAAAGAAAAGAAAGCTTTTAAAGTAAAACGAAAGGTCAGCTTATTTTTGAGCCCTTTGAGATGGCAATATTGCTAGTCTCAGACATTTTCATGAACCTTTGAATTTGCCAATTTCATCAAATTGGGAATGGGATGGGGGATCCCAACTTCTGCTTGTTAAGATCGCAGGTGTTCTGGAGTGAAGCATTTGTTCATATGGATGAGAAAGAAAAACAGGCAATGAAGTCCAATGCACGGAATCTAAGACATTTAAGGCATCATGCCTGGTTTGCTCATTCTAGCACTGAAACCAGAAGGCAATATACCCCATGTGGAGTAGCCATGTTATTCCTTTAGCATATTCCAAGTATATGGGCACAGAGAGACAACTTAGGCAGAGAACTTATTTTGTAGGGCCCATGGGTCAAGATTTCTAATTGATGCATACTATATGCAAAGCATGAATTTATTTATGAAATATCAAAATTAGCTTCAATTTCAGTATCTCCACTGGTTGTGAAGGCCAAGAGTACATTGATTTAAAGAACATGTTTCCTTCTGAGGTTGGTCTTGTGTGTGTGTGTGTGTGTGTGTGTGTGAGTGTGTGCGTGTATCCCACCCTTCTTTCTACTTCTAGTTTCCTGGCAACTTCTGACAAGCTGTAATAATTTGTGTTAAAATATTAAGCATATCTATGTCCTGGATGTAATGCCAGGCTAGATTCCTAGTTAATTAATGGGATGTGTAGATTTCCTACATGGTTCTGTGTGATATCGTGTTTGTGGTTTCGGGGCATTTTGCGAAATTCATTGTCATTATTGTTATTAAGTTTCATATTAAATCTTTATTCATTTTAAGATTTAGTACCTGGTTGATTTTAGATCAATGTATTGAAAAAATATTATTTTGATAGGCTTATGGTAAACTAGGTAGTTTGCTACCAGTTGGTCTTCCTGGTGAATTTCAACATTTGCAAAAGCATGCCACCGGACCTCCAAGGGAGAAGGTAACTTTTCCTTTTCCTTTATTTTTTACATATTTATTTATATATCTAGTTTGCAAGAAGGCTGTGTAGAAGTCCGAGAGTGGATTCCTGGAACTCGACAATCCCATTTGCCTATATTGTGAGAATTCCTCCTTTCATTTGATCAGATTGGAGGGTGAGGTTTGTCTGCATGTCGAGTGTTGACTACATTATGAGTTACTGAATGTTTCTTAGAATTAATTGGTTTTTTATTGTGTAAGTGAAAGGCACTTTGAACTACTTTTATGCTTTGAAGGAGAACCTGTACTGGGCAGCTGTTTCATTGTTTTCTTTTTTGTGCAGATTGCTTTTGAGAGGTGATTTCTGGTGAAATATGGTCAAGGTCATTTCCAAGGGCCTTTTTGTCCCTCCCTACCTGGGATCTAAAATGTAATCTGAAAGTCAGATTTGCAGGCCAAACTTAGTGTCAGGCTACTTACCTGGAACACTGTTGTGTGAAAAGCATGCCTTTGTCTCTCCTTACTTTGTGTGAAGCAACAGTTTCATTCTTTGAACTGCTGGCTGTTTCATACTTCTGGTCACAGCACATGCAACAGCTCTCCAGCCCTCAGAGACATTGCGAACCTTTTTGTGAGGGGTGATAGGGATGGGAAGGAGAAGAGATGTCTTTTTATATGTTCTTAGTGAAAGGAGATGTAGCAATATTTGATCAAATAAGGTATATTATAATTATATTATGCCCCACTTCAAATTTTGTGAAACTATTAGTGATTTAATAAGACTCTTTTGTGATAGGAAAAAGAGTAGCTTCGTTGAAGTATCTTTTGTCCTCTTGTGTCCGTTTTGTTTTATAAAACAGAATATTCCCATTACTTAGTACCCTGTATCATCAATATAACATACTTTTTAAATTATCTTGTATTGTTTCTTCTACATGATAAAGATAAAACTATTGCTTTACAAAATTATTATACCTGAAACAAGAGTATACAAGAACAGAATGTTATATCTGGTCTTGCTTATATTTCCAAAAGATGTTGGGAGGCTAAAGATGTACATAATGTTTTTCCTAAAATTCATGTTACTCACTTCCCTGGTCTCTTCAATATGCTGTAGAGTATGATGTGACTCTGAAAATGATACATGCGTCCTTCTTTTAAAAAACAATTTTGAATGGCAAAAATATAAAGAGAAATGATTTGCAAATAAAGTTTGTTTATTTCTGCTAAAGGACTTCTAAGGATCCACATCTCCTAATCCTAGAAGTACGAGCCTTGTAGGCAAAAAGAACTATCAGAAAAAGAGAGTACAGTTATGTGCTTTTTGGCTCTGCTGTGAATGAAAGAGACAAAGTATTTTAACTTTGTGTTGTGAGTCTAGTGAAGAGAAATAGAAACAAAATAATGCCACTACTATGTGAAAGTAAAACTCTTGTTCCCCGGTAACAGTGTTTATCTCACTAGAACAAAATGATTCAATCTTTGCCTCTGATGGGACAATGGGCAGCATCTCTCATCAACACTGAGAGGCTCTGGCCCTTGGAGTCATGACAAGTGCATGTTCTGTCTTGGGGAAAATGTAACAGGGCATGTTTGGGCACAGGAGGGTGGTTTCCTCGAAATTTAGATTTCTCAGGACTTACCTGCCGTTCTCGGACAGGAGGATTGGCTCTCCTGCCTGTCTTTTGAGATGACCTAGGAGCTCTGACGAGTTCTTCTCTTTCCTCTCTGATTCATTTCTGGCACAGGTTTTTAGAACATAAATACAATTTCTTTTTTGGTACGCTTATTCTTCTTATTGCATTAATTTGTGAATGTGATACAGGTCAACAAGTTTCATCTTTCTAAAAGACTCTATTTTATTGCTTTGATGACTAAATTACTTAGCTATGTGTAAGCTGAAGGTTATTTTTCAAAGTATTAGAAATTTTGTACCATCCATCTCTGGTAATGCGACATTTGCTAAGTACTTATTTTGAAGTTATATAAAAAGGAACTGTATACCATAGCTTAAGAATTTATTTACAAATTTGGTTCAAACGAGCTAGCCATTTAAAAAAATTTATTTAGGTTCCTCAATCTTTAATTTACCTATTAGGAGGTAAACACCAAAGCCAAAGAATATTATTCATATAATGAAGATGAAATCGATATTAACAATAATATACTGATTCTAAATCTTTAAGAAGGCAATTCTAGGCAGGATTCCTTTGGCAAAATCTTATGTTTAAATATCATTTTGTTATTTCTCAGGGTTTAACTGATACTCAATATTTTCACATTTTCCTACTTCAATTAGAAAAAAGTATATGTTGATAAAAGAAGTATAACTTTAAATAGAAATTATTTTGGCAGAGATTAAAAAATTCTTTAATGTGAAATAATAATTTCAGAAAAAGATATAAGCTGCTTGCTATATTTGTAACATGTTTTCTTTGAAGCCACTCTAAAATTTTATTGTAAATATTGAAGAGTCGAGTTCACTTTCTAGATTATTTCTAAGTATGAAATTAAATCATGAAGGTAGCTCTATCCATACAGATAGCTTATCTACCCAGTAAATCGCACATACCTAAAATTATTTTTGTTACTAGAGAATTTACTACAACTGACTTTCTGATCTTAATTGATTTTTTTCTAAACTGTTTTAAGTGTAAGGGTACGTGGTTATATATTTAATATTTAGGAGAAATGACATAGATAAAACATAGGCATATTAAAGCTGCAGGAAAATATATTTTAAACTCTACCCTCCACCCCTTCAATAAGCAGTTTTAAATTTCCATGACAAGTTGGGTATTGTGTGAATCTAAGGGCTCTAATGGCAAGAGTAATTTGTTGCCAAAATGACATCTAAGAAACCAATGAGAACAAAGGTGGGTGTTTTTATTTAAATACAAATAAAGCTTTGTTCTTTGTGTCTAGGGAATATTAGAAAGGTGGTTTAATTTTATTTCATTTTAGGATTTGCTCAGGTGCTAATCGTGTACAAATATCTACTCGTTTTCTGCCTTCTAGTGTGCTCAACTCACTTCCGTTCTTTAGGCCTAGTATGATACAACGCCTGAGGCCGGAAACCTAAGCCAAGTTTTGGTTCTGCTTGCATAGATTTAATAGAGGTGCACTGTGTGGATTATGTGAGTGAGGAAGAAGAGGGTGCAGATATGAAGAAAATTTATTCTCTATTTGGCTACCATTTCCTTAGACTAATAGTCACACCACCACTTTCATAGTTGACCCCACTGCAGCTTCTTGAGAAGACATAAACTGCTTCTCTCTATTTTAACCTTTAGAATAACAACATCATTATTACAGAAATGTTTCCCAGTGGTTAGGGCTTTATAATTTCTGTGACCCAGCTTCTATTTTTTCTCTTCTCTAATCCTGTTTATATATCCCCACACACAATCAGACTCATTCAGACGAAACCAATTACTAAGGGGAAAAAAATAAAATTTATTTATTATATTTATTGGATGTGTCTGTTGCTTAATTATCCATTGGTGAATTTACATAGGGCCACAGAGAAGGCTGTGGATGAATGTGGGAAAAAGATCAATCACTTCTCACAGTCCAGAGAAGGCTGCCGAGAAAAGAAGCAAAAGGAAAAAAGAGATAAAAGAGAGAGAGAGAGAGAGAGAGAGAGAGAGAGAGAATATTTTCTTACTGCTACCAACATGAGAATCTAAGAATTGAAAGGCATTAAAAAAACTTCAGGTGTGTTTGGCTTAACATAGTAAAACCTGGGAAAGACTGGGACTTTTTTTCTAAGTAATTGATAGGATGTGACACAGTGATTAGGTAGTCAAAGGTGTGTTTTTGGAAACAAATCCAAATATCCCGAATGCAATTGGCCCAGCCCAGTACTAGGCAGGGAGCAGGAGGCAAACTTGAAAGAAAGGTGGGTGCAATGGGGTGGGCTGGGTGTCACAAACAGCTGATGCATTTTCAGACTTTCACTGATCCCAAGGAACACCTAAAATGCACAAATGCCATGACAGCACACAAAAAGCCTGTGAATTGAAATGGATTTTTGTATTTGGCCTTTAAAGGTAATGACATATACATTTACTATCAGTATTATGTGTTTGTATTTCAAAATATTCCCACTACAGTCAAAAGTGATTTTGTCCTCTTGTTTTACCCGCCTCCCAGTTTAAATTAAAGAGCAAACTGGAGGGGTTTTTTTTTGTATTTTGTTTTAATTTTCTCTTATCGTACATTTATAAAAAATTATCAGTGCAGAAGTTGCCCTTCATGGCAGATCGTAACTGAAGTCATCACTCTTGAGGAGATGTGGCGAGGCCAATCACAAGCAGAAGTGCCATCTGACTTATGTGCTTCTTCAGTTACGAGAACACTGAATTTTCATAACTTTGTTCTATTTGAACCCTAAAAGCAGAAAGTATCTATGAACTTCAGGAAAGACAATAAATTACTTGAAACTGGAAGGGTTCAAAGGCTTTCGTCATAGAATCGTGGAATGGGACACATTTTCACAATTACAGTACACAATTAATGCATGACTCAGGGAAAACGTTGAGTAAATTATGATTTATTGCTAATTTATTTGGGGAAGGAGCCATTGAAGAAATAATTTAAGAATGCAGATTATGTTTCCTTTACCTTTGGCTACAGAGAAATTAAAACGGCAACATAAATCTTGAGAATTGAAAGAGGAAAATAGTTATCCACTTGTAGATTTAGCAGGAAAATATTAAGATCTACAACTTTTGTATTTATTCTAATCTTTACTTTAAAAGTTATTCTGTAATAACGTTTATTACAGAATAGGTGTTGCTTAGAGCTAGATTCACTGTAGAAGCCACACACTAAATAGAGAGCCTGAACTCTCCTTACTACAACAGTGATTTTTCACTAAGCTATTCCCTAAGGCTACTCTAGGTACATGAGGGGCACCAGTTCCTTTTATATGATTTGTGTATGTTCCCATAGATTGTGAAGTCTATTTCTGAGCAATTTTCAAGTTAAAATTGTGTTATGGCTACCCTGAAGGTTGTCATTTTTTGGTTTTTTCTCTTGTCAGTCAATTCATAAGTGTTTATTAAGCCCCCATGGGGTGTACACAAAGTCATATATAGTTTAGGGGCCTGTGTGTGTTTGTGTATGTGCGTATGGCTAGTCTCTGCCCTGGAAGCTTACAGTCTATGAGCAAAAGTACCACCGTGTGTGTGTGTGTGTGTGTGTGTGTGTGTGTGTGAAAATAATAGTTTTATTACGAAAGTTAGAAGGGTTTTTGTTTGTTTGTTTGTTTTGTGAGTTGTGTATGTGTTTAATAATACTGCCCTGAAACTCCAAATGTATTTGTTCTAAGAAAAGCACAGCTTCAGGCAAGGTTAGGAAGATAACTCCTCAGACTTCATTCCTTTTATTTATTTATTTTTAAAACTCACATATCTGGTAACAGACACGTTTAAGTGAAGGATAAGGCCAGAGGGACAGTACTAAACTCTATATCCCTGCCAGGAGCAGTCAGATCATTGTTAACATCTGGGTTTCAGTATAAGCACAAATTCTTGTGCTGGACATTTTTAGGATGTGCCTGTTGCCTTTGCAAATTTAATCAGTGAATGGATAAATGACTCTATGCCCCAAAGCTGTCAACTTACGTTTGTCACAGCAACGAATCAATTTATGATTTACCTTTTTTAAGAGGCTTTTGAAAATTGATAAGAATTGGAAAGAGAAGAAAATTTGCAAGCATTTCCAAAATGCCATGGATAAAATTTTTTCTCTAAAGGTATTTTTTCCCACCTGAACCTGACAGCATATGGTGAATATGTAGGTTCCAGAATTTGCTTTTCCAAACTTGTTCCCACTCTTAAAACTCATCTTTTATCAGTCATTTGTGAGGAGGGTAATATTCTTGAAAGTACTACATGAATAGCTCCGAGAGTGGGTGGTGAAAGGAGAGTGCGTGGAGGCGCTGACCCTTCCATAGTCCCAGGTAATAGCTTCCTAGATGTCAGTCAGGCAGCTGTGACTTCTGATATCAGCAGTCAGGGCTCTTGATTAGTGCTCATTTCCACTGTGATTTTCAAGATGTGCATATCTCGTTTCTAGCAATTCATAGCTAAACCATCAAAAATTTCTTTTCCATCTTCTGTTCCCTGTCGATCTAAATTGGAGATGCAATGGCTTAGAAAAGTAGAAAAGGGCTTTGATGATGAGCGCTCCTTATTGAAAATGAGATTTTTGGTTCTTTTCCTGTTAGGTATGTGAATTTTTAAGAATTTGTGAGATCATTTGTTTATGGCTGCTGAAGTCCTGAATGTAAAGTGTTTATGATGAGAGAATATTCTTAGCTAATCACAATGCTGTATAACATATCCATTTATTTTACAACACTTTGTGGGGTTAGCCAGTACAGAGGAGAAACATAACTTACGTTGTTTTTGGTTTGGGAGTCAGGTCGTGAGCTCACTCGTAAGGTAAAAGCACTGATCCTGGCTAATGTAAGTGGACAAAGAATGCGGTAGGAGAGAAGTTTTGAGAACCACAGAGTCCCCAGGAAAGGGGGCTCTTCTGCTGTCGCTGGATGTAGGATGCCCAGCTGGAGTCCTCTGCATCCCTCACTCGAGCCACTGCCCTGCTGTTACTGTAACCTTACAAGGATGGCTGTTTTTAAACCAATCCTGAAAGCCTCTCCCTGTTCTCGCTTCTGCTGCTCTCTGGCTCCCTATGCAGTGTTCCAGGCCGGTACGTCCATCTCATCGACTTTACTGAATCTTAATGTAGTGTTCACTTCCTGTGTCCTGTAAAATCTGGGAAGCTGAGCTGACGCTTCCATACTCTATAATGAGAGTCAAGGGCTGACATTCCACAAGTCATAACTCATGACCTTCCCTCCAACTAGAAAGGGGCATGGTACTCAGGAAACAAATGAGCAGAAGGCGCCCAGAAATATTCCCCATCGTCCCTTATGGGGTCTTAGGAGATGAGTAACAAGCGTCTCAGAATATGGACTTGTGTGACTGATGACAATAAGGGTTTCTGTTGCTTAAAATGAATCAGAGGACGTTCTGATTAAAAAGTTTTGAAGCCCAAGGCTTTTGATTTTAACACACATGGGTTTAATATGTTTACCATGTAAAATTCTTTCTGTTATTACCAAAAGTCATCTAAAATGCTATCCATTTGATCTCTGCACATTTCAAAGTTAAATATAGTTTATCTACAATGGGCTGGTATTTGCCCATCTTTAAATGAGTATCCAGAGTACATAAATGATCTGAAAGATGGGGAGGGAGGATTTAAAGTAGAAAGAACTCCTCTGAATGGCCTAGTAATTGCCTGTACATGGGAGTTTTGGATCGTATATCTGGTGAATTTTAAAAAATCTATTTATAAATTGGTAATAAGGGCAATCATAGTACTTGAAAGGAGTGAAGCTGCATTTCTTTTTTTCCATAATTTAGATTCTTCAAGGTTCACATAGGTCCTTCCTTTCACTAAATTATTAATAAACGTAGTGAAATGTAAGGCCCATGCAAGTAATCTACATTTCTAGCAAAATTTTTTATATCTGAAGACTCAGCCCTTAATTCGTCAATTCTAAATTAATATATTTATCCTTCCATCACTGTCTCCCAAGGATTTTGAGAATTAATTAGAAACAAAATCACTTTCAGTCCTTGGGTGTTATATTCAGTGCTGGAAAAATATGAGATATTGCGGTGTTATTAATAACGACAAAGGTTCATCCAATAAAATAATCTGACTGGCTGAATTCTCACATGGTTGGTATTTTCTAATATAAATTACTGTAGGATTAGATAGTTAAATATTGAATATTGTCTCATTTAATGCGGCTCCATAAAATATTAATGGTAATGATGGTTCTCCAGTTGGGGGAATAGGGAGATGGTTCTTTACTGACTAATAGCATTGGCCAGAAATATAATACATTTCACAAAATGATAATGAGGATATTTAAATGAAGGTGAAAGAGGAAGTAAGTGGCCACTAAATTGATAGATTTCACATAAGTCAAAGTGACAAAAAATTTTTAATCTCAAATAGTTTCTCTCTGTCTGCTCTAATGACTCCACTGTGATCATTGTCGATAGCTTTGAGAATTTGTTAAAAAGAACAGAGCTAGTCTATCAGGACCTTGAAGAGGAGAGTCGTTGGTGTTGTTTAGTTGGGTTGAGGTGTAAAAGTCTGAAAACTGGATTGGGCTTTGAAGGAAGGCTTACTGTGTTGAGTGTGCCGGTTGAGATGGGATTGTGCATGAAGTTAAAAAAAAATTAGAAAGAAACAGCAAGTGAGAGAAAGAAAAGGGAAGAACAAAAAGGAGAGGAAGAGAAATATTGACCAAAGAGCCACACTGGAGTGCACTAAGCATGCTTGGAATTGAATATTTAATGCTTAGAGCCAGTATGTTTTAATTAAGACTTTTAGTTTGTAAAGTTTATTTTTTCTCCCCAAATCTTTCATATTGACTTTACATTCTCGGTTCTGTGAGCTTCTATCTCAAATTAGGGAGCCCAAAACTGATGATAACTAGAAAGACTATTGTAGAAACATTTTGTTATGAATAAGTATTAAGAAATATACCGTCTCATCAGATTGGCTTAAATCGAGTGCTTGTGAACTTTTTATTTTTTCTTCCAGGGGAAAACTTAAATGTTTTATGAGATGATTGTATTTGAAATTGTGGTTATCCTTGTTTCAGACCTAGTAATTTAACAGTTGAAAGCCCTCCCTTCTTTGTTCTGTGTAGATAATGTATGTGGTGTGAGTGAATACATTCTGTTTTTTAAAAAATGTTTTGGGGTTGTATTCTTTTAGCACAAACTTACTCCTTGATAAAGGAGCCAGCTATAATTTGCAGAAATGACTGTTTCTTCTTTTTCGTTGTTGGATAATTGCTCTCTGTATACACTGGGAAAATGTTCATATAGACCAGTGACAAAGCCTAGCAGATGCACTTGCAATTATCTGGAATTTAAGTAAATTTTGCATCGGATACACACAAAGCGAAAGCATTTTCCAAGCAGGCTCACACATTGGCATGTGGATTGCCGTGAATACAATGAGTAGTTTTTTTTTTTTAATGGAAAACAAATGGAACTATTAGTAAGTCTTTTTTTACTTGAAAAGATACCAGCTTTAGGCATGACCTCCAACTTATCCATATTCATGGTTGATTCAGTTTTAGATATGACCTTTGGGAAAAATTAATGTTTAAAATAAAACGTGTTGCCATTTTTTTATTAGAATATCACTCAGAGCTTTCCTGAAAGGGGATGGTGAAATAAATACTTGTTAATATTTCAATGTTATTTTTCCATCTATTAAGGAAAGCATTCAATTATTACAACTCTAAAAACATAAAAGGGAATTTTACATTATATATAAATCATGTTATGATAGAAGATAATTACAATGTTACTTTAAGAACCTCGATTCACAAAAGGAATCGAAGAAGGAATGGGTCCAATTTCTTCTTACTGTAAACAAAGGAGATCTAGCCAGAGTAACCATTTTCTGCAAAAGTCTCTTTTCTGAATTTTGTTTAAGATTAATCCTTCCACTGTGCATATTCTCTTGTTGTCTGACTTCTGTTAAGTGAGATCTTTGAAGGCTTAATCTTTTTCTCTGTGTTTATTCTTAGAAATATTAACTGTGTGGAGCTGCTTGGATTCTCTTAAATGCTTTTGGGTCTTCTGAGGAGTTTAAATTATTTTTACTTCCAATGAGAGGGTTACAAATAATTGGTCAGATGGACTTTTCATTTCCTAGTTTGAAGGTGTTCTGTGCTATTGCAGCTTTTGAATGAGGCAAGTTTCAAAAGCTTCTCAAGACTTTACATAAAGCCTCGCCTGTCTTGCCCACTGTCTGCTTTCTTCTCAATCTAAAATGGGATCTAATAATAACAAGAGATCTTTTCTAATTCTTGTAAGAATCAAGAGCCTCCAGGGGGGCTAAAGGTTGAGTCATTGTTTGAAGAAAAAAAAATAGATTTGGGGAGAAAATTTTAAGATGGAAAAGGCGAGCCTGATAGCAGTATTTTAGGATCCGAGTTAGAACAAGACAGATGTGCTGTTGCTGGAATATCATTCCTATGAAAACATGCCCCCACCTCAAGCACTTTTCCAGAAACAAAGCACTAAACCTCCTCAGCTAAGTACTTTTTATAGAATTTCAAAGATGACAGGAGTTGCTCAGTTGTTCCTACTGGCTTACTCTGTGTAGTTCACAATTTCCCCAGCCTCATTTCTGGTCATCCCGGACCTCAACAAACCCCAACCCTCCTCTGCTCCTGCCCTCTGGCTTCCATTTCTTAAACTCTCCCAAGCTATCTTTAGGTTTGGAGAGGAACCAGGTGCTTTCCTTGGTATTTAAGCAACTTGCTATTTTGAAATTCCCTTAGAGAGCTGTGGGCATTTTTATTTCTGTGTCTTGAAGCATCTCTTTCCCTTTCTGAAAGAGAGACTGCTTGCATAATACCCAGAAGCAGACCCTTGGGAACCGCCAAGCTATTTTATGGATATTTTGCAAGAAAAGGAATGAAGTGCTCCTGTGTCGCGTGCGCCCTCCCACGGGGGTCTCAATTGGAGATATTTGCACAATAGCAGATTCTCAGAAGGATAAATATATACAAAGCCATCTTTTCAATTGGGAGGACTCAGTAGGAGACAGCACCTAGGAGGAGGAGAGCCCACTAATAGCTCAGCGCCACAGAGCTTCTGGAAGGAACAGCTCGGGAGCCAGGACCCAACTGTCAGCTGAGCTTGCCAGAGAGACAGATGCTGCTGTTGGAAGGTAGCTTTCCTCAGTTAGATTATTTTGTTCTTGTAGATGGCCAACCATAACTCACGGGGGAAATAGGAGAGAGAAAGGAGAGAGAGAGAGAGAGAGAGAGAGAGAGAGAGAGAGAGAGAGAGAGAGAGAATATGTTATCGTTTTCACAATCCTTGTTTAGAATTCAGTCATGTAAGTGAATGTCAGGCTGGTGAACTTGCCAGGAAACCAGAAGTGCTTTGAGGACAGTTACAGAGCTTTAAACGTATGCCAGGTGATAACAGCGTCTAATTTGACCTGCAGATTAAATAACTGACACAATTTCACGAGCATTATCTGTGGAAAATAGTCACGTAGGAATTATCTGATAATCCAAGTCCCAAGAAAGCCGGCCTTGGGAGGAAAAGACGGGAATCATTTTCTTCTGTGAGATGATAGGTTTGTCCTTGCCCGCCTTTTCTCTGTCTCTGTGTGTGAAGGTGTAGCCTTTGCATGTTAAGGATCTTTCTCTGTTTGTTCATTCTTCCTTTCCATGCTCTTTCTCCTCCCTCACCTTCGTGTGTATGTGTGTGTGTGAACATGTGAACTCCATGCACATAGCCTGCCTGCACAGCTGCGGTGCACTAAGCCCAGGTTACCACTGCACCCAGAAGTATCAGCTTTCATCTGTGTTTATCATCCACTTCCAGATCTCCTAACTCTCTAGCTACATGCAGTTGATTAGATAAAAGCAGAATCTCTGCTGTCTGAAAGATAGTGAAATTCAGTTTTTTATAACTCGTGTCTATTGCCAGATTGTGAGCTTCCTTCATATTCCCACTATATGGGGCTTGTGTTGTGGGCGATCGCCTTAGCTTCCTCTATTTTCCTTTTTGAAAGAATCTCCATTTCCTTTGAAAATAAACAAAAGAAAAGTTTGGCACTGCTTCCCTGATTCTTGTGTGTTTGGGGCTGAGCGCTTCAGGCGCATTAGGAGCCAAGTCTATTTCGTGGATGTACTCTGTAGGTCTCCAAATCTGGAGTAAGTTATGTGTTTGAGTGCCTGACAGCAGCCCTTATGCCAAATCCTTGATATTCCATTTTTCTGATAGGGTTTCACAAGTGTCCCTTTTTAGATCTGCAGGTCCCCTCTGATTTGGGATGGCAGAGAGCCAAAAGGTGTATGTTTTGGGGAAGAGTAGGCTTTTATTCTGATCCCTCACCACGACCCCACCATCAGTCATTTGGAGGGTACTCTAGGAACTGAAAACCACAGCGGTGAAGCCAATTTAGAGAGTAATTTGCAATTGACTCCCGGACGCTGCGGACGCTGTAGCTCGCCTTCTTGAGCCAATGATGCTTGTCTAGCTAATATGGACCTGCCTGAGATGACCCTCTTCGCCCCGAGGTTTGCGTGTCTTGCGCTGTATCTCGTGTCAAATCAAGCACTATAAGACTGGCCTATCAATTTGTAGCTCTCCCTAAAGAACTTTAGGTTTTGAAAACTCTGGGTGATATTGATCCTGGAGAAAAAGGTGGCTGTATCTGTTTTGAAGTTTCTCAAAATCATAACGACTTTCTTTTCATTTAACTGTTTCAGACACTTATTTGTGTATGTTCAAAAAAGAGGGCTGAATCGTGAACACAAGCGTGGGATGTTGCTTTCTCTCACGCTGCCTTCGGCTTACGTGCTGGAGAACAATCTGTGGAGTGGAAGCAGTGTGACTTTCTTTTCCTTTGGAATTATTTTGTTTTCGTGGATATATGAGTTTTACTGTTATGTCTTCTGCTACTTTTTGAATGAAAGAATTGACACAACTAAAACTGAGGGATAGAATCAGTTATTGAGCACAAATAAAAGTAAGGATTTGGATTAATAGGGAATCCTTGAATAGTTGTCCTAAATTAGAGGCTTGATTTGAAGATATTTAAAGAAATTATTATTTTTAAAGCTTCACATTAAGTAAAAGATTGTCTATATTTAGAGAAATTACACAAGTAATTATGACCTCTTTTGTATGATAAAATTATTTTTACTACATTCAATTTATGATGAGAGTCAGGATTTTCCTAGAAGTTTGACAAAGTGCTGTACAATTAATCTAATACACGAGTTGGCAAACTGTGACTGTTAGGCCAGAATTGACCTGGTGCCTACTTTTTTATAAGTGAATAATTGCTTTTCAATTTTTGGATTTGGGGAAAATAAAAAAGAGTTATATTTCATAACACATACACATTTTATGGAATTTAATATTTTTATTGTAGCACTGGAAATGGAACCTGTATGTTCACACTGAGCTGTATCCACAGCCTATTTTTATTTTTTGATTTTGAGACAGGATCTCACTAAATCATTAGGTTGTCCAGACTGGGCTCCAACTTACGAGCCCTCTGTCTCTGCCTCAGCCTCTCCAAGTCCTTGGTTTATATGCCTAACCACCAGGACTGGGTAAAATTAAAAAGTTTTTGTCTACGAATAAAGCTTGGAACAAAATCAGATTCATTCAGTGGCATGTGTCTGATGACTACTTGAGCATGACAATAGCAGCACTGATTAGGAACAAGAATAACAAGAATAAGATGCACCTTGGCCCTCCATGGAAAAGGATTCTGCCCCTCGTCCAAGATGTGTTTTTCACATGTTCAAAGACAATCGGATGAAAATGCATGCTTATTTTTCTAGGCTATTATATGTTGTGGGGTTTGACCTGCTTTGTGATTTTTAGGTTAATTTATTTTTGAATGTGTGAATCAAGGGAATGTTTTGTACCTGGCTATTATGATGTACTTGTAATAGTAGTTCTTGGTTTTATGGCAGGATAGATCGAACATTTCTCTGTGGTGGGAAGAGTATGTGTTCAAACAAAGAGACTTTAGACTGGGTTTCAAGCTCTGTATTCCATCTCTTTTTTGGTCGTTGGGTGCAAGACTAGTTACGCTTACCTCCTCTGCAAATATAGACATAGCAGCTATTTCTCATTTGGGTTTTTAATCAGTGAATTATCAAAGCATATGTCACAAGTGTTTGTCTATGCATCGTGGATGCCTGTCCCTTAACCCCACACTCAAAGCATTTCTGTGCCCAGGAGATGAGTTTCACTGATAGTTGATTAAGAAGCCTATGTAGAGTACTATGAAGTACAAGGAACTCTAGGCCTGCCTGGGAGTAAAACAATGAAAAGAAAGTCTTTTATGCAAAGTAAAATCAAAGATCTTACAGTTGTAAGAAGAAAACAGAAAACAAATCACTTTGATATCAGATGTCAAATATATAAAAGCAAGAATAACAGGCATTTATTGGTCAGATGTTCCAAACATTTTACATGTGCTATATCACACAATTTTCTTAAGAGTCTGTGTTAGTTTGTGAGTTTTCCATTGCTGTGGCAAAACACTTGAGATACTCAGTGTTTGGAAACGAGAGACTTATTAGCTCATAGTTTATTGGGTTTCATTGGCCAACTCCTCTGATAAGGCTGTATATCTTGATAGGGAGTGCAGGCAGGGCACACCCTCACCCCACAGATATAAACAAAAGAGGAGAAGCTGAGGTTTGTAATATATCCTTCTAGCTCATGCCCTCAGTCATAAGACCTCCTCCAGGCTCCAGGTCTTAACTTTTCCACCAACTTCTGTAACACCACAGGCTTGGAATCGAATCTGTTTATAAGTCTGCTGAAGATAGGCATCCAAACTATAGCAGAGAACTGTGAATGTTCTCATATTAACCTCATTCTTTTTAAGAGGGAAAAAAACAGAGCCCAAAAGATCTTATGGAAATTACCCAAATATATAAATGATAGAGTAGAGATTGGATTCCAAGAATGTGACTGTAAAGACTTACTTATAGAGAACTATTTTTCAGAGCCCTTTATGAAGTATATACACTGAATGCTATGTAAACACAATATGAGACATAAATGGGTAGCCTTTTATGCTCGGCTGAACAGAAAATATAAATCCAAGTAAGTAAGGCAGAAGTTGGACACAGAAAGGACCTTAAGGGGCTTAGTAACATTGCCTAGCATGTCCAAGACCCTGGGTTCAATCCCCAACACTACATGAAGGTTAGCTAGGTATGGTACGCAGCACTTCAGAGGCTGAGGAGGATTGCTGAGAGTTCAAAGCCAGCTTGCTCAATGCAGTTGAGTTCAAGACTATTCCGAACTACAGAAACCTGTCAAATAAATAAATAAAAGACTTTAGTTCAAGTATTACATGCAAAGGTGCAGAAACCAGAAAAAAACTTAACGGATTTGGGTAAAAGCAAGATGTTTCCACTTACCAACTCCAAAACTGCTTTAGTGGAGAAGAGTGCTAGAAATTGTGGGAATCAGATAATTCATTGAGTCATGGACTCATTCAGCAAATATTTATTGAGCTTACGTTACGTACCAGGCACCGATTTCAGCACAAAAGAGGGCTTTGAAGATTAGAAGAAGGGATATGTATGTGTAGAGATGTTCATCTATATAAGTGCATATGAGTTAATTTACCCAAAGCAGATAAGGGAACCTTCTCAGATGTCAGAAGTAATGATACTTGGACTCAGACCTAAGTAAGGAGGAACCAAGCATTTGAAGAGATCTTCATAAGCAAAGGGGACAATAATTGCAAAGACCCCAAAGTTGGAGTAGAAGTGAAATGGTGCAATGGAGAGAGGTCAAGGAGGAAGAGAGTGGTCCATGATGAGGGTGGTAGCCAGGGACAAAATCATGAAGTTTCTTCAAGGCAGAGGAAAGGCATTTTAGATTTTATTCTAAAGGCAGTAGGGGTTTATCGCAAAATTTTAAACATGGAAGTGCTGTAATTTATGTGCTCTTAAAGGTGTAAATGAGGATCCTTCCCTAAATGTTACAGTATCTAAATACTATTTTCATGAATCTAACTCTAAAGACCAGCTATTAAATTTCTATCTTCAACAACCAATGTATTACACGTAGAGGGAAAGAGGACTGTGCTGAAATGACTCTGTAGAGTTTCTATTTTAGCACTGAATATAGGACAAATCATTTAATGAAAGAATGTATTTTGGGGGCGCAAGCCCCAGAACCAAGCCTAAATGCCATAGGGAGCTACTGAAGGCAGGTGGTCCAGCCTCAGGGCAAGAGAACTAGAGGCTTGGAGTTGGAGTCTGTGCTAAAAGGCCGCTGTTGATTCTGGAGAGAGTCAGAGCAAGTTGACTCAAGTGAAGAAAACTGGAATGGAGAGAAAATAGAGAATCTAGTCCTTATTTAGGGGCAGGAATCAACATGACTTAAGTTTTAATTTATTTTTACAATTTTGTCTTTTGTTTCTCTGAATTTCTGGCTTGCTGATGCAAAATGAGTTTGTTCACTTAGCCAATGCTTTGACTGACTGGTTATGTACTTGGTTTAGCACGTTTGTCTGAGGTACGAAAATTTTGCGATAGAAATATAGGCTAATGCAAAAAAGCGCTACTTTAACATCCTTTGAAATTTTAGAAATAGTACTTTTCTAAATACTCCTGATTGGATAAGCAGTCCTAAGTTTAAATCTTAGAGTCATAACTGTTCAATGGGAAAAGTTTGGCTTCATGGTCTTGATGGGTGAGGGTTGGTTACAAGTACTGAAGTTTGATAATGGAAAGGAAATTGCCTCCTAATGCTAGAAGTACCATAGGTGACTTTCATTTTCTCAATGCTTATGGAAAAATAATTCTCAAGGCATTTATATTTCACATGCTTACTCTCAAGTATGTGAACAGTATCTTGAGCCTTGGATCTTGACGTCTTTACACATCAGTACTCATCAGTACTGACATGATCTTTTGTGTTGAAGTAGGATTGGTGACATGCATGTGCATCTGACATTGTATATCACTGCAAGAGAAGAGCATTTTCCAGGATGTACCCAGACTGAAATAAAAAAGAAATTAACGGTCATAACAAAAACCGGTTATATGTTTCTTGCTTTTGTACAGTCTTTGACCATTAGACTTAATCAAATTTTAGGCTTTTCTGAAGCAAGTTACAAAATCCTTCCTGTCACATCGTATTGCTGATATTGCTTTCCATGTTATCCATGCGAGCAGCCCATTGGATCAAAAAAAATAATATCGTTGGATCAGTGGTGATGATTGTTTTATATAGCAAAGCCCTTGGTTCAAGCCTGTTGATAGCTGGAATTTGAGTACCCTTGTAGTTCTCTGTCTCTTTATATAGACAAATCTCTTTGGAGTCTCCAAATGCTTATTTTGTGTTGCTTTCTGCTGCACCTGCCTTTACTTATTCAGTGAGTCACTTATGGAAAGAGTTACTTGCTTGAGTTGATTTAATTCATGTTGTATAAAATTTTTTTGCACTTACATCAAATTGATTCTATTATTTACAATAATATTTTACCCTCTTGTGACAATACAATGAGAAGGGATTTTTTAGGCAGATTTTGTAGTTCACATGAAAGAGAACTGGGGGGAAAAATGGTCCTTTTCAGAAAAATATCACTGAAGAAGTTTAGCTGTCTCAAAGCTGTAAATTACTTAGAATTTAGAAGAATATTTAGGTTGACCCCCCCCCCCCAAAAAAAGGAAGAAGTCGGGCCCAAAGAAGCAAAATGACTTGAGAAATATCTACAAAACTTATTTCAACCTAATTTAATTTCACTTTAAGTTAACTTAGTGACAAGTTTTATTATAAACTGTGGGGTGATTTGCCTAATCACATGATGTTAAATTGCATTTTAAATATCTGGAAAAGAGAAAATTAAGTTGTATTTAAAGGTAGCATTTTGACAAAAGTTATAGCCGCTTGTAGATCAAAGATTTCTGGAGCAAAATAAATTATAAATATTCAAATTCGCAATAATCAATGAATCAGAATATCATATTTTAATTATTCCAGGTTGTGCTTTGCTTTTGGGCAATGTTACACCTGAAGAGATTATTTTTGCAATGATATGGATTTTTTCCTCTGAATTTAAGGTTCTCGTATATTTAAAAAATTCAATGCAATTAATATATTTAAATCTCTTTTTGCTTGGCGACATTTTTTATAAAAGCCTCTAGGACTCATTTGCAAATCTGCTTTGAAGTTAATTTCATGTAGATCTTCTTGATTTGTACTTGTGGTGAATTATTGTTAAACTGAAAGAAAAATACCTAAGAAATCCAAATCTTCAAAACTTACCATTTATTTCATCTTTTGTTTAAATTGGTTTACTTTAAACCATGTAAGTGATACAAAATACTTCAAGTCTCTAATAAATTAAACAGTGATAAAATCTTGCTATGAATTAATATAGGATACAGCAGAATTGCTGCTTAATAAACCAGGTCTTCACCCAAGAACACTTATTAAGATACCTATCACCTCATTAAAATGTCCCTACAAATACAAACCTCTTCTCCAGTGTTCTTTTCCTTTTAAACTATAATTTGAATAATCAGGGGAAGGGTAGTTTCATTATGCAAATGATTTCAGGTGCTCATGTCAGAGTTGTTTAGTTGTCAGCGAATAGGTCAGTTTATACTTCCTCATTAATATTTGAAGTTTTAGTGGAAACCACTTCATGGCACAAATGACAGGCTTCTGTCTTGTAGCATTAACTTAATTTGTTGTGACAAGGATATCAGGTTTATTTTAAACTGTGGGGCGTATTTGTCATTGACAAGCCCCATGTGTTGCCAGTAGGTAAGGCAGAAATCCTTTTGTATTTTAAAATCATAAAAGCAATTTGAAGGTATGTATAGTTCTAGGGAAAGACAGTTGACAACTCTGCATGTGTTTCATTTCTAGAAATACAATAACATTTAGTGACTAAACACTCAAATTGATCATCTTGAAAGAGAAATTCATTGTACAATGGAATGTAAAAGGCTTTCCATAACACGTGTACTCTTTTCAGATGGTTCATTATTCACTTGGAGTGTGTCTAATGAGCGTTTTAGCTTCTTACTTAGAAAATATACTCAACTTTCAGTTATAGGCTTTTGGATTCTCTAGTTTGTGGATTATCTGTAACAAAATGTTAATCCCAGTCATGATTCCGAGTCAATTCCTTTGCTCGGGAATTGTAATTCATTTTTAATATTAGCCTTAGGGGTAGAAACATGATTAGAAATGCAGAATAATGCTTTCATTCAAAACCAATTAAAATAACTTCTGGATTTTCCAACATAATGGATAATTCACAGCGCTGCACTTTTCCATTAAGATAGATTGAGCTCGATGTACTGAAAGATGATTTAAAACTTATTCAGTGAAATATTCTTCAAGAAAACATTTGATTTTAATTTTTACTAATGAAGAAAGTGCTTATTATCGTGTCTTTAGAAAATATGAAATTAAATTATATCTTGGCAAAATGAAAGTTTAGTTTCTGGATTTGGTCTGTTACAAAGAGCCTCGTTTTATATAAACTGTACTGTATTCGCTTTAAGCTAACCATTTATTACCCTTCAATGAAGTACCATATTACAGTACGTAAAGAAAATTGTCATTTATAAAAGTTATTTGTGTGGTATGTTTTATTTCAGAAGAAGGGAAACACAGTTGAGAGGAAGATAGTAAAGCAAATGTTCTATAAATTCTTATTCTATTCACTAGATTCATTACCTGTACTATTTAGAGAGCTCTGTGTTTAGAGCCAGAGATGGTAAATGCCACTACCCAATGAAAAAATACATGGATTATTATTTTGATGTGAGTAGATTTGTTAGCGATGAAATAAAGCTTGATAGATATAAAGATGTCTTATGGTTTAAGCTTGCAGGATGTGTGTGTTTGAGGCTGCGTATTGTTCTGGGCTAGAGGCCTTTCGTTGTTGAATGTTAAAGCAGAGCTTTTCTTTGGCTGTGCAGCTTGTGCGAAGGGCACGTGGGAAGGAAGCCTGTCAGGTGTACTTCACAATGAAATCAGAAGACTATCAGGCAATGAAATGTTGCACCTAGGGCTCACTTTTGAACTCACCTTTCTTTCCAGCCATTTTCTTAAGACGATTGAAATACTGAGTCGGGATAAACACATAAAAAATGAAATTTAGAAGGTCAATATAATATCTGCAATGCAAGTCATTAAGAAAAAATAAAACAAGAAAATGTTTAAGAAGAAAATATCTAGGAAGAATGTTTTTTCTTATTATTTTATTAGAAATCTGAGTCTCTTTGCTGCCTTGCTGTTTCCAAGGCAATGCAGCTCCAAAACGTGAGTCCAGCAAGGCCTTGCTTCTGTCACTGTCTTTCACTGCTTCTACATGTAGTGTATAAATTCACACGATGACTTCTTGAATGTTTTGGAGGTCCAGTGGAGGGTAGGCAATGTGTAACAGGTGGAGAGGAGATTAACTATCCCATCTGTGTTCCAAATGTATGCCTTTCATTAGTCTGTCACGCAACGGAATGCCGGCTTTTGATGGACAGTCCGCAGAACATTAGAGGCTCACTTGACTCTTAACAATAACGCACGGATGTTGCTCTGTTTCCACCATTTTGGGCTTTTAAAGTGCAGCTTCTTTGACTTCCAGCAGTGCCAAAATCATATATATTCGCACACACACACACACACACACACACACACACACACACACACACACTGATCATACATAATGTATAAGTGTGTACATATACATGCATACATACATACATATCTACTTTGTGTGAATTTTGCTAAAATGTACAAATAACTAGACACTCGATTTCCTTTTTTAGGGACCTGGATTCAGTCAGTTCAATAATGAAAGAGAATGGGTATACCATTTTCAAATGTTAATACATCAAAATTGATAACTAGATAGGAGCTAGTATCTTTGGAGTTATATCTATGTTTCCGCTCCATACTCTCCAGAAATAAGTCATTTCGTCATGTTTACTTTCCTTGATGAAAATTCTAAAGCATGTCATTTTCCAGGAGTAAAATAATGCAAAATTGTAAAATGAAAAGAAACCTTTAACATTAGCTACATTGCCATATTCTAATTTCAATGTTAATATTAGGTCACGACACACATTCTCTCGGTGAACATATGGGCAACTACAGGTGCATAATATATTTAACTTTATATAGAAAGAATTACTTCTTTATATCAAACTGCATTTTTTCTTAAATTTACATTATAGAGTAATTAAGTCAATAAAGTTTTCAAAAATCGAATGCCTATATAATACGGAATTCTGATTAGTTTATTTTAATTCATTTACCTATTCTTCTCTATTAATGGCATCCAAATTTCATGAATAACAGAAGTGCTTGAATTTTGAGTAGTACTTTTGCAATGCTTCAATGTATATGTTTCTATTTCCTGTTATGGCATTTTCTCATTGCCCAGAATGACTGCTCCTGCTTATCTGCAGACATATAACCCAAAGGTATGACCAGCTTGTAGCTAAAAGTTAATCCTGTTAACGTGGAAGAAGTTTTCTAATATGAACCATTGTAATCTAAGGAAAAGATCTTATGAAATTAAATGACACCTCTCACTGTCACCTTTCTTTGATTCTGCACCCACCCCACTGTCCTATGATAAACTTCGCACAGACAAATGTGTGTGTGTGTGTGTGTGTGTGTGTGTGTGTGTGTGTGTGTGTGAGCACGCGTGTGCAGACGCTGTAGTGGAGAATGAACCAAGACGTGCTTTTTTTAGTTTGCAAGAGCCTGTCTAGCTAAATTAGGTCCAAACATACAATACTGCTGCCTTCACCTCCTGACCACCTGGTACTCCAAAAAAATTTTAAAAATGTAAATACATTAATACAGCTCACTTCACACTTTACTGCTGTCTTGTACATTTAAATAATTAAAATTCCTCCCGCACTTGAGCCCACCCCCAGTTCGGGAGTCTTATTGTTCATACCATTCCTTAAGATGTTACCTTTCCCTGCTTGTGTATTGTAGTGGACTCTACAGCTAAATGAGTATATTCAACTTGCTCTTTGTAAAAGTTCACAATTAGGCGTCAAGCCAGAGCTGAGGGTGGATCTTTCCCTAAGTTTGTGCCCACAGACTTCGGTATGCTCACTTCTACCAACCAACACGCATTTCTTCCTAACGGCCTGAGCTGCAGCTGCCAGAGATTGCTTTCCAGTCTCTTAGGAGCATCCTGGAACAGAGGATGCGCAGTGTTGGGATCTATCTGGCTCCAGGCCATCGCTAATGCTTGCCCGTGCAATCCGGCCACAGTTCCCTGGCCTGCGATGTTGTTTAGCGTGGCACACTGACTTGTCGTCTTACCTTCCCCCTCTTCGTTACCCTTTCTCCCAGGAACTCTGCTGAAGTCTCTCAGGGTCTCCGTCTGCAGCATTGACTATAAGGCAGACCATGTACATCATGATCGTCTTTCCTGTTAATGAACTTTTTAGTAGTTTATATTTTTGGCTCCTACAGTCTTTCCTTTAGGGTTTGAACTTGTATATGTACCAAGGCATACATCTGTTAATCTTACAATAGATTCTTCTTAACAATGTGATTGCTGAGTAAAAGAGTTGAAGTAGTTTTGTTTTGTTTTGTTTTTAATTCACAAGATTCAAAAGAGATGGCAATAACTCCTGTTCCTTCCTGCAATATGTGGTGTATCTGACTATCTTTCTACAGTCATAACGGGCCTGGGATTACCAATACTCATTTGTGTTCTCTCTCTCTCTCCCTCTCTCTGTCTGATTTGTTTTATTTTTCCTGTGGGATCAGGGTTCAAACTCGCGGCTCATGCGTGCTAAGCAGCAGCTCTAAGGCTGAATTATACCCCAAGCCCCAGTTTTGGTTTTTTCTTAATCTGACAAATATGATGAAAAAGGTTTTGCTATCATCTCTCATGCCTGCTTACCTGATGACTAGAGTGGCGACGTTTTCTTTCTTATGTGGGTTTTGTTTGCAAGTCCTGAGCTTTGCCATTTGCAATATCTCTGTTGTGTTGGCAGTTCATTTTATTTGCTCATTATTCTATTGAGTGGGTTGCCTTTTAATTATAAGTTTGTACGACATGTTTTTATCAGGATGCCTTAACTCTGTGTCTGCACACATACTGCCACTGTCTCTTCCAGCTGTCGTTTGTTTGGACTTTGTCTCCAATGTCATTTTGAAGGAGAAGCAGGTAGAAGCACCGAGGATGTTCCTAAGGAAGCCTCCACGCTTTGGGCACCGTGTTTGCCCGGTTGGCGCATAGTGTACTGATGTACGCATTTGCGAATCGTGCGCATTATTCTTATTTGGGTCAATGCGCACAAGTTGAGTGAATGTAGACAGTCCTATTTATAGGAAATGCTTTAGGGATTCCCACAACAAAGCTTTTAGCGTGGGTCCCGCGGGCTGTCCCACTTAAAGCTCTGTGCTCCTCGTGGAAGCAGAAAGGAGGAAACGGATCAGAGGCCTGGCTGCCCAGGTGTGTGGTTATCAAGCACTTGTAAGAAAACGAGCTTCCACCAGAGAACGTGAGAGGATCTGCTCCATTGTGCCTTCCAGATCAACTCATTTATCCTCTTCAACAGAGATGCGAGCCACAGAGTTAAATTTTAGGCTTGAGTTACCCACCATGGTAGTTGACATTGATTAAATGGTCACGTGCACAGGCACGGCTGCACGCGAGCGCACACACTCACACACGCGCACACACACACCCCTCTATTCGCTACTCTCTCGTGGTTAATCTGAGCAGTGAAATGGAAGCATCCTCTCTTGCACGTGTGCTGTTGGCCTTTGATTTCCTTTCTGACCCAGACATTATGTTTTCTTTATCACTGTGCCTCCTAGCTAATGTTTAATGATTAGAAGTATAAAAATGTTTACTATACTAAACAAACAACGATTGAACAATTACAGACTTTTTGTGAAGTACACTTTGCTCTTTGGCAAGAAAGTGTTAAAATATCTAATTAATAATGTTTAAGAGAGGCATTTCTGTATCCAGTTTGCCGCCCCAGTGATAGAATAATTACATGGCATGGTCCCAGGTTTATGGAGATAATCTTTTTAATCTCCAAATTCCTGAAAGCTTCTTTGGCCCTGGGGTTTTCAAACTTGTTTTTTATCGATCTCCACATTTCAACTCATGCACATAAAAAAAAATTTTCCCTCTGATCACAGGAAAGGAATAACTCTGTGATATATATGTTTCCTAATTAAAGCTTAAATCTAGTTCCCTGGAATTGCCCTTCTGAAATGTTTGAACCACAAAGTGAAATATCTTTAACTTTTTCCATCCATCACACTGGTTTTTAGGTTGCTGGTGATATCACCCAGAACAGTATCTGAATTAGGAACATTTTTTCATAGAAATTTCTACTACCCTTCTTAAGGGTAAGTTAGTATGAACGATGTCACTGAAATTTATCCCAAAATATAATCGGTTTTTTATTCATTTTAGGATATAGTTTATAGTGGAGCAGTTCAAACATGAGCCGTGGAAGTAAAGTGTGTGGTCCAAGTTGGTGTCAGGATTACACCTTGGTCTTACACTGGAAGTAGATCTTTTGAGGAACTCATAATCTTTGCCCAGAGATTCTGTGCATTTGTCAGTTTGATGGACAGCCTCTTGGGTAAGTGAAAGACAATGGCAGAGCTTGGTGACAATATGCAGGTTGTTGCATTTTGGCAAATTTTTCATTACTTCAAAATGTAAATAAAAATCTCCTATTTGAATATCTAATAGAGTTGGCTGCTTTGACACTTTGTAGCTCTTTTGGGGAAAATTTCAATTTTATGAGAACCAATAGTTCTTCCTTTAACATTTTCACCATAGCATTTCATACTTTTTATAAACAGCCCTCTGTGTATTTTAAATGGAAACAGATGTTTTGGTTCTTATTTCTTATTATTTTTCTTTTTGTATGGCACAATTTCTATACATTGAGGGCTGTTGCCTTTTAATTATAAATTTGTGTAACATGATTTTATCAGGATGTCTTACTCCGAGTTAAGACAACACTGGTGAAGACCACAGCTCTTTTATTCTCCTCCTTCCTCCTCCTCCTCCTCCTCTTCCTCATACTCTTCTTCTTCTTCTTCTTCTTCTTCTTCTTCTTCTTCTTCTTCTTCTTCTTCTTTTCCTCCTCCTCCTCCTCCCCCTCCTCCTTCGTCTCCTTCTCCTTCTCCTTCTCCTCCTCATTCTCATCCTCCTTCTCCTCCTCCTCTTCCTCCTCCTCCTTCTCCTGAGACAGGGTACTACTCTGTAGGCCAAACTGGTCCTGAACTTTTTGGTGTAGCCCAGGCTGTCATTAGACTGTAGACAATCTGCCTGCCTCAACCTCTCTTCCCCAGTGCTAGGATTACAAGCATGCAAGACCATGCCCGGCTTTATGTGGTGTTGGGAAATCCAACTCAGGGCCTTCCTCTTGCAAAGCAAGTGCTTTAACCTCTGTGCCAGTCCTCCATTCCTGACCACAGTTCTTTGGATGAATGATAATAAAGAGATTCAATACCAAGTCATCAACAAATGTTAGGCTTTAGTATGCAGCTAGTATTTTGCCCAGCCTTCTATAGATGTCACTCCATCTATCCCTCATAGCACCCAGGTAGACAAAGTAGAACAGTTGCCCTTGTTTAAAAAAATTCCTCAATGTGAATTTAAATTTAAAAAATTCAGCAATTCAATAAACTAATAATATAGATTGGCTAATGATGTTTAATTCCCTAAATCCCTATCTGGAATTTAGGACATCCTGATACACATCTTTGGAAAGATGGCTTTAATGCTTTTTGGTCATTGCAGAAACTCAAACTAACTGGTAAAATGACTGTCATCTGCTTTTCTTGTATAAGCAAATGGTTAACATCATCCATCTTGAGCAAGAGCCTTAGTAACAAATAGGAGAGAAAAAGGTTAAATCCGTAAACTGCTGCATTACACCTCTGTGATTTGTTGTATTATTACTCTTATTTAAGACTCTATCTTTTTTATCAAATGAAGATAAGCTTTAGTCAAGGTATATAGGAATATATAAACATCTGGGCTTTCTTCATGAGGATA
>PVKB01000393.1:398340-783749 GCA_004027205.1 Ctenodactylus gundi
GCTTTGTGCCTTCTACTGGGAATTGAGAGTTACATTGACATCTTTGGTGAACTCACTTGGTGGGTGACATAGATCATGATTTCATTTCCTATAGAGAAACCAATGTTTGCAGTATAGATTTATGTCACAGGATATGATTTGTTTTAGATTGCTTCTGTCTTGGTTGTGGACATCAAGGCTATTGACTTGGAAAAGTGCATTATGCTCTTGGCTGTGAATTAACTAAGGCATTTGTCATGCAAGTTGATGGTGGTGAAACCCTTTCAGCTCAGCCTTGTTTCCTAACTGTGAGCTCTGTTGCCATCAGGATTCTCCTCCTGGAGTTGTGGGCTTTCAGTAAGCATGAAATTGAAATGCAGAAGGAGAAAAGGAGTTTGGCCGGCAGTACCTTTTCCCATCTTTTGCTCTGTAGAAGTCTCATTTAATGTTCCAGACCAAACAGATCAAAAAGGAAAGCTTTCACAAAGGTTATCACTGTGGCTTCTAGATATGACTTTTGATTTCATCCTCCTTCCATGCTGTCATCCACTCCTGGCATCCACACGACATTTCGACACATATCTATGGAATGCCTCAAGTACTCCAGGCATGTCATTAGTTCTGAAGACATTGTAGTAACTAAGGAGGACAGTGTCTCTTCACACTTCGAACCCATGTTTTAGTAGGACAAGAAGGATGATAAATATGTAAACATCCAGTAGGCAAGCCAATTTCAGCTAGTAGCAATGCTGTAGAGAGGATGGAACCCAGTGTGCTTAGAGAGCACAGAACTGGGATGGGGGTGAGAACTCAGAGGAGCTGGCATTGGGCCTGAGATCTAACAAATGAGAACCAAGGTGAGAAATCTGAGGAAGAGCTTGCTAGGCAGTTGGTTTCAGGATTGGTGTGGCCAGTTGTGCTCTCGACACACTGAACAGTCGTTAGGCTAAGAGGAGCAGAATGGGCTGAAATCCCATCTCCTCTTACAAATCTGTGTCAACAGGTGTAGACCTAGATCCTTGAAGGAAACCGGGGAGAACTTTATGATTTCCCACAAGGGCTGACACTTTTTTAAAATTTTATTTTTTAAAACAATTTTATTGTGGTAAAAAATTCACATGACATAAAATGTAACTTTTTTTGCAAATACATGAATTCCAAATTCTATAACACATTAGAACCGTGAGATTTGGAAACTTAGTGAGCATCTTTGTCCACCATCTTTGTCCACCCCTTTTTTCCGAGGTTCACCCTTTTCCTATCTGATTGTTGCCTCTCTTTCTAACGTGTCATTTATGTTGGGGCCTTTTTATGTTTTTATGTTTGTGTTTTTCATAAGAGAGACACTCATCTATAGTCAGTCTTTTGTGCTTGTTCCATTTCACTGAGCATTATTGACCTTAGGTGTCCCCATTTCATTCAAGCACTTCATATCTATCTTTCTTTATGGCTACATAGTATTCCATTGTGTATAGTTACTACATCTTCTTTAAACATTCCTTTATGGATGGGCAGGTAGATTGCTTCCAGGATTTGGCTATTATGCATGGTGCTGCTATAAACATGGCTATGCATGTGTCTTTTTAGTATGTTGACTTTATTTCTTTTGGGAAAATGCCCAGTAGAGCAGTAGCTGGATTAAATGGACTTTCTCTTCTCATATTTCTAAAGAACCTCCAGACTACCTTCCATAATGGTTGTATCAACTTGCATTTCTACCAGCAATGGAGGAGAGTTCCTGTTTTTCCACATCCTAGCCAACAATTGTTGTTTTTTGAGTTCTTGATTTAGGCCATTCTCACTGGAGTGAGGTGAAACTTCAAAACTTGTTTATTTGCATTTCTCTGCTACGTACGTTGTCCAGCCACATATGCAACTTGTTGGGGACTGTCTTACCACAGAATGTGTATATGTCATTTTCAATAATATTATTTGATTGATTGATTGATTGGTGTTAAGTATTGAACCTAGGAATTTGTAAAATCTAGGTAAGTGCTTTACTACTGACCAATACCTCAAAGCCTATTTATAAAAAATATTAGTGAAGATAAGTTTGTAGGCTAGTCATAACATTGAGTAAATGAGGCTCATGAGGTCAGCCTGCTAGAGAGCAGAAGGTCAGAATGAGGAAGTAAAGAGAACACAGTAGAAGAAAGTGAGGTAACAGATGCTGGCAAGGGCCAGAGCTCACAGGGTTAGTGAGGATTTAGAATGTATTGTAAGTTCAGAGAGACATTAGAGGGTCTTTCTTGATTACATGACACACTGATTTATAAAGTTTAAGAGAGAATATTAATCAGACAAAAAAAGATTTCAGCAGTATTCTACTCCACACCTACTCTTCTCCCATCTTACCTGAAAGATTTTTAATCCTGGGTTTCAGTGACCTTGATTTCTTCATTAATAATCACAACAGGCCATACTAGAATTCTATAGTGCCTCATGTCAAACTTTTTTTCTTAATACAACCATCAAGAGCACCCTTTTACCATGGCTCACAATGTGTACTGCAGTGTTCTAATGTGATAGAATTTAAAAAATTAAGCCATATGTCATTTTGAAGGAAAGAACAAAAGTAGTTCATACAGAACTTAGAGAAAAGTTGGTAAGCTTGACCATGGTCTGAGCAAATTTCCCAAACTGTGTTTGTATTCAGTGTCTTGTGATCAGTTTATGATAAAGTTTTGCAATATAATTTCATGTATGGGGAGTTGCTGAAAGCTTTCTGTGAAAATCTAGTAGGATGACAAGCAGATGTACCCTGCACTGTAAAAACCCCATCCCATCACCGACAGCCAAAGTCATCATCGTTGCCTTTGGCCAAAGCAGTCAGGGTGAGGATACATCAGAAAAATCTATTTTGTAAAAAGAAAGTGTGAGATTGTAGAATTTAGGGATCTTACTGGTATTTGGTGTCATCTAAGAAAAACAATAATCTTCCAAAAATGATCATAGGCTTCCTAAGTAGATCTAGAAGATGTATATTTTTGGATTTAATGTTTTCAAAATGTTATCAAATTAGAACTTGAAGGTGTATTTTAGGGAAAGATTAAAAAAAAGGGCTTTAAAGATAAAACATAGGATATTTTAAGTTTAACACAGACTAGGAGACTTTAATGAACAGATTTTTTTTTTGTCCTGAGGTAAGAAAATGAAAACAAGACAAAACAAAACAAATGAACAAAACACACACACACACACCTGCATGAGCCCATTGTGCTTTGCACACCCACACACATACATGTATATGAAGTTCATTGCATCTTAATTCGTTCTCCTGCTCTTCCTACTTCCCTTAACTATATTGTAAAGAACCTTTCCCAAGAAAGGAGTGTTATTTATGAAATAGTTTTTATTGACCCAAGAAAAGTGATATCATGGAAACATGCATATTTTGAAATTTACAGTCTCCTGCCTCCCCCGCCCTCTGCTCCTACCGCGTGCGTGAGGAGAGGGAAGGAGCAAGCGGACTAAACAGTGTAATAATCCTACAGAATCTTGTTACATAAAGAGAAAGGACCCAGACTGGGTACTCCAGAGTGAACAGATGTGGCTGGTTAATTCAGTTGCCCTGACCAAGCGATTAAGGGAATTAAACCTGGTCCATTTCATTACGCTGAGTATCCTTTCATCCACTCTTCTTTCCAGATGCAATGCTGCTCAGGCTCCGAGAGTTATCACCAAAGACCAAGGTGAAACCAAACACTATCAATTTCAGAAGTAACTTTTCACCTTTTGCCTTAAATAAATGCTTCTTCTGAGCCTGCCCAAATTAATCCCTCTCTAAAAGGGAAACATAAAGAAAAACTATTGCAGTTTTGCTTTATGATTTGGTCATCCATTAAAAGGTTCTAAAAAATTTATATAAACCATCATAGAAACCTGTTCTCTTTAGCACAAGGCTTTCTTGGGGTCTGTTTACTAAGTAAAGGGTATATAGATGGTTTCAATATGTCTGCAGCTTACACTAGGCTCCCAATAAACATGTTTAGTGAAAGGTTAGATGGGATCACAAACAGCTAATTTATCTTATTGGTCTCTTGAAATGTGTTGAAAAACTTTTTTATGGTATCTCAGTGGTTAAAAAACAAGATTTTTTTTCACTCCAAAATGCCACACTCTTCTAAAATGTGATAAAAGCAAAGGGAATTCAGTCATTCCTTTTCAGTAACACCTTTGCAGAAGAGAGTATTTACAGTAATTTTTAGATATAACTAGGGGTAGTAAAGCTCCTGTGCACAATGATAATCTTAGCACAAGGCGTTTGGCTGAGGTTGCAACCTGGAAATCACTTTTTAAACATAGGCATTTCTCCAAGAGCATATGTGACTTCATTAATATAGCATAGGAATATATTCTGTAATATGTTTACTGTATATCTGTATATTTCTCAGGAGTTTGAGGGGGGCTCATTACTGAGCTATGTATAAAGCAAACATAAAATCTTATCCATGTTTTAAAAATTTTTATAAGATACAGAATTTCTCTATAAATTATTTAGATATGGTAGTTTTCTTTTTTTGGTTTTTGGATATCATGACAATGACTGTGTTTCAAGTTTTTCTAACTTTTGGGTTGAATGAGAAGTTGATAAACATCATGTACTGTTTTCAAGTGGGTAAATCAAGTCACAGGATGCAAAGGTGGAATGTAAATGTTTTCCTTTGGTTTGAGTAGATTGGCATTGTTTCTCTTGCCTGAGATGATAGATCTTCAAAATACTGACTCCATTTACCAATGTATCTTACATTTTTGTCTCTCTTGACCAATTTACTTTTTCCCTTTCTACTCCGAGCTATCCTAAGAGATCTATAAAGAGGGAGGATAGATCTTCTATCTGTTCCTAAAAACTCAGTAGTGTGTATTATTAATTATATTGACTGATTCCATTTCCTGTGCACCCTGCTTAGTTTCTGTTTCTGGGGATAAGAGGATGGAGTTAGGGAAAAAAATAGGAAAAAAAAAAAAACCCGAGACCCTCCGACTGTGGGAATAAAATATAAAAGAAAAAAATAAATACATAGATTGACTTTACATTTACAATCCATAGCTTTTTTCCTGTATAAAGTTAGATTGAAAAGTTGATAATCCTGAGTTACTTCTTGTCTGATTGAATAAAGGAATGGTAATATATAAGGTACAATTAAAAACATTATGAATGTTTAAATTTTTTGAAAATTTTTATAGTAAAAATACATCCCCATTAATTCCTCTCAAGATACTTCCACGCACATTGAACATACTAATTTTGTCACTTTTGCTACTTTCTAAATCAATTCTCAGGGTCCTTTTTCATTTCTTTCATTGCACTGTTGTGACTACGATGATGTCTAGAATCGATCAAAAAACATTTAGCTTTCATTATCATTTTGACTCTGGGGAAGAGCCACAAGTAGCAACGTGCCATATCTGGTGAATAAAGCGAGAAGCGCGCACCACGATGTTGGCACCTGCCTAACTTTCCATTGGCCCGCACCCAGCACCACCATGGACCATAATTTTACTCACAACCCATAAAGCTACTCATGAGGGAAGACTTCCAGAACAGCTTCAGAGACTGGAAAAGAGCAATGTGTTAAAAGCAAGAAGGATTACTTAGCTGGGAATTAATGGCATTGTATCTTTTACTGTAATCATTTTTTTATTTGAACACTCATCAGATATTTTAATCATACCTTATATACATATATGGAATATTATATAGCATTAGAAAAGAGAAGAAAACCCTGATATGCTGCAGTTTGAGTGACGCATGACTGTATTTTGGAACAAAGGAAGTTATAGAAATACAAAAACCAGTTTACTTTTACTTGTTTGTCCTTTCATTTAATCTATCCTGATCTCTGTGTTAGATCGGCCCTTGTTATTTTACTAAAGAGGTAGATTATGCCTGTTAAGAATTCTGAAGCAAGATACCGTCGTTTTTTTTTTTCTGAATCATAGAGAAAACAAACTGACTCCCTGTTAGTCTCTGGAGGAAAAAAAGAGTTCTCCAGGAAACCTCCAGCAACCTTTAAGTCAGATTACTTTGGTGATTCTTGACCCGAAGTCCCTTCATAGACCAATCCCTCTTCACAGGAAAGAGAAATACTTCAATTTTATGCAAATCAAGGCTCTTTCCTCTGGCAGAAATAAAAATCAGCTGCCCTCTCCGCTTTCTGTCCTTCCAGAGGGCAAAACTGAGCAAGTGGAGATTCCAGAAAGAAGAAGGAGAAGGTGAAGGGATTCCCAATAAAACCCACTGTGCACCACAGAAAGACAGGTGATCTGCCTAAAGCCTTGTAGTTACATGACGGTGATCCAGAATTTTAGGTTCACATCCTTTTTTGCCTCATAAGCCCAGGCATATACATTATTTTTTGTGATTAGTATCAGGGCATATTTTTTAAAAATAAAACTTTAATAGTTATCTGTCTAGTCACGGACAAGATCAAAGTTTCCCTATTCATATGAGAAAAGAGTGAAATCAGTATTTTAGGTTTTGTGGACCATAAGATTTTGGTCATAATTAACAACTTGCCTGATTCTGCCATTTTACATGGCAGTAGCTATGAATAATATATAAATATGTGGATATAGCTATTTTCCATAAAATTTTATTTACAGTAAAGGAGCCGGCTCAATGGCTCCAGCTTGTGAACCCCTGAGACAGATGGCCGATCTCTAGGGTTCTGGTTCTAGATATTAGCAGTGGTCTTAATATAAATTTTCAATCAGGCACTTCCATAACAGTGAGTTTTCTGTACTAGATGAATGTCTGTACTTGATATATACTATATTTGAAAATTTTAAATGTCTAATTATTACACATTAAGAATTAATATGCTTAGCATAATATTGAAGACTTATTCTCTATAAAAAATGAGTATGTGTAGGAAACTTGATCTATGTTGCAATACCACAGCACCCTAGAAACGCATTCCTCCAAGTCATGGTAACACTTCTACTTTTATTGAGATACAAGCAAATCATTAAAATGCAGGTAAGGAAGAGGGACTGAGGAAACCAGAATGAGATGGTTAATCATCAGTCAACATATGATAATCGAGTGTCCATTTACGTTAAAAATTTCTGGTGGAAAATAACATTGACTCGTCCTTTAAGGTTCTTAATCTTCTTCATAATATATTCTTTCCTTAATTATAAAATGTGCAGGTAGATTAAAGGTATAACAATCCACTCAATCACCTTCATTAACCTAGAATGAGCTGCACTGTATAGGAGAAGGCTGCAGAGCCATTTTCCCTTGAAATAATATATCACAATTCTTGTTTCTCCAAAAGTACAATAAATCAGTGTAAGTGTTCCATTGCAGTGGGTCATTGTTACACCCACAACAAAGGTGGAGGCATTCTGCCTTTTACCTCAGAAAACAGTAAAACTAATTATCAGAGACCAGATAACTGAAAGACCATTTTACTTGCTTCCTTTTTTTAAAAAATCAACTTAAAAATACTCCATAAAAGCCAGATATTATCTTTGAGTCATAGACTGGAGACGTCAATAAATCTTCATTATGATCATAGTGTATCCCTATGCTTCCACTAAGAACAATAAATTATGATAAATGAAGGTTTTAATTGTAGGGATGCAGGTGGTTCGTTGTTCATTCATGTGTCCACAGGTAGAAAATTGATTATAACTTGTGATGTCATGAGACTTCTTCCTCAATATGATCTTGATATTACCATTCCCCCTTGTTGCTTTGAGAAACATTTTGATGAAATATTAGCCAAAAGATTTAAGGTGAACAAAGAAAAAAAAAAACTTAAAGAAGATCTAAACTTTTTAAAGAAGTAAACTAACTGATGGAAGTGCAGAAGACCTCTAAAAATTGAAAGAGAGAGAGAGAGAGGGAGAGAGAGAAAGAGAGAGAGAACTTTGTTCTTAAAGCTGCAATTTCCATATTTGCAAAATGGGGCAAATACTACCTTCCCTAGTTGTTTCAGCTTTGTTGAAATCAAACAGAAAATACACGTAAATGTGCATTGTAGTCTTATCTGGTTATGTGGAAATGAAGCCCTTAAAAATCTTGTCCAAAGGTCAGGTGTCTTCTGAGGGCGGGTCTGAATTAATGCCACACTCTGCCTTGCTGTTTTCTACCTATATTGTGTATTATTCCCTTTATCTTAATTCACCTTGCCTAAAAAACACAAACTAGAAGAAGTAACTTGAGGAATATTGTTTTTTGTTTATTCACTCATCCATCTACCCATCCATCCACCTAACATTTTATTCACTCAAAATTATTTTCTACCACTTAGATAGTCAGGGAGAGTCTCCAAAAATGTATCGTTAATTAGAAAGTCTTGATGGATATTTTCAGATAACCGAGGACCTTTCAAACAGGGCAATTTGCATAGACAAAAAATATGAATAGGAAGCCATTGACTGTGGTTAGGTCACAGTGTAAGATGCCAAAATTGGTTGGTGATAGAGAAAATATGAAATATTATTTTTGGCAATTTGGATTTTTTTTCATTGAGAAACAAGTTGCACAGATTCTAAAATTTGAGACAATTTCTTTGATGTTGGGGCTCTTGAGGCTTCAGACTTTTAGTCAATCAGTTTAGCAAGCATGCTTTCCTTGTAGATAAGAGGAAAACAATTGTACTCATTGACAACAGCAAGTAATTAATTTGTCAAATTCTAGTCCTTTGGATGTGGGAAATTGGACAGGTTGAAAAAAAAGAATGGATGATGGAAAATAAAGAAAACTAAAATATGAGTGTTAGATTTTCCTTAATAGATCTTTACGTAGATCCAGCCTTTTTCTTTCAAGGTGGATATAGTCAGTATATTAAAGTTCTTTGTCTTCCAAGTTACATTGTCATGACACCATATATAATTCATTTTTTATGGGAAAATAATTCCCACTAAAATTTTGTTCACAAATATTTTGAAACATAACATATTCGTGTGCAGGTCACCAGCTTCAAAGTCAGGATGAATTTTGCTCTCTGCACTAAAGGATTTGAAAGTCAACACTGAGTGTTCTTGGTGTCAAATTTTATTGGAAATCATTTTGAATGTTACAGAGTATTAAGATGGCTAGGAAGAAACTTGGAAATGTTTTTTACTCTTTTCTCATTTTACAGCTAATAAAAAGCCAAGCTTCTAGATGTACATTCCTTTGTGTGTTTGATCTGCCTGAAAATTCTCTAGCCTAGAATCATGGGTAAATTATGCCCCACTGGGCAGGACAAGGAAACCTTGGGAACCTCTTCAAAATTAGGTGAAAGGTTATACTAGTTATCTCATCTCTTTGGACTTCAGTTTCTTATCTATGAAACAAAGACTATGGTCCAGATGAGTTTCAAGAGCCCACTCTGTGCAACATATAGAGGCTTCCTCAGGGAGGCGCAACTCTTTGTTGGTTTGAGAGGAGGAAAAGTGAATTACCTTCCATGTCTGTCTGTTATTATCAAAGTTTGCCCATGGCTGATTTCTTAGGGCAGCAGCTCAGAAAAAGATGAAAGTTGGGTGTATATCCAATGCCAGCAGTATGTCTTATTCATTGCATGGAGAGATTTCTTTTCTTTGAAATGAGATGTTACAGGCAGAGAAAGCACTCTTAGAAGGAGTCTTAAACTTCTTCCTACTTTAAAGTGGGAGACAAGCATATGCCCCGTAACTTTTCACATAACATAAAGCAGACAGGTGGGTCATTTTAAAAAGTGAAGAAAACTGATTTTCTTTGATTTGGGGGAAGGAATTGTGTATCTGAGCTTAATTTACTCAAGTGATTACTGCAGAACCAAAATACAGGAGTACAGGAAATTAATTGTGGTAAAAATTTAAAATGCTATAAAGAACTGTGTTAATTTAATTTCCCATTACTTTGTAGAATGCACAGAACATAAAATTCTCAGAACGACTCATAAAGCCAGTGCTATACTTTTTTCCTCTGACTGCAGAGCTGTATTCTCACCTTCCTATTATCGTACCTTCGTAAAGAAAAGTTTATCTTCCAAGAACATTTTTTGTTGTTGTTGCCCATGCACGCAAAGAGAGCCGTACCATTTACACCATATGTTGCTCTTTTGTGTCTGGCAAATCTTGACTCAGGAATCTAAGCCGGAGTCAAATTTCTCACACTGGTTGGTCTGTAAAACCGATAGGTATTGCCTACCTTTGAATCGCTCTTGCTCAGTAATCTTCAGCTCTTCGTTAAAAGATAGAAAGGCAAATAGGCCTCAGACCCAGAACATATGGCTCAGAGTACTGATTCCACCATGTGTTTAGTGTGTGACCCACGGTAAAATATTTAAGTCCTCTCTGCCTCAGTACCACAGCTGAGAAGTGAGAATAACAGTAGTGCCAAGAATTCATTGAAATTAAAAAGTAAGAAATTTCTGTCTGCATAATGTTCAGATGAACATTTGACACCTATTGTAAACTAAATGTTTGCAAGTTCCTGATGTAATGTTGTGCCTAATTAAAAGATTGCAAATGGTTTTTATATGATAAATATTCATTTAAGTCTATGTCCTTTAGCTCCTATATACAAGGGTCTTCATGTTCTCAGTTGACTTCTGTGGATATACTTTCCAAGAAAGGGAAGAGAAAGCTCTGGTACGCAAGGAACCTTAAATTTTGTGCTTTTTAAAGCAAGATCCCCAAAACCAAAAGCACAATAACTGAGTAATAAACTCTGACATAGCAATTCACGTTGAATATCAAATTTGAACTTCATTGGAATTCACCAAAGCATTATTATTGAATTTAAATTTTATTTTATATATATTTTTGTGATAGGGTCTTGTTCTGTAGTACAGGCTGGTCCTGAACTCACTGTGTAACGCAGGCTGGTCTCAAACTCATGGCAATCCTCTTACCTCATCCCCCTGAATGCTGGGATTACAGGTACTCACCTCATGTGGTACTGAGGAATCAAACCTTGCACTTGATATGCCAGCACTCTAACTGCTGAGCTGTGTCCCCAGCCCTCAGAGCAGTACTTTATAAAGTACATGCAGTAAATTAATGACTGCAGCTTGCAGTTGTGCCTCACTTGCATGCTAGCCAAATACATTGATTGCCAAACAATAAAACTTGCAAAGTTACATTTAAATCTAAGAGTAAATAACCTGCCATTTT
Organism: Ctenodactylus gundi; assembly: GCA_004027205.1. Lineage (NCBI taxonomy): Eukaryota > Metazoa > Chordata > Mammalia > Rodentia > Ctenodactylidae > Ctenodactylus > Ctenodactylus gundi. Next base: position 409,420 of record PVKB01000393.1, read on the forward strand.
ATGTAAGTAGGTTTCATGCTGTATCTGGGTCCTACTTACACTAATTTTCTTATCATTTATCTGAAATTCAAATTCAACTGTGCCTCACATCTCATCCATTTTTATCTTCTTTTGAAAAGTTCCAACATTTGGCAGAAGTTGGCCCCGATGTCAATAATAAACCGAAAGGCTGATGGCCACTCACTTGGTGCGTCATGTGCCCCGTACGTCACAGTACATGAAATTTGGCTTTGCCTCTATCTCATTTTCTTTTTCACTAATTTCTGTCATTTTCTTCTAAAGACCAGGATGTTGGGATCCTCACTGTAGTACCTGCCTAGTAATATGGAATATTCATGACTTAGCAAGAATGCCTTTAATAAAGCTTCCAATATATACTAAATTAGTAAAGACTAGAACAGAATCTGTGTATTCTCAGATCTGCAGATACTTTGCCAAGCCATCACATAGCTAAATGGTAACATTTGCCTTAGAGTAGAGGTGTCTTAACAGGGCCTCTGGGAGTTGTTACCCATTGACCCTTTTAAATACTCTATACCCCTTCCGAGAAATTTTCTTCTAAGACTCTGGCAACTGACAGATCAGGAGTAATAATTCTAACATTCTGCTCTACTGGGTTCAGTCCAACAACAATAACAGGAATTCTTGCACTCTTGCAACTAAACTTCATTAGCAATTTCCGGCTTACAGTATTTTTGATGCATGACACTCTGTAGTGGTTCAAATGAAATGGAGTACATTAACTTAGGTTAGTAATTTTGTGAATTATGCTGACTTAATATGTGATGAGTGTCACATTATACCTGTCACAGATGAGAAAGCCATATACCTGCGTGAGTGTAATCCCTTTATTGGTTTGCGTGGACACAAACCATAGGAGGGTTCTTTGAAAATCTTTTGAGGTTCAAAGAAATTAGATGTGACATTAGCACTATAAACTCACTGTGTGAGTGTAAAAGTGTAGATAATTTACAAAGGTAAAATGCATCTAATAAAAATGTCATTCTTTTGTCCCTGCACCCCTGAAGGATGAGTGTTTATATTTACATTGTTGACCAGAACAGCAGAAGAGTGAGGCAGTGAATTAAAATAATCTCTTTCCCAGAGCACCCTCCGTTATCTTTTCAGCTCTATGCACCCGCAAGCAAACATGTTCCATGAGAATGTACCTGTATGTCCAAAACTGGAATTGCAATACGAACTCATCCAACCTATTATCAGGGATTAAATGAGCCACACATTAATATTAGTGTAAAGTCTAGATTTGGTTGTATTTTCTGCTCTACCATTGGAAGAGAACACAGAATTTGCATAGTGACTTGTCCTCTGGTCAAATGCTTTACTTATAAAAGCAAATTATTCAAAAATCTTGCTGATGGGAAATACCATTAGTAAGTAAATACATATTTATATACTGGAATTTTTAACAACTTCACAAGTCTAGCATTTCACTCAAGAAAAATACATTTAGATAGATTTTTAACATATCTATCTTTCAAACTAAGGCAATAGTTTAACCAAATAAACTAACAAGCAGTAGAATGGAGATTTACCAAAAGCGAATGATAACCAATGCTTTAATTATTTCTTCTGAATCTAGACTTTAGTTATATGACTGGGAAAACTCTCTCAATATTTTGGTAAAGCACTTGAAAATTAAAGCATTATAGTTATACTTTGTTATGCATTCTTTAATTTATTAAGTAGTATTAAGGTTTACCTCTTTGCTAATCGCTGCTCATGGCTTGGAATAGAATAGTGAGGAATAGGAACCAGTTCACTGCTTTCTTGGGTTTACATGGTAGTAGGAGAGGCCTGAGATAAGCAATAAATAAGTTTTCAGGCAATATCATCACTCATGACAAAAATAACTGGCAATGGGAGTAAGAGTCATGGAGAATCAGGGTGGGTGAGGCTATTTTGTAGCTGAGAGTCAGGTTTGGTCAGAGGAATGTGTCTAACAGATGGAGCCATCTGCGTGAGGGGCTGCCCACCATGAGAGATTTGTCCTGGGAAACAACACCGTATCTAAAAGCCCTAAGATGAGATGGGTTTGAGCAGTTCAAAGAGCTGAAAGGCAATAATCACGAATGAAAGCTGGTGAGTCAGAGGCAGAACTTGTAGATGAAGTGCAGAGTTGAGTGACTGGGCCACATAGAGCACTTGTGCATGTTTTTTTCAAGTGAGATCCACCTTTCTTCAGCAGCTCTCTGTACTCTGTTTTTCCTCTTCCAAACAATTTGGCATCTTCCCTTGGCCTGCGGAATGCAGTTTGGTCTCATCAGTGTGATACCTTAATCCCAGCTGGGCAGTGGAAACACTGAGGTTCTTTTTAAAATGAGTGGCCCAGCCAGGTGTATGCCCCAGCACTGCTGGAGCCTGAGGCAGGGGAGTTACAGGGTGAGCCCAGCCTAAGCAACTTAGTGACCTAGTGGGAGTCAGTCTGGAAACAAAATATGAAAATAAAATAAAATAAAATAAAATAAAATAGGCCTGCAGTACATCTCAGTACAAAGATCCTGGGTTCAGTCTCCAGCACTGCAATAAACAAACAGAACATAATAAACCAAACCAAACCAAAACCAAAACCAAGTCCTCAAGGTCCATGCCAAACTGATTACATCAAAAATGTGACAATCATTTTTTTTTCTAATTTTCAGGATTTTAAGGCACAGCTAACCCTGAAAAACTTTGAGCAAGACCTACATAAACTGAGAAAAGATATATAAGGTACATACATTATAGGGACCACTTTAGAAATATAAAATGAAATATGCATTTTTAATATTTTAACCCATTAATGTCCAAAATACCATTTAAACATGCAACCGATTTAAAACGTATTAAAATATTTGACATTCTTTTTTTTTCATACCAAGTCTCTAAAATCTAGTATTTATTTTAGACATAGAACACATCTCAATTCTCATGCTAAGTCTTTATCAGAAATATTTGATTTCTCTTTGAAATCCATAAAAATCTGTAGTTGAAAAGGTAGGTCACTATATCCAAGTTATTCATCTCACACTTCGAAGTTTTCTAACAATGAATTGAAAACTAGTTTTTTATAAGATTATAAACTAATTAAATACAATTAAATTCTAACTTCCTTAGCTACATTAGATTCACTTCAGGTGCTCCACTGCCACAGTGGGCAGCAGCTACTGCCACACAGGAAAGTGAAGCCATATACCATACACCCAATTCCTTTCCTGCCTCGCAAAGTCTCTGAGTGAAAAAACAAAACAACAATACAAAACAAAAACAAAGCTTTTTGTAGTCAGATATTAATGAGCTTCAATCCCAGCTCTATTTTGAAATTATAGATTTTATATCTATAAAATAAGAAAAGTATTGTTACTATATTGCCATTCAAAGGAAATATAAAAACACTTGGGAAGTACCTGGTGTAATACCTACATAATATAACATATACATACATAATATAATAATCCCATAAATGGAATTTTAGTTAGGCAGGTCTTACTTGTACCCTAAGCCACTCTACTTACCTCAGAGGTAGTGCTTTAACTCTGTTGAATTTCTCTATAAGAGAAAATGAACACAACAAAATTTAAAAAGATAAGATTTTCATATCTGCACGTCTTTGGTTATGATCACCTTTTTTCTAATTTTCCTTCATCCTTATCTGTTCTTGTCTTCTGGGCCAACTTGCCCATGAACACCTACCACACCTATCCAAACAAATAAGATGATATGAATGGGCGTTTTAAAATACTTTATTGCTGACACCTCTTCATTTACATCTTGCCTGGTTTTTCTCTGAGTCAGCAGTTGAATCCTAGTAGCCCACAGGGAACACCTGCTCCACCATCCTGTTTGATTTTGACAAATGCAGTATCGGTCCTTAGAGAGGGAGAGAATTGGTTGCTAGCATTTAAGAATAAGTAGATTTGCATTGAACTTACATTTGCTGCTTCTTAGGAAAAAAAAAAAAGACAAGGCCTTGGCAACACAAAGCGACATTTCTACAAGATACTGATCCGTAGAGTGCAGTTGAAGCTGTCCCTTCCGGCCATTCTGTGTGTTCTAGGTATCCACAGTTTCCGTCCTTCCTTTTTCCTTCCTGATTTTAAAACCGAATGTCCGCTATGTGTCTGCGTCCGACCCTAGCAACTTTGGCCGTTCTGTTGCTACTTCTTCTCCGGCAGTTGATCTGCACAGGTTTTTGCCAATAAGTTATGAATTCTGTCCTAATTTAGAGTTAAATCTGCCTGCACAAATTCATAGCTTTCTAGCCTTCTAGGGAGCTAAGGTTCTTAACTATCCATCTTCTGATTCCTGAAAGCTACCTGTCCATTTTTAGAGATGGGGCTTGAGTATTTTACTCACTGTGAAATACGCAAATGTTCTAAAATGTGCCTTTTGACATAGAAATGTATGTTAAGTTTCCCACTTCTGCTAAAACCCCATACTGCGTGATCTTCAAGCCTAAAGGACAGGTCACATTCACTTCAGTTCTTAATGGACTGTTTGGTAGAATGGTAGACGTATAGTAAATAAGTACTTGAAGCAAAGCCCACTGATACACCCTTTCACATTAGTCAGCACTGAGATGATTATATACTGTTAACTCTAATATGCCAAGAACAACACAGATATCATTTGGCAACTTCTGTCATTGTATAAGACCCCACAAGGAGAGCTTTATAAGCTAATTTCTCCTTAAGACCCTCTTTGAGAACTTCTGGGAGAAGTTTAGATTTCTATATTCTGCTGAGAAACTTTGAAATATAATTTTCTTTTATGTAAGAAATAATTTTGCATCTTCAAGTTTGGAATATTTTATTATTTTAAAAAGTTGAAATGTTTTTAGGGATCATGAATCTTGAATTTCTCACTTCAGAAAATAAGGTATAGAAAATGTTCACTGACTGAATTCATTCCACCCTGCTAGACAGCACAGGATTCCAATTTGAATTCAAATATTCTTTCACCTAGTAAAGCTCTAGACATGCTTATCTATTATAACTTGCTTTATATCTAAAATTATATTGGGACCACAAAGACAATCTATTTGCTTTTGAAAAAATGCTAAATATAAGGGCTATTTGAAAAAATTATGTCCTTTGTATAAATAATCTTATACCTTTTCTCTTTTTAAAGAAGGATCCTTTTTTCAGAAAAAGTCGAACTAAAGACATGTTTAGTATTTTTCCTTGATTGTACTAATAATCATCTCAATTTCATTTGAATATATAAAAGAATGTAAATGTCATAAAAACCTTATAAGCACAGATTATCAATTTTTGATAATTTGGCATATCTTGTTCTAGAAATTGCCTTAGTCATACCATATAAAATTTTACATGCATGGACTCCTATGATTACATTTTGGATATATTTTAGTTATAATTTTAGTAATATAACTTTTTGGTGGCATTTCAATGTTATAGAATAAATATGATTTGTTTTGTAACATTTATTATCTTTACTAGCCATTAAAATGAATGTCCTTATATTTGTAGTGCTCTTTAACTGTTTTTAAAAATGAACCCTGATTTTTAGAAATGATAAATTAAAGGATATGATTGAATACATATTAAATATTTAGGTATCTATTGTGAGATTTCTGTCTACATATATGTAGATTATCTGTTGTGTTGATTTACCTGTATCTTTGCCAACAGTATGTTTTCTTATATTTTTAGTTTTTGACAAACCATATGAGAAAACCTTCTGATTTACCTATTATTATTTAATATTTCTTTTCTAAATTTATTTTGTCAATGTTTGTAGTTATATTAGTTTTTTGTGTGTAAAGTTATATTAGTTTTTTGTGTGTAATAATGCAACAGATTAGAGCTATCAAATACTATGTGTATATATGTATAGAATGTGTCAGTATATATATATATATATATATATATATATATATATATATATAACATTATATTAGCCTGTATCTTTTATATATTTATTTTATAGGTAATGAAATCAAATTCAGTGTGTACGTTTACTAAAGTAACAGAAGTCTCTAAGTTGGTTTCATCTGTCGAGGAGGTCAATAGCATCCGTACTGAGCTACAAGATGGGGCCTTGTGATTTGGGGCTTGTGTGCTCTTTTGAGGGTATTTAAATTTCCTCTTATTAGATAAGGGAATGATCTTGCATTATTTTTGAAGAACTCTTTTAGGTTAAGTCTTTGCTTGTAATCTGTTAGGATTTTCCCTGTTGTCTCTGAGAACCATTACCTAAAGTTCATAAAAGCAAGTTGTGAAAGCTTGTAACTCATCAGTCTAGTTTGACCACTTAAGCAGAGTTGTACTTCACTTAAGCGTTTCTGTCCAAGCCAACCAAATTATTCTCATTCTATGGCTTCTATGTTCTGGGTATTGGTAATCAAAGGAGGCGCTCCCAGTGAATTGCTCCTTTTGCTGCATTCCAGCTTCCGGTGTTAAGTTGCAGAGCTGAAGTCCTTCACTCTAAGACACAATGTAATGATACAGACCAAGCCAAGGCTTTTGTCAATTTTTAAGGTCATAGCCACAACAAACAAACTATATTTTTATAAAATGTAATAAAGAACAACTATAAAAATGTGAACTGTCCCTTCTGGCTTATGATGAGTCAATAGATACAGTAAATTTGATGTGATACTTTATCTAAAACTCTCAGGAAGGGGGTAAAGTGAGTAGGTCTATACCTCCACTGTTGGGAGACCTGCCCTAAACTCACATCTGTCTTCAGCCCTTGAAGTATAAACCAGTGAACAGAAATTCTAAGACTTTGCTTTGTTGTGTCCTTGGTATGTGGGAAGTCACTTGTCTAGCTCTGTAAATTTCAGCTTCCTTGTGTCTAAAATCAGGATAGTATTAATCCTTTTCTCGCAGAGCTGTTAGGAAGGTAATTGACTGTAGACTTTGATCCCTTTGATCCAGTGCTGTGTACCAGGGACTGGGGGCAAAGCTCCTTCATCATTCTCACAACCTCGGCACACTGACATCTTGGTTTATTACTTTTATCACCACCTTTCACAGGAGGAAAAAAAAAAGATCGTTCAATTCAGCCTGTGTAAGGTACTTGGTCTGAGGATGCCTGGAGAAGTCCGGGCTGGATCTTGCTATCTGTCTGAGTGCTCCGTCTCTCTGGGAGTGGCCCTACAGCAGCACTTTGAATCTTTACTATGGCAAAATTACAACCAACCACGTGAATATTCTTCCAATTTTAGATTTTAACAAAAACAACCAGTGATTTCTCAAAAACAGACTAGTTAACTCGGTGATTGCCCAGTGGCCAGCTGAACACAATAGCTAATCTCCACCCTCACCTGATCCTGTATGAACAGAAGCTGCAAACAAATTTCTTTTCACTTGTTTGACAGTGTATTTCTCTCCCAGGGCTCTTTTTTTTAACCCCCTTGTCAAAGACTCACACCTGTCCTCAGGCAGCGGCTGCAGGCTGGGAGCCAACTGTGTTACTGGAGTTTATAAAACAAAAATTAGTCACAAACTCTTAAAAGTAGAAAGTTAAAAAAAAAAAAACAATTTCTGGCTTTTCTTTAAAACACTGGACAGGTGGTTAACTCTTTATTACCTACCGAGCTGTGTTCTAGCCGTGTGTTCAAGGGTATTGTGTAGTGTGGGTTTGTTCTTTTCTTCTTTACTCTGTCTGCTTGTCTGTTCTTTCTGACAGGTCTCTTCCATTCCTACTTTTAGTAGCCATCTCTAGGTTTACATCTTCGCTGTTTCGCTTGATCTCTGTGTCTCTGTTGAAACAAAACCTCAGCAGAAAGTGAGAAGTGTTGGGTCATACCAGCAGGGGGCGGGAGAGTCCCAAGAAGGAGACCTTTGGGGAAGCAGGGAGGGATCCCAGCCTCCGTATAAGGACTGCGTAAGCCTGCCAGAAACTGTATTTCCCACTTCGCACCTGTCCTGTCCTTCCCCTGGCTTAGGGGATCACTCTGAGGAGTTTCATGGGTTATAATAGGGCTTGAGAGCTGAAAACCTTAATCCCGGTTCTTAAGATTTTGATCCCAACTCACCAAGAAGTTGTCAACCAAGCTGCTTTGTAGACTTTGATCACCTCTACCAATTTTGATTTAGTAGAAGTGGAATTGGACCTAGAACTAGTAACTTTCAGATGTTATCCAGGTTTTCACAGGAAATGAGTGTGACAGAAGAGTATGGGCTATCCAGAAAAAGTTTTTGTACACCAATAAATCCTGCCCTTTGCACAGGCTGGCACGCGAGCCTGTAATTCCAGCATTCTGGGAGACTGAGGCAGGAGGATCATATATTTGAAGCCAGCCAGAGTAACTTAGTGACGTAGTGAGACGTTCCCTCAAAATCAAGAACAAGCTGGGAATGTAACTCACCATGAAGGCCCTGGGTTCAATCCTTACTATTACAAAAAACAAACAAACAAACAAACAAAAGCCAGTTTTTAAGTGCAGGCAAATGGAGTTCCTGAAAGTATTTTGAAAGGTTCATTCTACAGGGTCATGCTTAAATCAGGACTGAAGACAGCACTTCATGAAAACAATCATTCAATAGATGTGTTTCCATTCAGTGACAAATTTGGCCAGCTTTTATTTGAACCTAAGTGCAGAGAAATTTTTAGTTTTGGTGTTTCAAATAAGAATGAACACAGGCACACGCGCGCACACACACACACACACACACACACACACACACACCCATACAGACTTTTGAGAAATGGCAACCTTGAGTCTGGATTCCCACATCACATTACATTATTTTAGTTAGTAAACTAGCAGTGATTTGAGCTCTGGGATCAGTAGTTAGTTGGAAATCAGACAAGTTTATGAATATACGTATGTGTATGTGTGTGTGTGTGTGTGTGTGTGTGTGTGTGTGTGTGTATGGAAACATGCAGGAAAACAAAAGGAATAGCTTGTTGGGATTGAAGAAGATCCATCCTCTATGTGCCTGCTTTTATTCCTTTGCCTATTTTGAATTCTTTTGAAGATTTTGAATTGTTCAGTTCTTTCTGCTCCTAAAATGACCTCTGGGAAGGTTCATTTCATGGGTTCGGGCTGTGAACAGCAGGGTTTTTTCTAATCTTGCTTTGCCATAGTTAGAAGACAGATAGCCACGATTGCTGGATTAAAACACCCAGCTATGTGAACATTAAATTCAATGTTTTGTCAGAATTCCACTGAGAACCAAGAAAAGGATATTAATTTTAAGTGAATAAGTACAATTTTTACTCACAGTCTGGAAATACTATAAGATTACAGGTATAGCTAATTTTAAGACCTTTATGAGCTTTTAGAGAAACCATACTCAAGGGTTTTACCCACCAAACACTTGCGTGTATGTAATTGCACAACAAATAAGCCACGATAAAGATGCTTAGTGGCGCAATGTGCAAATTTGTCCTTAGAATTTTGGTTTAACGCTCTCCGGAGAATACCGCAGTGCACATGTTTGTGCTCCTTTTGTTTTTGAGTTTTCGTCTTGTCAAGGGTAGGTCATAAAACTCTTTTGATCATAGGTGGGAGGGCTTTTTTGAAGGGAATGAGAAGCTTAGAAAGTAAAATCTTGGAAATCAACTAAATGCCCTTGTGTTTTATTAGCTAGCACTTTTTATAGCTCATAATAAAGTCAGCTCAGAAGGTCGCTTCTCGAACATGGCTATGACTATTGTAGTGTCTGACTTCTCAAATTGTTTATAAGCAGACAGGGGGAAGATTTTTAATAAATACTTGGCCAAGAGAACTATTCTGAGATATATATATTTATGAATCATGCAATGAAAAGTTGAATTGGATTCATGTCCTCCCCTACTCTCCCTCACCCCAGGGCAGTGAGTTCCAACTGTATGGAGACTGTGGTTACTGTATTCTTGTTTTTCTTTTTGCATTTGGGATTCATAGAAACCGTGGGGCATCACAGAGCTATCTGCATTCTAACTCAGCTGAAGGATTTTTCACCTTCATTGTTACTATTTTTTTGAAGTTTTTCAGTGGCTGAGTATACAACTTTTACAGATAAAACTGTCACCTAAAGGACCATGTTTTTCAGCTTAAAAAATAGTTGTGTAATTATTGGAAGCAACGCCATACAGGTTCATGTAGGCCAGACAATCAGAAAACTTTGCTGATATAAAGCAGTTAAAAGTAGAATGCGTAGTATTATTGGATAACTTTTATCAGTGTCACAGGTGAGACAGACAAGGGGTAGAGGAGATGGACAGGATACAAGTTACTAACATCTGCAGGAGCAGAATTGAACTTAGAGTCAATATTGTATTATGATATATCATAAATATACATATATATAATTTACAATTTAGTATTTGCACTATTTTTTGGAGAACTGACTTTGTGAAATAATGCAATTCAGTCCAATAGAATCAAACTAATGCCCAACTTTACTCATGTCCAGATACACTTCCACTTGATTTATAGAACAAGGTGACTAGGATGAAGCGTTTTGGCCCAAACTCAGTTTTTACCCATTTGAACTCCATCTTCTAGCTGTTGATTCACACATTAGTCTTCTGCTTATATTTGTCTTCTTTAGACATGAAATTAATTATGACAAGCTGATTGTAGAGTTAAGCGCTGATGAGTGGCCTTTGAAAGATTTGTTGGCAATTTCATTTGGTATTTCTTTCTGTTGAAGGTACAGTTTAAAAAATGAAAGCCAGCTAATCAGTTTCCATTTATTTTATGGTGATTTTGTGCATTCTCTTCTTGTCTTTTAGATGAAAATACATTTATAGAATAGACTTTTTGTTTCAGATACTGAAGAGAGACGACCATGAAACTTTTAAAATGACATCCTTTGAAAGAAGATAAGCATATAAACATAAGTAATTTGATATTCTCAGTAACACTGAGACTCATAGGTGAAGTATTCTTGATTTTAATAAATAAAGTAGCACTCTGCCAACATCTAAACTGTCATTCAACATTTACAACTCAATACATGCTTTGGGGGGGGGGAGGGATTGAATATCTTGATTTTCAATGTGAGAAGTAATAGCATAATAAAAATTCTTCTATCATGTGATTAAAACCTATAGACCTTTAACAAATTTTTTTCTACTTTCAGTGAGAGGCTTTTTTTTTACAGTAACAGGAAAATCTTTTGAATGAAATGTTTTTCAGGTGTAGTCTGCAAGGAGATATCCAGGTGTTTCTGATCATAAGTGTACTTTGATTTTCTTAAATCCTTAAGATCATTATGAAAATAGGTATTTGTCTATGTAGGAGACCATTCTTAAAAAAAAAAAGATGCTTTAGGGGCTGGGGGTGTAACTCAGTTGTTAAAGCGCTTCCCTAGCAAGCACAAGACCTTGAGGTCCATTCTCCAACACCACACGAAGGGTCTGTCGGCACACATCTGTAATTCCAGCACTCCAAAGGTTGAGCAGGGGGATTGCCATGACTTTGAGATAAACCTGAGCTACATAGTGAGTTCAGGACTAGCCTGTACTACAGAGTGAGATCCTATCTCAATCAATCAATCAATCAATTAATCAACAAAGCTTTATGTCAGACTTGGGTAGAGCAGGCAGGGGCTGGATGGCTCCTCGTGAAGGTGCAGGAAAGAAGTCAGATCTGCTCAAAGCCTCATAAAGGAAGCAAGAGTATTTTTGGACTCTACTAAGAAATACGAAAATGACATTGGGCATTTTCAGATGGCTTTCTACTTCCCCAAACCATATGTATTGCACCACACATTGATAACTCTTGCTTTTGAGCACTCACAGGGTTCAGCAGCAGAGGCTGGTTCAGCCTTTAATGACTTCTTTTAATTTATATATGCTAGGAGTGAATGGTATTATTGGTCCTCATCCTGAATTGGTGTCTTACTATCTTACTATTGAACTCCTTTTCTCACAGAAAAAAAAAAAAGATGGCTGACAGAAACAGATACATAGGTGAGATGATTTGAAAGTGGTTCAAGAACATTGGTGTGAGTAGTTGTTATTAGAGTCCTCCAGTTCTTGTCCAAAGAGGATGTTTACTCATATTGAGAAAGTCTAAATCTCTTTGTGGCTCAAGTTATAGAATGGCTTCTTTACTCTCCCTTCCTTGATTGTCCTTCATGGGGTCTTTTGCCTACAGTAAGGATTAATACCATCTTCCAAGACATCAGGCATTTTTGCTCAAAAGGGAAAAACATTCCCGAAGTAGGTTTAAAACCTCTGAGTTGGTAGTTTTCTGCCATAAATGACAGCAATTTAATATATTTTGGTCTGTGGGTCAAGCTATGCTTCTTTATGAATAAACAGCAAGCCCACATACATATATAAAAACATGGATGGAAGCTGTGTTAAACAATCAGGTCTTCACAGTTGGCTTTTGCAGCCAGGTACCCAGCTGCCATTTGAAGTCTATTAGCAATTTAATTTTGCTTTTCATTCCTTCCATTGCTGAAATGTCACCACAGACTCCGTTTTATTTGAAACATATACACGCAGAGATATTACTATGCATAGTAGTTTCTAATTGCAGTGTATTTCATTAGATTGCACACATTAATTCCACTCTATTAGGAAAAAAAAGAGAAAACCAGAAGTAACCACATGGTAGTTAACTTCGTATGAATTTTTATGAGTAAATACACACATTTGGTTGATGCTATTAGATGAATGATCCTCGAGATTTCATTATTTGAGGATTTATGTGATCAAGTCTGTAATTGCAGGGCTGGTAAGTTTAACCACTCTGAAGAATTTGTGCTAATGCATTTGCTTATTTTAAAACTTTGATCTAAATTCAGATTCTTGGATTCCAGGCCCTGGTAATAATGTTACGCCCTAACATTTTCAGTCTTATACCTGCTTTCTCCTGTTTTCATTATTTTCACAATTTCCTATCCAACAGGTTACTTACATTTATTCAGAGTTGCTAAGTTTAGGGACCACAGATGCCTGAGGTTCGGGGTCCAATACTAAAAAAAAAAAAAAAGAAAGAAAGAAAGAAAAAGAAATTGTAAGCCTCCCCTTCTAATGATAATACCTCAGAGGTGAAAAGGGGTAGAAAGTTTATACACCACATAACCAATGAGCAAATAATAGGGTGCTTCTAGATAGTAGCAAACCTACTAAAGGGAATTACACAAGGGGAAAATGAGGAACTAACTCAGCAGGGGGGTCAGCTTTACATAAGGTGACCCAGAAGGCTCAATGAGTAAGGAACATTGAACTTGACCCCAGACCAAGGGAATGTTCTTAAGACAGGGGTGTTCTGGGTTCAAGGAAGAATACATGCAAAGGCTTGCAGGCTTGAAGATTTAAGGATGGAAAAGAAAAGCAATGACTGGACCACAAAATAAAGTTGAAAGTATGCATAGCTCTGCAGGTGGGTGGGCACGAGGACCTACTGGGCTACATTTCTTTCTGTGCTTCAGTCGCTTTGTTTTGAATAATCATTCTGTATTTCCAAGATATGTTACTTATAAATTTTCCCTTAAAAATCTTAAATTTTCTACTCTGTAGACCAATAAAAGAAATTGCATTCAAACACATAATATTAATTTCTTCTCTATTAAAGTTACATTATGGATTCTGAAATCGTTATCAGGAAAACATTTTTATTTGGAATTCTTAAAGTATTCTGTCTAGACACAAACAAGTTTTTTCCTGTACAATAGAGTTGTTCTTTTATGAATGAGTGGCTTCTTTCCTTACCTATTAATGCTTTATATCTTTGAGTGGGAAAGCCAAATGATGTTGGTGATTATTTTCCCAAGGCACCGAATCTAGGATATATTTAATTGCCTGCATAACCAGTTGAATTTGCTTTTAGCTGTCCTGTTTTCCAAAGGCCTTATTCTGTTAAATATATGCACTTTCTCAAATTCCTTTTTATTTGCTGCTTCTGTTCCTAACCTCCCAAGGCTTTTTTTATCATCTCTCGCCAGTCATTGCCCCTCATACTGATTTAATACTACCTGTAGGTTTAATTAACTTGCTGTTTATTTCTCTGGCCTACATCACTAATGAAGATGCAAAGTGAAACTTGGCAGACCTTCCCACACTGAATATACTTTTCCATTTAAATTCTCTTTTGCTTTGAAATCCTTAATCCTTTTTTCAACAAAATATTTCTCCCTTGATCTGAATCCAATGTGAAAAACAGAATTTGTGAATCTTTATTTTTTTATTTTTTTCATTAGTTAATCCTGAATTTCTACTTTTAAAATCAGGCACATGATAAATAAATATAAAGATTTATTGATTCCTCCAATTCTGGTGGGGACGTTTTGCAATATGTTGTGTGAAAGGTCTGAGCCTGTCTCTTCCCGGAAGTTACTGTTTCTAGTCTTTGTAAAGCAATGCCCAAATGATAATGTTCTGTACTTTCCATTATGTTCTGGTATTTGATTTCTTGAAACACTTACATATATGATCAATTTAGGAGAAATTTTTCTTGACTAATCTCAAGCCTTATAGGCTAATTCCTGTTTATTTTTCTTATTTTCGTTGAGTTTTATAGTTTAAAGATTTCTGGTGTTGTTTGCTTGCTTGAGCACAGACACATATGCATGCACGTGCACGTGTGTGTGTGTGTGTGTGTGTGTGTGTGTGTGCGTGTGTGTGATACTGGTGGTTACACAAAGGGCCTAACCACTGACCTATATCCATAGTTCTTTTTGTTTTTAATTTTGAGACAGGGAGAATTGTGTTTTTAAGTTCTTCGTTTAGACCTTTGCTCAAATATGTCCTCAAAATAAGAGTACTATCTCATGGATTTGTTGGTGGCTCTATCTGCTTGGTAGCTGTAGCAGGAAGTTACACTCTGCCTGTCCTTATTCAGTCACAGGGCCTAGTTACTTCCATTGTGTCATAGGGTCCTAGACCGAGCAAGCAAACCTTAATGAAAAGGTGCCTCTCTCCCAGTTTAACTGATGTGAGCTGAAGACCTATTTTTTATGAAACAGATTAGAGAGGAGAAGAGATGAACTGAAAAGGAAAGGAAAATTTCTTGAAAAGAGTTGTAGAATCTTGTGAAAGACAAGGAGTGAGCCTCCCCTTTAGGTCTACTAAGTACACCTTTGGATAGTGAGAGAGCCAGGTCCTTTGCAACCTCTTAGACATGGAGTGTGGCTCTAAGCTCCTTCTTAAAGAAGAGAAAATGAGACAGTGTAGCTAGAACTAGGGAGTCAGAAGAGGGGCCACTTTGAGAGCGAGTTTTCCCAAAGGAAAGATTTCCTGTTTGAGTGGATTTTTGAGAAAAACACTTTGGAAGGAAAACTTCTGGAAAGCAAGACAAGCATAGAACCCGGACGAGGGATGTCTGTGGAGTGGAAACTGAGGAGCATTCCTAGTAACAGATTACCTTCAGGGATCTACAAGTAGAGGTCTTCAAATGGCACAGAATACAGAAGGAAATCCTTGGAGGATTGAGCATGAAACCTCTTCCATGGACAAAGAACTTTGAGGGCAGGTGTCAACCATGCTAATATGGCAGCTCTCTTTTGCTTCCTTCTTTGCTTCCCTGCCCCATCCTGGGAAGAAAGGCAAAAGCAAAGTAGCAGAACCGGAACAGGAAAGAGCTGGGAGATACACCATCAGGCAGAAGGGCGGGACTCCATGACTGCCGCCATGGCCATGGGTTTTAGGTTAGACTAGGAATGAGAAAAATAAAATGCATGTGTAATGGGTTAACTTTAAATCAACTTTAAAGTTTTGATTAGTAGCTTGGGCTGGATATTTTAATTATTGAATGAGTACTTTTTTGTTAACTAGAAATCTCATAAAGACTTTTCTAATCTTTTCTATCTGAGAGATTAGAAAAGTCTTGAATTCAGGCTAGACTGTCCCTAAAGGGCAGAGAAAGACATCCCAACAGGAATGCATGGAAACGAGAATTGCGGCCAAGATTTTTTATTTTCATTTTATACTTCAGATAATTTTACTCTATCAACTTAGCATTTGCCTTTTTTATTTTAGAGATTATTTGGAATGTAAACTCACTAATGAAACTTTTTTTCAGAAAACCAGTTCAGAATCTCCCTAGAGTTAACCTTTTTTTTAAATCTGTTTTTTGTCTCTTTCGTTTGTGTAAATGAAGCCCAAATCTAGCTGCAGAGAAATTCAGGAGGAAATGTAAACATCAAGAGAAGTTGACAGGATGATGAAGGATCTGAGATCTTTGCTCTCTGAGAAACACATATAAGGGCAAGGGGCATATTTATCCTGTAAAAGAAAAGATACAAAAAAGTTTGAGTTCTATCTTTATATATTGTGGCAGAGACTCTATTTAATTCTATGTGTATTCGTTGAATCAACCCAAAAGCATTTTATGGAGGGAGATTATCTCCCACCCTAAATTACAGCTTAAGGATGTTCACAGCTGTGTTTTAAAGGTGCTGTTCTTAGGAGAATGCGTCACTCTCTGTGGTCATTTTCAGAGACTTGGTGGTTAAATGTGAGGCTGGGGTGGACCCCTACACAGGATAAGATCTTGGGTTTCATAACCTCAGGCTCCCTTGCCAATGTTGAGTTTCTAGGTGTTGATAATGTGTCCTTGAGGAGGCACTGCAGCCCATCACCTGTGCTATTAACACTGCAATTTGCAGGTTAGGTACCCATGGGCACAGAAATAGCACTGTTGATAATATATTTGTTCATCTAAGGCCAATATGGGTACTGTCTGCACTGCAGTTATGTGACTGGGTTTTATTTTACTTTTTGGAAGCAAATGGAAATAAAACCGAAGATGAATTCAATATCTCTTACAAAAATAGAAAGTTGAGGTGACATCAATTTTTTTTGGTGCCACTAGAACCACTTGTATGCCTGTGATGTGTAAATCCTTGCATCAGTACTTGCAGTGCTTCGTTTCGCTTTAAAGATTTTTCTTTTTGCAAGGCATACTTATACCCAAAATAACAAAAGATTCTGAGATTATTTTTGTATAAAGAATTGTATCGTTTTTCAACATACATGGCCAAAGACAAGCCCAACTGCTCACCTCTTCAGCAAGTGCTTCACTAATGTACATCCTGAGGAGATTTGTGCTTGATGACATCAGTACATCTCTCTGGGGTTTCCAGTGCCCAAATTGAAAGTCTAGTAATCTCTGTTTCCAATATTTACAGTAAGAGTTCACCTGCCATTATAGATACACAACCTTCTTTCTGGCAACAGAATCAGGTCTTAAAACACTCACTTGTCTGTAAAGATTTTTAAGCATGCTACTACTTTTAATGTATTAATAAAAGAAGACTCTTTATATTACACCTTTTTCTATCAAGCTAACACCCTGTTTCCATGTTTTGCCTTATACCACAGCTTTCCAAGAGTTGTATATTTTCATTGCCTTCAATTCTTCCCACCTCACTCCTTCTTAAACCCATTTATGCTGGTGATCTCAAGCATTCTTATGATAGTTGATGATTATCTCTAATCTGTATTATCATCTTAAGTCTTTCTGCTGTCAAAACCAAGGATCTGATCCATTGGCAAGAAATGGTTCTTGGAGGAAATGAGCCTTGATGGAAAATCCAAGTTAAGGTTAATCATTTACAGGAGCTCTAAGTGGGTTGCATCAAACTAAAATCGTCAACATCAATCCTCTCCTGAGATTAGGGTCAGGAACACAGAAGCCAATGGAAGACTCGGCAGAACAGAAATGAGTTGCCAGAGATGCTGGCAGAATGAGCCTTTGTAGACATGAAACACTTTAAGTGCTATTTGAACCTTAAAGGCTTTGCGTCTGAATCTGTTTCTGGAGACCATTTATTTTTCAATTATTCTTTTCCCTTTTAGAAATCTAAATGAGCTGCTTATAAATGAAAAATCTAGCTTCCTATACAGTGTATTTTAATAAATGCTAAACATGATATAAATCATATTTCTCCCACTGACAGTTACTAATCTTGCTTTGTTGTAGCTGAAAGGCTATAAATACCCAGAACTTTACTGAATCGTTGACATAAATTATTGACGATTGTGAATTTTCTCATGCCACAGCCAACCTGAGATGTACCCCTGCAGTTTTATGGAAGAAAATGGGGTCTTTTTATTATACGTCTATTAGGAGAGCCACGATTTCCTGCTGTTCAGAGTTGTGAATGGAATGATTTAGCAACATGGTGGTCAGTTTTCAGTAACCGTTAGGTTGTTAAATACTAATAAAGTACATTCTGTTTTTCATGACTCATCAGGCATTTGCTGAAAAAGGAATAGGACAAAGTACTAGATGACCACATGCATGTCGGTGGCAAATCATGTAACAGTATTTGCATTTTTCATGGCTATTGGCATTGAAATCTTAACAAGACCGTTTTTATTGAGTGCTTTCACTAGGTGTATTTAACGCTTACCTAACACTGAACATTCATATTAGTACAAACATGGATCTCATTAGAGGAAATGAAATGATACCTGAAAATGTCTTAAGTAATAGCTATGGTACAGAAGGCATTTAAACCTAAGGTCTTAGAGATGTACAACTTTCACCAGTGATTAGGGAAGCAGTCCCTATGATAGATCCTGCTACTTTGGATTTAAGCTGGGGAATCATACCTATGTTCATTTTTCTTGGCCATGAGACAAACTCGCCTGCAGTGTGCTTCCCGAGTGTTCGCACCGCTGCTAGAGGAACTGTGCAAGTGTTCAGAATTCTAGAGAAGCAGAGGCACTAGAACATGTTGCACAATTCGGCTTTTAAAAAAAAAAAAAAATTTCAAATTTTCTAACCAAAGCTTCTGTTGGAAACTTTCCATTTAAACTTTAGCAGTGTAAAAATGTATTTATTTTATGACTTAGTGGCTTTTAAAAATATATGTAAATGAAGTACCATAATGTTCCCAAGTGTTAGAGCCACTAAAGGTCTTCAGTTGACCTTATTCCTCACGGAAATGGAGGCAAAAACCCTGCCGAAGGTGCACTGGTGACCGACCCTGTGCACTGGCCCAGCGGTGTCTTTGTGACCCAGGAGGTAATTAGTCTGAGCCCAGAAGGATGGCTGGATTCTCCTTATCTGTGTGCGAGCTTGCAGCATGACATACGTTATTAATGGTCGTAAAATTATCTGATCCCTTTTTAACACCAGCCTTAGCATTTGTCTCTCTGACCTCCTGTGGCAGTTATTCCCACAGGCTGACCAATGTGCTGGGTGAAGATGAATTCCTTTTTATTGGTTTGAAATTTATTGCCCGTTAATTTCATTGATCAAAGGGAATAAAAGATCAAAGAAAGGGTAGCCCATTACATGAAGATACAAATCATTATTACTTCCTTTAATATTTTTGACATTAACATTAATCACTCCGAATTATGGTGTTGTTCCTTTGGTTGTAATATGCAACTTCAAACACGTTTCATTTTAGCATCACGTTATTGCTCACCACTTTATTTAAGCCATTTTTATTTAAACCATTTTTTTCTTCATCCCAGTCTCTCTCTCTCTCTCTCTCTCTCTCTCTCTCTCTCTCTCTCATTTGCAACCAAAAGGTGGGGAGAGCATCTTGTTTGTATCTCTGAAGGTTGTGATCACAGGGCTGTGTATCTGTCTCAGCCTTTGCAGCAAAATAGTTAATATTTAATAGATGTGACTGAGTTATGTTCTTTCTTCAGTAAACCGTATTGACATGAAAGATGTATAAATATTCCAGTTGTTGGACTCAAAGACAAACATACTTGGTGTTTTGGGGAAAACTTAAAACCACAAATAATATAATTCTATCATTGTTTTTAAGTATGTGGGGAAAGAGAGGAAAAAAACCTTTGATGCGTCTATAAAGACTAAAGGCTATTTTCCAAGATGGCTTTGTTTGGATATTTTACAGCCACGTAGGAAGAGATTCAACTATGTAAATACATTTAAGTAAATGATTGGCAACCATGTTTCATGCCTTTTTACTTAACATCTTTGATTCCCCAACAAATAGGATTTGTGTGATTGGTGACCTATTTAATCAGATGTATCCTTATCTTTAAATATCTGCCCTGTTTGGTCAGTCATAAAAGTAGATTTGGGAGCAAGAGAGATTTTAGAAAATACCTTCTTCACCTCACTTTAGCGATTCAATGCTGAATCACCATAGGCAGTAATGGGTTGTCCACAGACCTCTCGCTGTCTAGGGATACTGCAGTCTTGGGAACTGTGCACTCCTGGCTTCCAAATTATTGATCTCTAAAATAAATCTTATTTATTCAGTGGATAAATTGCTCCTCGTCTTTACGATGGTTTTCAGAAAATTGAAGTTGCATATTTACACATAACACTAAAGGTATTTTTCCATCAGATGTCATGTTTAGTTCAATAGTCGTTTTATTAAGCACTTACTATGTGGTAGATCTTGAGGGAGTACTGGAAATAACCAAGCACTTGAAAAGATTCCTTTTGATTTTCAAAACTAATGAAGAATATGGACACCATGAGGATAAAATTGTGATGTAGTAGAAAATATAAATGCTAAGATGCTGCATACAGCTTGCAAATCTAGTCAAGGAAGCAGAGTGTGCATGTCTGTCTGAAAAGACCCAATCTGTTCCATGAAGAAGGTAATTCTTTTCTAATGTGAGATATTGAAAACAAAAATGGGAGTTTTCCTGGCAGAAAACAGTATTCAAGGTAGAAATTCAAAAAATCTGGTTGTGCAAATACCCAAAGTTGTGAGATATTACCGTATGCTCAGGACTGTCGTTTATGTGGGAACTGAGAGAATGCTGGGCAAGGCCTGGAAGACGAGGCTGAAGCAGAGGAGCTTGGCTAAATCCTGCATACTCTAAGAAAATTGGCAGTGGGGAGCCAGTGAAGATCTTACACACATTCAATGCATGGTCTAATTTGTATTTTAGAAACATTATTCTATGAACAGTGAGGAACATTCATTAGGAAGGGCAGATGTGGAATGGGAGAGAGAGGACCTAGACCATTCCATTTGGCCCAGTGCAAGTGGCAAGGGCCCAAACTGTGGATAATACAATCATCTGTTAGAGAGGAGTTGGCTAATTGAAGAGCTACTTGAGAGAAAACAAGGAAAAGGTTATAATGGAGATGAAAGGAGCAAGTATGACTTCTAGGGATTTGGTTTACATGGGGAAAAAGCTAATAAAAAGTTTCTTTGGGTGAAGAAGAATGAGCTCTGGTATGAATATGCAGACTCCGAGGTCCACGTGCTCCCTGGGTCTAATACCTAAGGGTATGCACAGCTTTGGTATCCAGAGGGAAATGATGGCCTGTCATAGTGGTACAGGTTAAGTAGTCATGAATATTTACAGTCTCACTCAAGACCATGAAAATCGCGAGCATCCAAAGAGTATGTAGAGTGCCAGCAGGACAGAATATCATCACAGGAGCCCTGAATGCCACCGGAGAGGCACTGAATAACAATGTAGCAGGGATACCGAACAACACAGGAGAAGCACAGCGTGCCAGCCAGATGTCCAAGACACGTAAAGAAAGATCCATGATTCTGAAGCCTAGAACGATGGAGGAACCCACAGGCTGACGGCTCAGAAAATAAGTGTATGCTCTGTGTATAGTCAGTCATTAGAGCCAGGAGCCTCAAGTCCTAGTGAGATGAGTATCAAAAAAGGGTACATTTTTGCCCACTAGTTAACTATAGGTGACTTCAACAGAGGCAGATTCTAGTGGGGATATAGGTTCCTAATCCAAGGACAGACCAGGAGTTAGGTGAAGTCCAGTATAGACAGCTCAAGGCCCTGGCTTCATTCTTCAGCATCATGTGAGCTGGCTATATGGTTGTTTATTCATGTGTGCCTGAGGAGTGTTAGGAATGGAAGGGGGATGCGTGCTAAGAGGAAAACACATTCATTATCTCTGATCAGTTTCTCCGAGAGAGAAGGGTCGATCAATTGTCTTCTAAACAATGATCAACTAAGTTTCTTAGTCTCAAGGCTCAAAATATGTCAAGGTTCCCCAAAGCGTAGTGATATAGCCAGTTACAGACTTGCTCCAGAGTACACAGAACAAAATTTAAAAAAAAATTAAAAAGTCACTAGCATAAAAGGCAAAGTGGTCACCTTCCAGTCACAACACATGGAGGACACCCACGTGGCAATTCCTGTCATCTTCCCATGTCCAAACTCCCATGCACAAACACGCTGAGAGATGAAAAAGATTTTTTTCCCAAATATTTCATTTATTTCTATGTTGAAAAAAGCTAGTGATTTATTAGTCCATTTAAAACTCATTAAAGATCTACTTGGTTTGATTAAATGGCACCATTTTAAAGGTTAATCAGTGTCATTTTTTATATTTAAAACTTAAAGGTACAGTGCTTCTTACTTACTGAAAATTACTATCAAAAAAATGAAATGGAAACAGCCATAGGAATGCATGCCTATTTAAAGTGTGGAATAAATACAGTGTGAATCATTTATTGGTCAGATCCCATGGGTCAGTACACTACTAATAATGTGCATTTCTCTTTCTTTCAGCAACCACAAGGTCAATGCGAGTGTCCCTGTCTACAGTGTTCTCCACATTTCTCTATACTGAGCAGGCCAAAGATTGTGCCTTGGGCCTGCACTTTGATTTTTAACAGACCATATTGGTAGGACTCTAGCAAACCGGAAAGCTGTATTCTAATTCAATAGAGACATTTATTTTAATTCGTATATGCTTTGCTTAAATTTACTTTGCTGTTTTAGATTTTTTTGGTTTTTTTTTTATTATCTTTCCCAATATCTTCTTTTAAGGAATATTCAAATAGCACAGATAAGGTAACGTCGTCTGAACCTTCATCACCCACTCGTGATCACTCTAAGCATCACTACGCACCTTCATATGTGTATTATTTTTTTCTTAAATATGAAATGCATATTATAGAGTTATTTATCCGTACCTTGTACTTTTCACCCTCTGATGTGTTCTAAATATCTTCTTTGTTTTCTTGATTTATAATGCAAGAATTACAGGAAAGCATACAAATTATTCTTGGAAATATTGCAAAGAAAAAATTCAAAAATGAATCTATTATAGCAAATGTTAGAAGATAACTCTGTGACTAGTTGAATGAATATCTTGATTTTGTTAGATGATAAGAGAGAAGATTGTGTATGTTCTTTATTAAGATTTCCTCAATTTCTATCCTCAGATTCTTCTAAGAAAGGGCCCTTTCCAATTTGTCTACACAGAGTTTCTCTGACCATCATTTTATTGAGTCTTGAACTAACATGAAAACTAATTGTGTTATAGTGTTGTTTATGTGAATGCCTGGTCTCTGTTGTTCAAAGAACTACTCCCTAAGAGAAGTAGCACTCCTTTAAAAATGATGCACACACTGCAGTATTGAATAACTTGCTTGTGTTTCATCATTGGAGAGAAAAAAAAAGAAAGACCCTATAGCAACAATACAACAAAACAACAACATACACAGCTTGCTCTCTTTGTGCTAAACATATTGAAGAAGCAATAGCACTTTGATATTGCTATTCCTAGTGACTCTGCCATCGATAGATTTCAATAAGAATTTTTTTTTAAATTAGATGAATTTAATCTGTACTTGTGAATAATTATTTGGCTATGATTCCCTTGTTTACCAAGTAATTATGGTTTTAAAATCTGTTTGGGTTAGCATTTAGCATTTCTCCATCCAAGGGAATCATAACATTGATGGAATATCTATCAGCCTATTCTTATGAGCTAAAGTAATTAAAAAAATTATTATTCTCTGTATGATAGTAACCTATAATAAATTTGGAATGAGTTGTTCAAATATTGACTATCAAAGCAGTGTCCTTCTGCTTCTCTGAGTAAGAGGTTAGGGAGAATTTGAGGCATTTTGTAAGGCTTTAATGAAACTTATGATTTCAGAATCACTATATATTAAAAGCAAATATGTAAGGTATTTAATAGTCACCTCACACAAACGTACCACACATCCCTGAATTTTGTACCATGGGATATTAAGATTGTTAGGCCCAAAG
Source organism: Ctenodactylus gundi (assembly GCA_004027205.1). Lineage (NCBI taxonomy): Eukaryota > Metazoa > Chordata > Mammalia > Rodentia > Ctenodactylidae > Ctenodactylus > Ctenodactylus gundi. Next base: position 433,273 of record PVKB01000393.1, read on the forward strand.
GATTGAATTCAGCACTTAAGCTGCACAAGAGTGAAACTTTCTAAGGTTATCACATAAGTACGATCTAACACCATTTTGTTTTGATGGCCTTAAGTCAGAAAATCTATCCTTTAAAAACGTGCCAATTCTCATTATTCTAGATGATGAGCGACTGTTATACAATTATTGTTGCTAAGCCAAAATCTATTTCTGTTACTTTTTATCTTGACTTCCTTTCTTGAATAAGTATAATATTATAAAGCACAAATAGTAATAAAAATCCTCCTGAGAAAATGCAAGTGTTGAAATAGATGTCTGAGTTCTTAGATAATAATTCTAAGACAGCTATTGTTCCAGTAAAAATGTTTTGATTTGTTTTCCTTGGAAAATATCATTGCAACTATTTAAAATTTGCCAGTGGGGATTCTGGAGCAGAGAAGGGGTTCTCAGCGAGCCTATGGAGAACAGTTTACTTTTTTGTTGTTTAAGAACCACAATGTTCAAACTACGTAATTACATAGTAACCGTTGACCTTGTAATTACACTGTAAGTACCTGTAGTGACAAGATAAATGTGTAGTTATTTCCGTCTTTTAAGCTATAGGGCTATCATGAGACCCTAACAATGCAAGCTACATAGTAATTTATTTGTAAAGTAAATAGTGCTTAACCAAGAATAATATGGACATATGTGCCTTACTTGCCACACAGATCCATAGGAACATGGCAAATCAATGCGCTCTGGGCATTCTTTATAAAATGGTGCAAAGTAACATATATGGTCAGGGATAGGATTATTGAAGCTACTTGTGGAGCATTTGAGGGCTTTCATCATTGCCTGCAGTCCTAAAATTTCCTGGCTTCTCCATAACCAGAGTTCATAATGACATGTTTTTATTGACAAATAGCTTCTTCAAAATAGTACATACTTGATTTATTAACTGGAAATTCTCTTGTATTTACAGGCTTGTTTCACTTTAAACAAGGTTGCTTTTGCAAATGCTGTGTATATATTAAACTATTAACAAGTCAAGTGAAAAATCTTTTTATGAATTTATGGTAGAAAGAAATTATTACCTGAAAAAGATGTTTTAAAACAAAAATGTTCTTGAAATGTCAATAATAATGGTAGCTATCATCATTAATTGAATGCCTATTCAGCTCTTGGGCATAATGAAAATTATCCCCACCTTTGCCATGTTGCTGTGTTGGCTTACATTTGGATTTTAATATATTTATTGCTCTAGTAACAATTTAACTCAGAAGTTGAGGGAATTCTGTTTCATGTATTTCTTCAAAAATTTTATTTAAAAATATTATTATCTTTTCATTATTTCAACTGTGCCAGATACTGTGTTGGCTGGTCCTTGTTCTAATACGAGAGAAAACTGAGCAAGTCATGTTAATAGCAAAGGCCAAGGAGGAATTGTGATAGAATGTGAGAATTTTTTTTAGGGGACCGCATGTGTTAATGGCCAAAAATGAAGAATGAAGGACAAAATAGGCTATTTTAAGCCACTATAGCTAGAATCTAGAGCTCGTTGTTATATAGAGAGATAGCTTCAAGTGACAGGCACCGTTTCTTGAACAACCTTATGGCAGTGCAGGAGAGAAAATAGTTGCCCTCTATCCAGAGCCTATGGGTTTGATAACTGAGTTTCATAGCTGAGTCTAAGCAATAACATGGCAGTAAGAAGATTATCAGGAAAGCTGTATTCAATTATGTATGTAGACACCGAAATGCCACAAAACATGAGCTTCAAAGACAGATCTGATGGTTACAATCTTAATAGTGCCTTAAGCTGAAGGAAAGAGAAAACAGAGGATTGGTGTTTCTAAGAGGTGGTAACAAAGGCAGAGGAGGCAGAAGGGAGGGTCTGTGAGGGGTTCTGTGACCACTGGGTTCCTTTCTGGAAATTCTGTCTGCAGGTAGAGAAGGTGAGTTGAGGGGGGAAAAGAATCTCTCTCTCTCGCTCTCTCTCTCTCTCTCTCGCTCTCGCTCTCGCTCTCGCTCGCTCGCTCTCTCTCGCTCTCTCTCTCTTGCTCTCTCTCCTGCGTTTGTCAGTTCCCGAGTATCTCTGTTTGAAGTCATCAGCATACCAAATCTTATGATGGCGTTTCCCATAGTACTTCAGCAGAGAGTTTGGATTTCACCCTCTGGACTGTGAGGAACACGAACACGGAAGAGCAGAGACAGAAGAATGAGAACTTACTTTAGACAACGAAGGGTCATGAGGCATGATCACCACCGAAGAGCCCTGTTACAGAGGCCATAGCACACCCAGAAGAGAGAGTGTTTTCCCTGGGATCCAAACCTTAGAACGTCAGAGTCTTCCCATATTCTTTCCACAGTTCTTCATGCTAGTGTTTAGTGTCACTGCCCTTAATGAGCGTTATCATTTCTCCAGTTCTAATGTAAACGCAGGTGCACAGAGCAATGGCCCTGGGATAAGCAGTCTGGAACGGCTAATTGGACAAGGCTCAGCAGTGCTGCTTGTAATTGCACCCTCAGCTTAACGCATCGTGCGCTCGTGTGTCTAAATCTTGTAGGTGGAATTTTGACGGCCAGAAGGAGATTTCAGCTCATGAGACATATTTCAATCTAATACATTGTATCAGTCAATAAATAAGCCACTAGCATTTCCCCTTTTGGCCTTTCTGATGACTCTTTTTCTTTTTTCCAACCAATGCATGCTTTTGCACATGGTGTATTTGTTCTCTTTTCTCAGGAGTTTGCGAGGGAAACTTCCTAGCAAAGACTGTATATATGAGCTATTTTGAAAGGCTTATGGAAAGCTAAATTGGAACTGTTTTTCTTAGCGCATCAGTTTGTATGATCAGGGGAAGAAAAAAAAAAACCAAAAGGCAAACTTTTGTTTAGATTCAAATGTCATCTCTGCCTGTACCACATTTATTTTTATTTCCTTTCTGACAAGGAATGTTAACTTTCCAGGAAAACTCAACTTCTTTAAGAGAACAGCCAAGACAAACAATTTTTTAAAGGTGTGATTTTCCTTGAGGCTGTGATTTTATCATTTGGAGCAAATGGTGGGTTGGGAAACACACTGCGCACACACACGCACACGCGCGCGCGCACACACACACACACACACACACACACGCACGCACACACAATCTAGGACCGTATACTTTCTTTCTGATGACATCAGCTCAAATCATTCTTAGGATGTCGTGGCTGCAGAGATGTCTAGTTCCTTACTTCTCAGAAGAACCTGATGTGAAACAAAATGGAAAGCTCTATTCACGTTTACTTTGGGTCACATCTCCAGGGACTTAGCGAAGGTGCGAAAACTTCCACTTGCTCACGATTTATTCTAGACAGATGTTGTCCTTGAAAATATTTGCATTGGCAGCTCTTATAGTGGTGCAAGGTAGATTTTCTGAAATGAAGTCAGCTTTTTCCTTTTCGTAAAGGCAAACATTTCTCTGTTGAGGTAGGATATTCTGAAAACATGTTTTTTAAAATTCAAAGCAGTCAGCTATGCAGTGCATGTAGCTGAATCTCCTTACTTTAGTTCATGCCCCATTCATATAGCAGATTAACCTTTGCTTTTTAATTTTTTTAAATTTATTTAAAGCTTAAACAAATTGCTCTACATTTCTTGCCTTAAGAGAAATCTACATTCTCCTAGCAGCCTTTTCTTTGGGCTATTGAATTTGAGTAGGAATCATCTGCTTACAATACATAAATTTTTAAAATATTTCATAGTATAAACAAATGACAATTAAAGTTATTGATAGCCTCCACCTGTAATGTCAAAATGTAAAGCTCACTTAAGGGCGATATATTTTAACCCAATCTTGCTATTTGCTTCATAATCTATATAAATAATGGGTGCATTGAAAGTAGGTAGAGTAGGAGGGATAGTCAATACTTTAAAAATATAATTGTGCTAACATTTATTATGTGACACTATAAATTCTACCCAATACTTCAGCTTCAGTTATTCTCTGAACTTTTACTATTAATGATATTCAGGCTTTTTTAAAAGATTGAAATGCCAACATCATATTGGAAGATAAATTTACATTTCATTTCCAACACCATAATTTAATAAAAGTTTTATGGTGTTATGGGTACTTAATTATGCTGGAAGGAGAGCTGGAATTTAACATTGTTCCATGTACAGAGTGGATTTGGTGATGCTTTATTTTAAATGGTCCTTTGAAAGATGTCTGTAGCATATGATACACCAAGTGTGCTGCTTTTAAAAGACAATTTGGAAAACAATGAGTCACTTAAACTATATTTCACTCCTGTTAGAGAGAATAAACTCTCATAATTCAATTAAATTAATTTTAACATACCGGGTTACTACTGGATTACCAGGTTTTGAAATAGTCATTGCCCTTACAACTGCAGTGATGCTGCTTTTAGTACCTTAGGACCAGGAATGTAAAGTTTATATTTTAAGTCGAAACATAAGATTTCTGATTTTTCTAAGCAATCATTACTGTATTCGCCTGGGCACTCTTGGTGATGGCTTTCCTCACTCTCTCTCTTAATGTATTCTCATTTTCAATCAAAAATCTTATTGATGAGATCTTTTCAAAGCTCAGTGACAGTCATGTTATCTTCTTTGCTTAAAATTGCTCAGTGCTCCTCCTTTAGTGTTGACTAGATCTAGTCTAAACTGCCACTTACAATTCCCCAGTCTGGCTTCTATCTACTTCCATTTGCATACCTGATATCTCAGCCAAATTCCAGTCCTCAGAACAAGCCCCTCACTCTCAAGTCTCTGCTTGATGCTGGCCCTACTAGTAGCATCTTCCTTCTCCTCCCAGTGCCACCTGGTGAATTTTTTCATCTTTCAGGACGTGGCCATATGTTACGTTTTTCAGACCAGAAATATTTTCTCCAGCACTGCATTCTTCTACAATATTCTTTATTTTTATGGCCCTCATATATTGAGACTTTCAAAAGTATTTTTTTTTCTTGTACAACATAGCAACAAGGTGTATCAGCTCTTTTAACTTCCTAATAACTTCTCGTTAAAAGAACCTACATCTTAGCCTTCGTTTAGGGGGAATCCGTGCCCCATAGTACTCGATAGTAGGGGCTCAATCAGTGTCTGTGAAATGAATATTTTCAGTTTGGGGAATGTTTTCATGTACCGATTGGTTACACACACACACACACACACGCATGCACATGCACGCACATGTACACACGCACACAACTTCACTCTCAATAAATTTTAATCAAGGCTTCAATTTATACCTCAAAACATCAAAAGCAAAGGACTTGTGAGCCTAGTGGCCCCGGCCTGTATGTAATCTTTGCACTCTTTGAGTCCAAGAGAGGAGGATCACAAGTTCGAGCTCATTCGGAGCAATTCAATGAGATACCGTCTTCAAACCAAAATAAATAAATAAATAATAAAATAAAAATAAAAATAAATTGCTTGTGACTGTAGCTCAGTGTAAAAGGGTAAAGAGCCTGGACTCAATCCTCAGTAATATCAGAGGGGCCGGGGGACAGGGACAGAATTCTTTCTACAGCTTGTCTACTGTTCTTCCTTTATGGTATATGGCAACCGTCTGATTGAATATGGTTTCATGACTAACCATAGGTATTCTCAGGTATGGCTCTTCGTTTTGAGAGTTTTTTAAACTGATAAAATTTATTTTAGAATAGTTTTAGCCTTCTTTAGCCTGTGATGATTCGTGTGACTTATTTTCCAAATATATTGCGTCCCTTTGAAAATCTCACTCGATTGTGGTATATACTTATTTTACACATTGTTGTACTTGATTTCATTGAGAATTTTTTGCATTTACATTTATGTTGGTGTGATGTTTCCTTTTTCTTTTTCCCGGTGTTGGTGATGGCCTCAGGCTTAGTATGGTAGGCGTTTTACCTCTGAGTTGTGCTCCCAGGTCTGATTCCTTTTCTTGTACTACCTTTGTGTTTGGTGTTAGGAAAAAGCTGGTCTGATAAAGCATGGATTGTAGAAGATATTTCTTCCTTAAATATTTAATAGGTTCACCAGAGAACACATTATTGATTTACTTTCTGTAATAGGCATCAGCCTATTAAGATTATCTCTTTCTATGTGAGTGTTTACAGATCATGTATTTTGAGAAAACGGTCTATTTCTTCAGGTTATCACACTTTCAAGCAATTGGTTGCTTATAGTTCTTTACATCTTTTTACTGTTCATTTGATCTATAATGATGTCTGCTCTTTTGTTTCTGATATTAATAATGTGTATCCTCTCTCTTTCTTCCCTAGTTATACTGGCTAGAGACTTACTGGTTTTAATAATTTTTTTCAAAGAATCAACTTTTTAAATTTTCCTCTAATGAGACTATGTTTTCAATGTAATTGGATTCTGTTCGAATATTTATTATTTTTTACTTCTGTTCACTTTCAATTTTATTTATTTTTGCTTTTCTGGTTTCCTAAGGCCGAGGCCTGTACGATTGGTTTTAAATCTTCTTTGCTAACATAGTCAATGGTATAAATTTCCCTCAAAGTCTTCCTTTTGCTGGATCCCAAGTTATATTTTCATCTAGTTCAAAATAGGTTAAAATGTTCCCCCAAGGTTTATTTTTGATCCATGTATGATTTAGACAAGTTCAGAAATTTTCTCACTGTCCTTCTGGTATTGATGTTACAATTGTATGATTTCTCGTCTTTAGACTTGTCGGGAGAGATATGTTTCATGGTCCAGAATGTAGTCTAGGTTGGTGAATATTCCCTACAAACTTGAGAAGAACATATACTCTACTCTCGTTGTATAAAGTAATTGAAGAATTCATTCCTCTCCAGTCGGCTGATAGTATTGTTGAGCTCAAGCATATTCTTACCAATTTTCTGGCTGTCAAATCTGTCCATTTTTCATCCACTCTCAACATGTCCTTTAACTGGATATTTAGAGCACCAATTCATAAGGTGATTATTGATACATTAGATTACTCTCTGGCAAATTTACTATTTTCTATGATTTGCACTTGTTTGGTGTTTTATTTCTTTCTTCCATTATTTTTGCTTTTGTAGTTCTAATTGAACATTTTGCCTTCAGTTTTTCTCCTTTATTACATATCTATTGTGTTTTTATTTTACTTGTGTTTGCCTTAGAACTTGAAATATAGTTTTATAATTAATCGAAGCTTACTTTTAAAATAACACTATGTCGCTTCTTGAATAATGCTTATACAAAAACAACAACTAAATACACCTAATGTTTACATATAAATGTACTTCTGTATTTGTACACATAGATTCACATACTTCAATGATTCCTGTACTATTATCATTTTTAACAAACTTACATTTTAATTCTATTAAGAATAAGAAAAATAAAATAAAAGATTTCTTTTTCTCTGCACTCTTTCCTAGTTCAGTGTTCTTCCTTTCTTTAAACCCGAGTTTCTGACTTATATCATTTTCCTCCATTCTAAAGAAATTATTAAATATTTTCTGCAAGGCAACTGCAACGCATTTCCATGAATTTTGTGTATCTCAGAAAGTTTTTACTTCTCCTTACTCTGCAGGATGATTTCACAGGATCCCAAAGTGTAGGTTGATGGGCTTTAAGTATTTTCCTCCTGCCCATCCTGTCTTGCACAGTTTTCTGAGAAATTAGACACCTGCATTATCTTTCCTCCTTTGTAGTTAACCTAAAAAGAATCTCTGGCTTCTTTCAAGATTATGTGTACCTTTATTTAGTTTTTATTATTGCTGTTATTATTATTGCTACTACTACTAATGCTTCATATCAAACATAAGGCTTCTCACGAATGCACCATCACTGAGGTCGGCTCCGAGTGCTAGATGTCTAAATTAGCTGCTGATTTTCTCCTTTGACTGGGAAAAATCTGATGTTGTTTTAAATTTATTTTTGCTTCTTTTATATTTGTTCTTTTTTATTCTCTAATAAGCGGGATATTATTGACATATTATGTACCTTTCCACTTGATATTGGATCTGTTTGGTGTTGAACATTAATTTGAGAAAACTTTCATCCGTTATTTCTTCACATATGGCTCCTGTTCTCTTCTCTTTGGGCATACTCATCAGATGTACATCACACCCACCTGTATTTGTTCCACCGTCCTTGGGATTGCTGTGTTTATTTCACTGCTTCGCAGCTTAGAAAGTTTTTATTATCTTATCCTCAAGCTCAGGTATTTCCTCAACTACATCAAGATTAGTGCGCCCACCAATGGTATTCATTACTTCCAACATGATGTGTATGATCTCCAGCATTTATTTTTTGTTAAAAAGTGTCCCTCTCCTCTTGCATTCAAGCATCCATTTTCCCTTGCTGTCCACCGTTCCTATTAAGACTCGACCTCTTGCTCATAGTTTTGTGTTTGCTTATTTTAATTCCTGATCTAGTCATTCTGACGTTTCTGCCAGACCTAGCCGTGGCTCTGATATATGTTCAGTGTCATCACACTAAAATTGTTCTTTACTCTGTCTTGTAATTTTATTTATTCAAGATGGTTACCGATTTGGTGGGGAGATGTGAGCAAGAAACATTTTACAAGGAACCTTGGGTGTTTGGTCTCTGAACTTTACCATTGTTTCTCTTGTCTCTCGTGGCTTCCCCAGTAGGAGGTAGCACGGGATGGCTGGGGGAGCGGGTGAACGCAATTTGGTGTTTCTCCTTCCCCAGCCTGGAAGGCTAGAGGGAGCTGGAGTTGCTATTCTCTTCCCACAGGTAGATTAGATTGTAATGATTCCTCAACAGGTGAGGCTCGGGTAAAATCATCTCATCTGAAGCTTTTTAAGGACAGTCTGCTCTGACGTATTTCAAAATGGTTCCGTTCCCCTGTCGGAAGCAGTAGGGGATTTCTTTTTCTTGTCAGGCACCGGCAGAGTTCCCGGGATAAAACTCTGAGAAGAGAGGTAGCCCTGCTGTGGACTGAGTCCTGCTGGAGTCTAACTCCTAGATTGTCCACACTGAGCCTCCAGCATTCATCAATTTCGGTTCAGATTTTCTTACCCCAGCGCGAGCTCCACTGAAGTTACCGCCCCAGTAAGTAGCGATTCCCTTTATTTTCCTGTCTTCAAACCTTGAGGGGCAGCAGTTTGCCCCACGATCTCACGTGTCTGTCAGATCTAAGAAAAGTTGCTGCTTGTTCCGTTTGCTAAGTTTTCTACTTCTTGGTAGGTTGGAAAGAGGAATTCTCTACTCCTTACCTGCTACAGCAGAAAATGGAAGTCAGGGGTCAGCTTTAAAGTTTTGAGGTTATCGTTGTTTGTTTCTGCCTCGTTCTTTTACTTACAATGACAGCAAAGATTTTTTTTTTCAGAATTTTCAAGACTTCCCAGACATTGCAAAACAATTTGTTATAGTTGAATAAAAATATAGGAATTACAGATACATAGAAAAATTCAAATGGTGTTAATAATTTGATCTCCTTATGAGAGTTATGTGAGTAACTTCTCTTAAAAGTATGGAGAGTCATGAACTTAAGATGCCAGTGCATGTTTCAGTAAGGTGTAAGATAATTGAAAGTAATGCTTGAGAGCCAGGTCCGGGTGCTGTGCCGTGAGGAACCAGCCCCTTGTCTTCCTCCATTTTTATACACTTGAAGGAATTCAGTCACATACATAAATTATAGATTGACTTATTTTGCAGGGGATAAAAGAGAGTTACACCTTCAGGCAAGAAGGCAGGCAGTGCCATGGTGGCATCTGTCCTCAATGCAAGTCTGGATACGTTTTTGTGCATAGAGGTGCTACTTCTGGGGTTCCGGGAGCTAATATAATTAGGATGCTTATCAACATTTTTACTTAGAAGTTATGTTGGGACTGCAAAATATCTTCGAGTGTTTCGCAGATGGTCAGTGTTCCCTGAGCGGTCTTCATCATGGAAGAAATTTGGGGGAGAAATTTAGGAGAGATAAGTTCTTATTTTAAACCAGGCCCAGCCCGTGGCAGGAGTGTCTTTAAAGAGCATTTCTTTTCCTGGTATCCTTGAGCTGTAGACTATGGCAGCCACAAATGCTGAATGCATTGTAGAAATAGAGGCCTGCTGTCTCTGGGCAGAGCAAGTTAGGAATGCTTTGTGCCTCTGTTCATGAAATACATAACCCTGTGTCTCTTGGCCTAAGGCCTAGAAAGTGCTTAGAGCTATATTATGCATTGAGACCTTTGTTCCTTTACTTAAGCATGCTGGATTCCATTTTTTGTACCTCAGACCCGCTAGTGTTTAAATACCTGCCTAACAAAGGTAGATACTAGGACTTTGTAACAGTCATTTTATAAATGTTGATTGACTGGTTTATTGACTCATAGTCTATGTTAAATATTAGTCTGGAATAATTGGTCAGGGTGAAAAATGCGGTGATGTTTATAAATTCTGATGATTGAAATGTGTTAAGAGGAAAAAGATGAAATAGCTAGCTATGAGTTTCAGGTATATTCTGTCTCATAGCAAGCAATAAATTTTATCTTATTTCCTAGACAGTTTAAAACTATTTAATCAGAGTTTTCAAATTTTCAGGTGAGAAGTATGGGTGAGCTTAGCAAATGTGCATTTGGATCTGGAAGATAGCCTAAGTATTCAAGGAAAAGACAAGAACACCTGCCTAAACCACTTTTATTAAGTTGTTTGGATCTATAGTGCTGCTGGGTAATTCCCTTGTAAGGGCAACGGGAAAATTGTGCTGAGTCACTAAGGGTATTGTGAGTTGAGAAACTTTGCAAACACCTGATTATCATATTACCTAAATACGAAGTTAGGCCGTATGAAGCAGGCAAGTTAAGATTCAAATTCCCTTATCATTATTAAAACATATAAGATACTGTGAAAATAAATGTATGAACCTCACTTTAATAAAATAATGATGGAAAATTTAGGAGTACAAGCAGTTCCTAACATGTTGATATCAGAAGCTTCAATTTATATCAGCTCTTTGGAATTCAGAGTGCATTGGCCCATTGAGGGGATGTTAACAAGCCTGGCGATGTTCTCAACCAACCCTGTACCAATTTAGCTCATCACACAGCTAATGCCAGTTAAAATTATATCGGGTTATGTTTAACAGTTTCTATGCTAAGTATTTCAACTACACTGCAAATCAGGTACTGAATGAAAGAAAACCCACTGTAGTGGAAATACCATTCATACATATAAATATACTCACATACACACAAAGTCATGCTCAGAGGGAATTCAATAATAAAGTTGAGAAGCAGTCACTTACAGAACTTGGTAATTGTTGAAAGCTGGGTTGGTAGAATTGGTGTTTTAAGGTATGGGGTTTCTTTTTCCTACCTTTTACAAAAATAAAAAATATTGCTATATAGAAATATATTCATGGGGCAATTTAATCAATTGGGTATATCTTTGCTAGATATTGTAGAAGTATGTAAGGATATATACTAAAATTTTTTATTACATACATTTTGGTCATGGTTTTAGAATTGGAATCACTGACATGATTAATGCCTTTCACTAGAAAAATAATTTCATATGAACATATATCCAATTAAACTACAAATGAAGCCACACATAGACATTTAAATTCATAGTAGCTATGTCATATGCATATATATACATATATAACATCCATTTTATTAAACCTAGTATGCCTACAATACTGTTAAAAACGTGACCAATATAAATCTATTTAGTATGATAGTTGAAGCTCTTGCTTTCATATTGGGTCTCTGAAATTCAGTGGTATTTTTTTTGCTTTCAATTTTATTCTCTATTTCGGCTAGCCATATTTTCATCACTCAATAGCTTCCCGACAGAATACAAAGGGCAGGGTCTGAGTGTAACAGAAATCACCTGTTAATGTCCATTAAAAATTGAGATTACTGAATCAGAATTTTCAAGAGAAGGCCAACTAAGCTGAAATGTAAAAATTTCCCAGCCGATTCTTCATCATGATGACGTTTAAGAACACCTGACTTCTGAAAGTGTGCGTGATTAGTCTCCCCAACCCACACATTCGTGTGTGTACACACACACATATTGAGCTAATCTTAACTCCTATTTTCTGGAAGAAAGTAAATTCCCTTTGTCCTTGTTTCTGAGTAAACTCTAGCATTGTGCCCTCATGCACATGTACTTCTTGATGTGCATTTGTTGATGGAAAAAAATTTAGTTTTTATTCACAGAGCTCAGATTTGGAGGATATCTGCTAGGCAAGGGCTATGTTTTGACACTGCTCGACTACCACCAATCCAGAATATGAGCTATCCTGTTCGAATGAGGTGTTGGCTACTGCCTGAATTTTGCAAGGGACACAGATATTCAAACATATACCATCTATTAGACCTCCTTTTCTAGATTCAAAACAGTTTCAGTCAATTTTAGACGTGGAGTTGGTGACATCAATTTTCAGTATTTTCTGATTGTTTTGAGTCACTCAACAAAGTGGTAAAGATGTCTATAATATTTTTTTCTCAAAGAAACATGTGATTATCACATCCAGGAAAGTGACAAATGAAGTGAAAGAAAAAAATTAAAGGGACTTTCAATCATTCTTCTGGAGGCAGGTGACTTTTTATGCACTTCCTATTGGTGCAGCAAATGCAAACTGAATTCTTGTGTTAAATGTGTTTACTTTTGCACCAAAAACAGTAACACAGACACTGTGTTTCAATTAAAAGGAACCCTGGAGCAAAAATGTGTTACCGTCAGGGGTAGAAGCAGAGTGTATCATTATCTCCTAGGCACAGCAGTCAAGATAATGAACAGCTAAGAAGACTGGACAATGGAAGGTGAAGCATGACTTGTCATGAAACTGTCAATAGAATCCGAGCTCACTTTCCATTAGTAGGTGCTATGAAATTGCAGGGATGTGCTGAGCAGCTGGAGGAAAGCTAAAATAAAAGTGGCTTGATAGCACTTAGTATTTTTAAGCCTGATTTAAAATTTGCCATTGTTATCCAAAGCCTTAAAGCAGTGATGTCAGCGTTTAATTCCTCTTACCTTGAGTTGATCATCTGGGTTTCGCCTCTGTTGTCTTGACCTTGAAAGGAAACGATCCTCCAATATTTTTTTCTTTGGGGGAATTCGTTGTTGTTGTTCATTAGCATAGAATATCGTATTTGAATATTTGAATAGAATTTGGGTTTTGACTTCTGTCAAGTGTATTGTGGACAGTGCATACATTCTAGATAGAAGAAAGTTGAGGATACATTGGGTTTTGGTTAAAAAAAATTTACTAAGCTCAAGTGTGTGCATCAAGAGAGAATATGGACTGGAATGAAAAAAAAGAACCGGTATGGATTTCAAAAGAAAAACTCTGTCCAGGAAGACATACATTGAAAAAAATCTATCTCTGATAATAAAAGGAAACAAGACTTTAAATAAACACTGGGAGTTTCCCCTATCTGAGAAGATTAGGACTAACTGGTTCAAGTTTAAGATTTTTTGGACTTTTGAATAAATAATCTCAGTGGGATAGTTCAGGAATGGGGCTCAAATCTAAACATGAAGTTCATTCATGGTACAGATGTACCTTATAGAGCTTATAATTTTTTGTATCTTTTTTTAATGACTGAGTGAACTGCAGTTTCATGGTATGGAATTTTCCTCATGTTGTGTTTTTGGGGTTTTTTTTTTTTTGTGAGAACCTTTTGCATATTGGAGGATTGTTAAGCTTGCAGATGAGACCTGCTCACCGTAATGGGATTATTTTTCATGAATTTGCTCCTTCAACACCACTTGATCCCAGGTGTTGATCCGGTTCTGCAGGACAAGTCAACAAGACAGGCAAGATTTCTGATCTGTTGTGAGGCGGCAAGCATGTAATCCTTAAAATTTCAGAAAATAATTTCACATAGCAAAAAGTTCAACAAAGCAAACATGACTGTGGTGGGAGGATGACTGGGGTCCCAGGCAGCCAATCAATGACAGCTGTGCTAAAGAGGCAACATATTCAAATGAGAGGGAGAAGACATTATGAGGAGGAAGGTCCATCAGGTGTGCTCAACCATCGGTCTCATTGTTTTGACTGAAGAGGAATTGGCTTGACTCTTACATAAAACTTATAATGCTGCTAATATGTGTAAACAATAAAATGTTCTTTTATAAATTATTACAAAATTAATAGAAAAAAATGAGGGAGAACATACCCTGCAGACCTCAGATTGAACAAGCCTGAAAATGGGGACAAATGCTAATACTATGAGAAGCAGAAAGCAGCTCCAATCTTTCCAGCTTCTTCCTGATGGCTTAACTTCAACCCGACTCTCTTAAAGAATTAACATCTCTTCCTATGCGTAGATGTGGAGTTTTGTGGTAGATTTGATGGTTTCTTCCTTCTCAAGTCTTTTTAAACTATCTAGTTGGGGGTTGTACTCTATGCCCCTAGATAGGTTTTCAAGTTTTCTTCATTCTTCTTAGTTCTTGTATAAAGATCTCTCGTGACCTCACCACATGAGGCCTGTTGATAGAGTGATGAGGGCACTATCCAGAGAGAACCCTGCCCCCGTACATCCCTTGTGCACCCAGTGCCAAGAACATAGTAGACATACAGTCACATACAGTCTTCCGTTTTGAAATAGGTGCAAAATCTGTCTGTCTCTCTGGGTTCCCATCCTGACAATGAAATCCTTTCTCTTAAGAGCCAGAAAGTCATACAAATCGAAACATGTTTAAGAGCTTATATGTTGGGGCACAGAAAGCTTTGGATAGTTACCATTTTAGATTAGAATTCAACTTTTTTCTCCTATTAAATGCCAGCCGTGCCAGTTGCATTAATGACTGCGGTTATGTTTGAATGTAGATGGGAGACATCTGGCGATATCAGGAGATCAAACGCTGGAGTCTGCGTGATGACTCTCATCTGTTTGTCACCCAGCAGGTGTAATGGATGGCAGGCATGTGGGCTCTTTGCCCAAGTTAATGTACAGACCTAACCTAACGAGGGAAGAAGTTTCCTCTGCAGCTTTGAAGGATCACAGCTCAGGATAGCGGCAGGGAGGCGCCCCGGCGGGCTGGGCAGCGGGGGTGGGTATTTTTCCATGACACCAATTCCTTTAGTCTAGCCGCCTTTCTCTAGCCTACAGGCATTTCCCTTGTCCCGTTTCAACAAACTTCCACAGCCCGATTTGTTATTCAAAAATTTATGGAAAATGTATGTTAAAGTGAAAAGGGTACATTGTGCAGAAAAGGGAAGCAGCTTGTAAGCGTATCATTATGCGTGAGCCATGGGGCCCGCAGATGGCACTTCTGCTCAGAAAGGAGCGTGGTGCCAAAAGCTAAACTCCAAATACATTTAAATCACATATCTTTACTTAAAAATGGAGTATTTTGGAAGGAAAAGCAGATGATATTTAAGTACACAAGTGGTATTCTTTTGTTCCTCATATAATAGAGCCCTTTACAAAAGTCGTTGCCTTCTGAGTGTGCAGTAAGCCTTTGATTCCTTAAATTCCCCAGCGGATTTAGTTTCAGTGCATGGCTCAGTTCTTAATAGGATTAACCATTGAGGTAGTACCTTGCGAGAAGAACAACTCTTGAAGTATCCTTACAGTTATTGAAAATTAAAGGATTTGTTATGATTACTATGCTCAATGCTAAAAGAAAACCTTTGTTTTGAGCATTAGAAATAGTAACAAAAATTATGACATATGGGCTTTATTTTAATTGAAAATAAATTTAGTTCTTGGACTGTGCCAATCTGTTAATTAATTAGGGGGAGGGTAGTGAAAAAGATGGAAGCATTTGTTTGCTGCTGAATATAATGATTTTCTGGCGATTTTAAAAATCTAGTGATCATGCTGATTTCTTGTTACAAGCGTGGTTATATTTACTCTAATGGAGAATTTATATTTTAAAGGGTGCAGTTCATGTTGGAGAGACTAATAACATATAACTGGGACCTTTATATTTCTTCTTTTGAAAAGCATTTTTATTTTTTCTCGCATCGGGTACAATGCGTGTTTTTTAGCTTTGAATGTGTGTTTGAATGTATCTTTGTAGTTCATATGGATGCCATTAGATCTAACAGCAATGCAATTAAAATTTACATTGTTTGTATTTAAAATTTTAGCACATGACCTTTTATTTAAATATTCGAACAGCTTGATTTGTTTAATGGTTGTACTTTTAGAAAAATTCCAAACTATAATGATATCTATATGACATTTGGTATATGGGGTATTTAGTTTTAAAAATATTGCAAACACATGTTCTTTCACATTTCTCTAACCCCTTCCCCGCTCTCTCTTCCTGAGACAGTCAACATAGAATAAATTCCTTCCAATTCTAATGGTCTGTATTGAGTTGATATGTGTGTTAGAGAAGGAGCAAGAGAGAGAGAATGTGTGTGCCTGTGTACAAGAATGTATTGGCGTGTGAAGACTGAACGGGGATCGTTTTTAAAGAGATAGAATTTCATTTTTTTCTCCCATTACAAGTAAAATGTAATAATGGCTAATAATGTGTTGATAAATAAAAGTCCTTTGGGGGTTACTGTTCATGCACAGATAGACATCAATTATGGCTATTAGTAAATTGCTCATTTCAAACTGAGTGCTGATAAAGCCAGTGTCATGGGGCTTCAAAAGTTTCTGTCCATGTAACCGTTATCAATTCTATTCATATTTTTACTTAAAAATTCCTAATTCTCTACTCAATCCTTCCTCTGATATTGACTATATAGCAGCACCAGATAGGATATGTGTGTTTGTAAGTCAAATCACTTCTAAAATAAGTGTCGTGTGTTTCCTTACTCTTCATTTCGTTTAAGAGGCTTTTTTACCCCTTTCGTGGAATCTCACGGTCATTCCATGTTCTACGATCGTTCTGTTTCCTGTTATGCTGTGCGCTCTCCCCGAGGATGGTTGCCTGTTGAGGTGCAGTTTTTGATGGCCGCCACACCAGACTGCTTGTTCATTTGCACACTCAGCACAGCTTTCCCTGAGTGCTGTGGATGTGGGAAGGGTGTACAGGTGTGGCAAAGGGGCTCATTTGCTTCTGTATCAGAGAGCGAATATAATGAACTGCTAACTAATAATTTCATGGGACACTGGATGATATTTTAGAGGATCAGCTCAACTATTAGATGGTTTGTTCATGGACAGCAGTTAAAATACAATAATTACTATATTACAAAACAGAGGAGTGGGCCGGGGCTTCTATACCAAAGGTCAAGTTTCTACGATTCAAAAACCATTTTTATTCTGTTGGTTAGTTCTCCATCTGTCCACATTTAAAAAGAGATCATAATTTTATGAATCTCTTTATATGTTTCAATAAGATATGCTCCAGAATGTTCCAATGCAAATGCAATCTTAATCAACATCTTTTTGCAAGTTTATTTTTCAAAATGATATTAAATTTTCTGAAAGGAGGCAATGTGCATCTTACAAACTACAGAAAATAATGCACAAAAGAATCACAGATTGTGGCGAGAAATACAAGTTTCTGCTTCTGCCAACTTATTTTCAAAAGGGTATTTTGTTTCCTAAAGCTATTCAGCAAATAAAAATGGTCCTTACATTATCTAGTATTTATTTGATTACACTTTAGGCTTACACATGAGTGCTATTTTATATACTTTAGCAAAAGCAAATGAACCTCAACTATCTATAAATTAATTATAATTAGTAAATGATTTCATGTTTTCTTTTACATTCCTTATATGTCTCCTTCTGAAACAAACATTATTCTAGGCATGCAATACACAATTATTAGTTCAAGTTGAAGTGATTCTGTATAAAATTGGCCTCATATTTATTCATTTAGATGATGAACAGGAAGAGTCTGCATATTTTATAAAACTCCAGTAATTTCTGTATCAGATAACCCTTAAGCAAATAAGATTTGACCCTTTCAGGATTGCTTAATGAATTGGTATTACACAGAGTATCTTTTTAAACTTCTGTAGATATTTTTTTTCTTAAGCCTTTGAATATTAGCCTTGGATCACGGGCCCTGTGTTTGAGTGTTGAAATTGTGACTGCATTTTGACTGGTTCGGTGCATCTTTCTGATAGAAGCCACGCGTCCTTACAAAACCATGCCAGCATTTGACAGATTAGTGTAGAAATCTCTGTATGGAAAAAAGGGCAAATTAAGTTAATTGAAATGCTATTTTAAGAAGTGAAGACTCCATGATTTCATTTAACCAGAATAAGAGTCTTCTTTGGCTAGATTTTAGAAGAAATAAAACATGATTTAAAAATCTACATAAAGCTATTTTAAATGTATTTAAGCATATCTTGTCCTTGCTATTTGGATGCCCATGTTTTCCTTATGATGTTGGTCAGGGTCGTCCCAGATTATGCTTTGTTCGTTAATCTCTATCACATCTTTGATAGCTCTCTAATCCATTTGTCACAACCACCCTAGGCCTTCTGATGCTGAGAGGCATCCGGGAGCTTCCAGTTATCTTGAAATTCATTCTTTCGGCTCCCTTCTCCTAGATTCAGCTTAGCTAGCTCGAGGATATCAGTGCACTTCAAATAGCATTTGTAATGAGGCCACTCTCTTGCTCAACTATACAAATTTGCCATTAAAAGCAAATAAAATGTGAGCTTTCCCTGCGTCCCCTAGAGGCCGAAGTCCATATTCACAGTCCCAGGGGTAGGTTCTGCATTATCTATAGGCCAAGCATTGTCCTCATGATGCACAAAGAAAGCAAAATACTGTACTAGAGAGCTTTCTTCCCACAAAGCAGTAGGATGTCTTAAGTTACTAGTATTTAATAGCATCACCATTGTTATGAATTTTTTATGAATCTTTCTGTTGCATATTATAATACTTGATGGTAACAGTTCAGGGTTTGGCTTACAACTTAAGCTGCAAATAACCATTCCCAGCATTTGATAATGAAACATAAACACCATTATTGCTTGGCCCAAAATATATAAATTCTGTAACTACACAGGTCCGTGTTCTTTGTTCACCACCAGTACCTTCTGGAGAAGGGCTGATTGAAATATACTGCAAGCCATATGCATGATTTTACTTTAATTTTTCTAACAGGTATATTAAAAACAGTAGAAGGATAACTAGTCACCTTGTATTTGTATATTTTATTCAACCCAGTATAGCAAGTTCCATCTTTTCAATATGTAAACATAGTAAAAATGCTACTGAGATAGTTAATTAGATTTGTATACTCAGTCTGTGAAATGAGTTAGGAGTTTTGCTCTTGGAGTACTTGCAATCTGCGACTAGCCACATCCAGTAGCCACACGTGGTTGACGGTGGTTGCATTTCATAGCCTCATCCCAGAGCTTCAAATGTTTCTGACATAAACTACCATTCAAATATGCGAATAAAAACTGAATTTTTTTATTTAACTGACCTTAAGCATATAGAGAAAGAATAATTTCTGTGGTATAAGGTGATTTTTACAGCAAGTCTCAATATCTCATTACAAAACATTTTTGTTGAGCGGTGGAGATCTTTTATTTCAACTTAGAATATCCATTTTTCTGAATTAGACAGAAGTTCCTAAACAGATACATGAATAGTAGAATGTAAAGTGACATGAGAATTAGGAAACTGATTCATTTGAACTTGCTATTTCCTTTGTCTTGTGGAATGAAATTCATTCATATTTTTGTCTGAAATCTTTATTTTTATTCATTAGAAAGAAGTCAATTTGTGTTTACTAATATCACAGTCCACACATGGTAATATCATACTCTTGATATCTGAAGGGAAAATTATTAATACTTCTTTTAAGCTTATAGACTTAATTTCCATAAAGAAAACTGATAGTTTGAATGGAGAAAACATCTTGTAATTCTTACACCTGTTGTTTGTGTGTTTTATGTTTGTTTTTATTATTTTCATATGTAGCATTTGTTGAGATTTGTATGATTAATGGAAGAAAATTCCATCAAGAAAATACAAATCAAGGCATCTCTGAATTATTCCCAAAATGTCAATAAAGTTTAATTATTTTAAATTACTTGTTTTGTAAGACTTTTAAATAGGATATTTAAATTTCTCCATTTTCCTACAAATATTAAGTGGAAAATTAAAATTGTTTGATTGAATCCTAAGTGGTCCCAGATTAACTGCCATCAGTAATCTAGAAAGTGCATTTCTATTAGAGAAAAGATTTTGGAATAAAAATCAATGCATGACATTGTCCTATTTCTGCACAAATTTGTCTATATCAGATGAGTGCATTTATAGAGATGTTTTATAAAGACTCTGAGCACAGTGTAAGGAGTGGTTATCACTGGGTGATGTGATTTTCAATGACTTTTACTTTCTTTTTATCAAACTGAATGCTTTAGATTGTTTTTATGATGATACCATAAAAGAACAATCAAATCAATCAAATTAATTTTGAAATTTTAGATTAAATCACATTGCTGTCACACACAATCCTGTGTGTAAAATGTGACAGAAAATTTTATTCCAGTAAAAATATGAATTTGGGGTTTACTTGGCTTTATTTTCTTTGAATTAGTAAGGTGTTTAATTTCAGTCAACATAAGAGCTTTTTGTCATATATTGTCTTCATGTAGTGGGTGAAAGCCTAGCGAATAGCAGAACTTTGAGCATGTATGATGGTCTTGTATGTACTATTTGTTATTGAATATTTGATGAGTTAAATATATTGGTAAATTCCATTTGTCATTCTTTTGACACACAATCACGATGTATATAACAAAATGTAAGGAATATTTGATAGTTTGGAAAATGGTGAATATTTCATTATTAAAAATAATGATAACAACTTATACTTAACTAGGTGCCCATACTTTTATCAAGCCTCTTATCTGCATAATCTTTAAAACAACTTTGTGAGTCAAGTATTGTTACTATGGCTGTCTTACCCTGGAGGAACCTAAGGAGCAGAAGGATTTTGCCTGTGTGGGATCTTACGGCTATGAGGTGTTTTTGTCTCGTGGTAAAGCCAGGCAGCTGAGCTGAGGGACCTAATCGGGAAACGATATAGCATATATGGAATATACCATGAACCTGAAACAGGCTTGTTTTTGTTTTACAACCTATGAGTAGGCTTTTAAATTTATGATTAATGTACATGAAATAACAAAGTAAGCAATATTTCTCTGTAGCCTAAAACTGGCGGTTGTCTTATTATGGTGTTATTATGACATTGTTGTTAGCTCATCTGTAGTGCGACCTGGTGATCTTGCTGAGACAAGTGTCTGACCAAGCTACAGTGTCCTCTGCGGGGAGGTCCCAGATGAGGTTAGAGACGGGCTCGTGGCTGTATAGCTAGTCATTGGGAAGGCAGACAGGCAGTGAAGGCTTCAGGCTTTCAGGTGTCATTTTGTGAGTTTGTACTATTCTTAATAACCAAAGTAATATCTGATTCTATCCATTGGTGATTCTTCTTGAAAAATATTCTTGCAGTGTTATTAAGCGATAAAACTGTTAAATTGTGGCTCTTAATAGTATTAAAAACTAATATTCTTGAGAGATTAAAGGATCAGAACTGCACAAATGAGTAAACAGACTTGATTATAAGAACACCTAATTATTCCAAGGTAAGATATAATTAGGTGCTAAAGTTGTATGATACAAAGACAATAAAGGCTGCAAAGTTTCTAAGGACAAAAATCAAAGAAACACATTGCTTTGCTGGACTCTGATTGCCAACTTGAAAAATATAACAAAAACAAAGCAAATTTGGACAAGGTCTGCAATTCAGCCTACTCTTGTCAATTTGCATTTTAAGATATATAGTCTTGATAGGTCACTCTGTGCTTACCATTTCCTTATGAGTAGATTACCAAGGTAGCAGGCTAAGAAAGGAATTTTAACAAGGAAGGCGGATATGATAATCAACATTTATTGTGTGTCTTTTATGTGCCAGAAGCACTTCCTTTCAATACTAAGCTATAATGGGGCTGGAGGAATGGCTCAGTGGTTAAAATGTTTGCCGACCAAGCACTAAATCAAGTGCTAAGTACCTGAATTTGATTTTCGTCCACCACATAAACTGGGCATGGTGGCACATGCCTGTAATCCTGGAGGCCAGGACAAGAGGATTACTGTGAGACCAAAGCCAGCTTGGGCTCACTAGTGAGTTGAGGGCCAGCCTGGGCTACAGAGAGGACCCTGTCTCAAAAAGAAAACAATTTCTTCTCCTCAATACTAAACTATTTTGTAGGGGGCATATCTTGCTCCATTTTTACAGATAAACAGACTTAGACTCAGCAGGTGTCAGGAGACTTGAACAGTTTTGGTCTTGTGTGTGAGAGAGACACAATATAAACCCAAGTCTATGTGCATTCCATACTCTCCCTATATTTTCATAGCCCTGCATCTGGAAAATCAGTGTACTGGTACTCAATATTTTTATTTCAGATTTTCAGTATTTTTTTTTTGGAGAGCAAATTTGTCATTAATCTGAAAATACTGGGCCTAGTGAGAAGGTTATTTAAGAACATGGTATCCAGTGTGGCTGTACAGGAGATGGAGGAGGGGCTCAGCTTACCTGGAAGCTCTAAAACACATCAGAGGATTTCACAGCCTGCCTAGGAAATGCTAAGAGTAGAGGGCCCTGCTTCGTTTGTACAGAAGGCTACACTTAAGGCCAAGATGAGAAGGATTTGAGCAGCACGGGAAAAGTAGACCTATTTGTTTTCAGTTACCATCGTTTTTTCTTTCTTTTTTGTCAAATCTTCTTTTTTATTTAGTGCTTTCACTGCTCCCTTTGTGGATTTAAGGAATTGTCTCCTGATTTCTTTACTGAGTAACTCCAATTGTATTGTCCAGAGGAGAGGCAGGCAGAACCAAGAGAGTCAGAGTTAGTGTTAGCTAGTTTAATAGGAGACCTTTATTATGAGGGAGGGGAAAGCAATTAGCATTTTCCAAGAAAGTTAATCATTTGGAGATGAGTCCGAAATCTCTTGATGAAATTTCAAATACGAGGCGTGGGAGTGGTGACAGCAAGAGTGGAAATGACAGTCGCTGTACGTTGATGGGGACTATGTGCTGGGAACTGCATTAAGTGTTTTTGATGGATATTTTCATGTAATCTTTACCAAGTTTGAAATAGGTGTGTGTGTGTTTCCCATTTTCAGGTGATGAATATTAGGTTACATTCCCAGAACAAGTTATGTAGGACCTTTGAGTCATTCCTGTCATATAATAATACTCCTACGTACTAGTGACAATGGCATTGGCTAGTGTACATCTGAATTTAGATACAGTAAAATAATGCTGAAATTCTGGCAGTGACCAAATGACAAATTTGAAATAAAATACATCAATTTTAAGTCTGAAGAGCAAATACAAAATCTGCATATGGCTACAAAAATGAATTTCATCTATTATTCCAATACCTTGCATGTCTGTCTTTTTGATATAAGCAGCAGCATCTTTGAGGAATGACAAATAGATAAAATACCATCGTGATTTTTCTTACCAAAATAGATGATTCTCCATAGTTACATTGACTGATAATGTCTTTTATACCATATTTTAAACTCCCATGTGGAACGATATTCTAATGAGTTAAAATGTACAGTTCCATTCATGTAGCTCCTACATTTGACTTGCATTTTAAAGATATATGACTCCTGGGGAGGGGGATTTGTGTGCTCGCGTGAATCTTACTGTTTTCCCTTTCATTGTTACAGTTGCGTCCAGCCTCTACTGCTCAAGCAGTGTGGAGCTCACCTCGTCTCTTGGCGTTGCTGTGAAGCACTCCTAGAAAGCTAGCTGAACTGGGCACTGAAGATCCACCCTTTCGGTGAGTGAAATCGTAGCTGCAGTTTCGGGTTTTGTTCTGCCTCAGGTTGTGTTTGTATTGTTGACCCAAGTGCTTGTCACACCAGTCACGTGATAGAGCTCGTCCAGATCTGAGCGGGCAAGCTACCTTCCCCCTCTTTTCCCGTTATGGACAAAAGTAATTCGTACTGATACTTTCTCGCTCTGAAACCTGTTATTATCTTTCTTTTCCCTACCCGGTTGAATGGCTTTAGAATTCTTCAGCCATGCTTCTTTCTGCCCCTTCTTCACTTGGGTGGGTCCCCTGTGACCGTCCCCCGTCCACGCTCCTGCCAAATAATTAGGACACTATGCTTTTCTTTTTTGCTTTGTACACATGAAACTCAAGTGCCATGCTTGTGATTAGCTGCCCCCCACGGCAAAACATTGTAGAGAGCAAAGACCTTTGAATGAGACACTTGCCTCTTTTGATGTGTTTCGTTGCTGTCTGCTCAGGCCATGTGATAGGAAGCACAAGGAAGGCGTTGGCCTTTCCTGCCATTCTTAGTTGAGTGGTTCCTGCTTTTGCCTGGGGAATGGCATGCCTGTACATCAGCTAGCTCCACGTGTCTCTTGTCTCCGTGGGGCTCTTCCCTGGTGCTCCTCGAGTCCTTCTCCTGGAGTCTGGCTTTACTTATTTATTCATGTGTGGGTTTCTATTTTATTTTTCATGCTGAGCATCAAACCCAGGGCCTTGCACATGTTGGGCAAGCACCCTGCCTCTAAAATCTACCTCACTCCATTTTCTCTTATAGAGCTTGCTTTTATCATTTTACACACTCCATCTTTCAAGATGACTCACGTTGGCGTGGGACAGTGAAGTGGCCCTCTGGGGACTTTTAATGCACTGTGCAATTCGAATTAAGAGCTGGGGTATCTGACTTAGCTAAAAAAGCAGGTATTGCACTATTTTTGTCATTGAAATATGTAGAGTTTTTTTTTTTTTGGCTAAGCAATAATGTGTGCAAAGTAGCATTAGAGAGACAGAGCCATTAGATAAATAAATGGCGAATGTATCTGGATTCTATTTCTTTCTTCCTTCTTTGCTCTGTATTGATAGCAGAAGTTGTTCTGTGGAAAGGAAGATAACCTGAGCAAAGAGACGTGCATATGTGTCTGAGAGAGAAGCATTGGTTTCAAGGGTCAAGGTGATGAGGTGAATGCCCGTGAGAAGCAGGTGGACACGAAGCTGTCCTCGCATAGCTTGGTAGAAACAGCTGGTTTAGAGAGCATACATGAGACAGGTCTTCTAGTGCCTGGATATGCATCTCAGAAGGCTGTAGCGACAGCAAAATTAGATGATGCTCTGAAGCACTTGTCCCAGTGCTTGCCCATACAGTCGTGAAAGCATGCTTGTGGTAGCTTTGGCTCTACTTTGCAAAGAAACTGAAATTCAAGCATCTTGTTTAATTGAAATCTATTTCCTTACTATGGCTAGTTTTGCAATTTCCCTTTCTTTCTTTCTTTCTTTCTTTCTTTCTTTCTTTCTTTCTTTCTTTGTATGTGACTTGGGCAAAGAGGACCCTCTATAAGTATAGTAACAGCCCTGCTTAAATTTTCATTATGCCTTCATTCGGAGACAGACATTCAGCTTAAAAGCAATGTTCTCCATGCCTTAAGTCTCAGGGAGGCATAGTTATTCTAGTGGGGTTTTATTTATTTGTTTTGATTTTTAGAGGCAGGGCTTTACCACCAAGTCCTGGCTGGACCTGAACTCACTAGGTAGCTGAGGCTAGCTTGGAGCTTACTTTCCTGCCCCCTAGGCCTCCCAGGTTACTGGAGTTACAGGTGTGCCCTGCCTCTCCCAGATTCTCAGCTTTGCGCTAGTGTTCTGAAAGAGACGCAAATTGGTTGTATGAGGCTGCCGCAGCTAGAAGGCCTCCCTCACTTTGAGGTGGCAAAATCACAGATCGGGTGGTATTGTTCCTAGAAGCACCCCTGTGTCACTTCTGTGATAGATGCTTGCACTTTTGTTCTTGGGGAAGTATAACCCAGTGCTGAGGAATCCATTGCAAATGTAGAGTTGTCGATTTTGGAAGAAATAGGAGGGCGTATGGTGAGACAGACCTAAGACTCTGGCATATCCTATGCTAACCCATCTGTCCAATCTCAGCAAATAACAGACCAGAGCAGTGCAGAGCAAGAACAAGTGAGCTCCGTGGGGCAGGACCCGGAAGAAAAAAGCCTCTCCTAGAGAATGTGCCCCGTCTGCAGACTCCAGAGGGGTGTTTGGCCTTGTTGTGTCTAGTTGTCTCCCTCTGCTTTTCTCTTTTTTTGAGTATCTTTTCTCCCTTATTGCTGAGTTTCACCTTCTAACACAGTTTTCTGGTAAAAAGTGACAAGACTGTTTTTAGGCAAAAGGTATTCAGGGGAATAGGTGAAGAATAACAATACTGAAGTAAGAGTAATAATAATAAACAATAATAATATTGAGGTATGTGTGGCTTTGAGGAGAAAGAGGAAAGGTTGCGTGGCTTGGCGCCCTTCCATGGCAATCACAGCAAAGCTCTGTGTTTCACGTGACAGAAGTACGAGCACCTTGCCCCTGTTTCCAGACGCTTTACTGTAAAGTGTGTGACACACCGACCTGCGTACGCATTCCGTTTTCTCGGTGCTTTCTTTATAGAATGCTGTCATTTGCTCAGAGCAGTATTTTTGTCATTTACTATTGCAACCAGAAATGTTTTGAATCTTGGCTATGTAACAAGCCAGTCAGTGAGGCAGGGCTTGGCTTCCAGAAAACTACGAAGTTATAGAACAAGCCCCACATGCTGTCTGGCATTATATTCTATATTCTCTTGAACCTGTTTTCGAGTGTTACCTATCTACTTTGAAAAGGACACGACAAGCCTTCTGCCCTCTGCTGTTTATTGAGAGTGTCACCATTGGTCCTAATAAAATAAATGCCTAGGAACGCAACAGGAAGCCTTGGAGCTCGGAGTTGTATTACCTCAATATTTCAGTTCCTTCCCAAAACGATCTCTGGAATTTTTCTTCTCATTTCGATGTAATTTCTGAAGTTTTAAATACTATTCTCCTTGCTCATAGCATGTACAGTATAGTTCCTATAAAGATCTCTTAAGAGATTTGTCTTAAATAATCTCATGCAAGTTCTCTTGCTTAACCAGAAGTGATACATAAAATGAAATAATCTTTAGTCCATGCTGGATTTGTAGAGAACACTAGATTTAGGTGCTGGTATTTAGAGGTCTACGGCTATTTTATTTTTTTCAACCCAACTAGAATGCAATGAGAGACAAGATTTTGTTATCATTAAAATATGATTTCTGGATTGTTTGCTTTATTTAAATCATGAGTAAAGACAAAAACAATTACAAAATCAGGAAAAAAAATCCCTGGAAATGTTTAAGATAGCTTTGATGATAGCTGAACAGAAGAAATGGTTTTTCCAGTTTTCTGATTTTGTTAAAAGGAAATGCTTCTTTAGAAAGAAGCTTGGGGAAGGCAGGAAAACTACGTATGGAATGCGCTTTAGGTGACGCATCCAGCAGGAGGTAGGGGTGGGTGAGGATTTCACTCTGTATCTGTAGATTCCAAGCTGACATCTTCATTTTCTTTTCCACTTAGAAGGATCATGATACTCAGAGCTGAACATACGTGGCCACTTCTCTTTTAAAAAATAATACAATTTTTTTACCAGTATAAAATCCATTTTTGTGTAAGTTCTAGAATTATTAGCACAGTGTTGGAAGCATTACATTGACCTCTTTTCTTTTCTTTTTTTTTTTTTGCAAGCATAGCAACCCCCTTTAATACAGCTAACCTTTAAGATGAGTGCATTTTAAGATATGTTTTTTACACTACATGCCTGAGTTGCCTCTTAACACTGTGAGATTTACAACAGGTTTTCCTTAAATATTTCATATTCTCTCACATAAAGTCATGCAACATTATATTTTTCACAACATATTTTCTTGGAAATTTTAAGAATAAAATAAACGTAACATAAGCAGACCTAATTTATAATGCCTACAGTAGTTTAAAACAATTGTTAAGGGTAAACAAACAGTAATCAAATAAGTACAATGTACCAACTATTCAATTGTTTTTCTCTTTAACATCAATTATTTAATTTAGCCATCAAAGTCAATTCTTTAATCCTAAAATCTGAGATGCGGAGCTAAAGATGTAGCTCAGTGTGAGGGTGTCCTGGGCTCAAACCGCAGTAATACACACACACACACATACATGCATGCACACACACACACACACACACACACACAAAACACAAAACTGAAGTCCCAACAGCTTAAATATTTTGCTTAAATCATTGCAGGTATGAAGGAGAAAATGTATTTTGTTGTTCAACCTGGTCTAGACAATGATGTATGATTTGGACTTTTCTTGAAGAGCAAAAAAAAAAAAAGGGACTTTTCTAAGGAAAGGGATATTATTATAAAAGATGATCCGATAAGCTATGGCATTGTAAATATATAAGGAAAACAATTTGTATATGACAAGTCCAATCTGACGGAAACACTGAAAGATCAAACAAAATTAATTTAAAATGTCAATATAATTAAATTTCATACATGATACAAATTTATAAATAAGTATAATTATGATTAAGTTATTTGAGTACTTTGTGTATATGTGAGTGGACATACATGCACAGGCACATCATATCAAGGTCGATAGAAAATGGATCTCCAAGTAAGCATGTAAATACAGGATATAAGACTATAAAATCAGAATCACACAAAGAGAAAGTCAATATTTACAGTTGCATCTTGTTCATGGAAGTCACCTTGCATAATTTTCCATCAATATGAAATTAGCAAATGTTGAGTCGCCATTCCAGGGAAGGGCAGGGTTAGGAAAGAGAAAGCCTCAGATGCCATTTTCATTGTGCAACCAACAGATCAGTGGAGAACTTTTTCCTGTGTTTCTCTGTGTCAAGACATCTTATTTCATATACGCTGCTTATCTGTTAACACTGTGATCGCGGCTAGCTGTGGTGTAAATTGGGCTTGACACAAAGCTCATCTTACATACTTTTTCCATAAGACACACCACAGCCTTCTTGAGCTTAGAAAGCGTAGGTAGCATTTAACATGATGCTTGACCATTTTGGCCAGCAACATCACCAATAAAAACACCAAATGTAAAAGAAGGCGTTCAATCTAACATGAAAAGGACACTTGTTTGTAATTTAAGAACTAAAACAAGAAGTTGAAATTTCTCTGGTTGGATCTTGGCCAGGGGCCCGGACATTGGAGGACTCAAATTTTTCACTGTATTTTCCTACAAACCTTGGCTTTCAGGTCATGAATATCTTTCATATATGGATGAGTTCACAAATATGGTATCGATTAATGGTAAAGATTGACTCTTTCTCTCCCTGAAATGCTTTTACATAATTTTAGAAGTGAATTTATATATTTTAATTCTAAATTTCTTGAGAAACAAAGCCCAAAGTAAAATGTTGTCAGTTGAAATATCTGTATTGGCTAAATTGAGAAGACATAAAGATGTGATTTTTGTGGATTACCAATTCCTGCTTATGGTAGTGTAAGGTGGTAAGGATTTTAACAGGCTTCCAACTCTGGAGCCTGTTAGTTACATAGCTAATATTTCATAGAAAAAGAAAAGCATGCATTGGGCAGAAAGCTATGTAAAAATGATGCTACCTAACAAATAATTTAAAATATGAGCAATTTGAAAATAGCCTGTCTACTAGTAAGAATTCAACTAAACAATGATATCCAAATGTTGAAATTTTATGTATCCTAAAAAGTTGATATTCATAAAGGATGCATTTAAGTGTAGAGAAATACCATTCTACATTGTTTTTAAAGTACACATATCCTCATCCATTATAGTTTTTAAATATACTAAAAGAACAGTCAGAACTGATAAGGACATAACTGGAGATGTTTATAGTGGTTATTTCTGGGAAGAGAGGTAATGGATTATTTTTAGTTTCTCATATAATATTTCTATTTTTCTAACTTCCTACCAGGTTTTCATGTAACTCTGTATAAGTGCAAAATTTAAGGTTTACGATGAAGTTTAGCATTTTGTGCCCCTACATATCTCTTATAATTGGAAAAGAAGGGAGAATACATTTGAATATATATTGGAGTGTAGCACCTTTTTAGTCAATAGATAGATATTAAGAAATCCCTTCCTGACCAAAACTGCAAATCTTACTTATTATAAAGTTAAGACTTAATATCTTTAGGCCAGACATGGTCCTATCTCTATCAAGTTCTGTGGATACCGACAGAAAGAGGGGACCATCTTTAGGAGACCACAGATGTACTTTACTGCTCTTACTTGGATGAGAATTCACCTTTTTCTAGGTGCTGCTAACATGATCTTTCACACTTCATTTAAGAATTAATTTTTAAAAATGAATCCTTTATTTTTGTGTATTTTTAGTAGGGCAGTGTGTTAAATAAGTAGTTTTCAAAAGTTGGTTTAATTTTTTTTTTATTTTTTACTTTCTAAAAGATTCAGTTACAATAAAAACTCAACTTTTATTTTCAAATGAAAGAAGGAACATGCAGTCTCAGGAAGAAAGTTACCAGGGTGGTCATTGTAAACTTGACACAGAAGATGGATCTGTAAGTAACAGGGATTTGATAAGCACACGTACAACAGTGATGCCTGCTTATTGAGTGCCTGTTGCATGTTACATGTCCTCCACTACATTAAATCTTCACTGAAGCCAGTTAAAAAGAATCACCAGAATATCACATGGGAGTTGTTATGAGCTCATTTTGCAGATGAAGAAAATGAGACTTATATGGTCTGGCCAAGGTCCTCACGGTCGCACAGCTAATGAACAACATCAGAATTCAAATTCTACCCTTTACTCGCTCCTATATGAAGTCCCTGTGCCCGGTATCACCTGGGATTTAGATGCTGTTTGTCACCTCATGGAGTTTCAATGTCTTCTGCAAGATAGCATTAGAATGTGTCATCTCAAATTGCAAAGTACTGTTGTGATCAAGGTATCATTACCAAAAGGCAAGACGTATGTCACTCATGGTCCATTTAAGTGAAGAATAGAAGAGTGAGCCTGTGTGTAAGCAGAGAAGAAGTATTGTCTTCTCAAACTTCTTTTGGTACACCTGTTACTTCAAGAATACCTCAGTTTGTGACTACAGTCCTATCCCCTTATGTGAGTTCTTGCTTTCCGTGGTTTCTGTCAGGAACAGTCAACAGTGGTCTGACAGCATTAAGAAAACTGTTCAGAAGTAAATAGTTTGATGAATTTTAAATTGCACACTATTCTGAGTAGCGTGGTGAGATCTCACACTGCTTTGCTCTGAGCCCCTGAGCCCAGATTCACGCCATGAGGACCGCCCACCCCGCATTCATTCAGTAGGCCTCTCTGCCAGCAGATGAGCTTTCCTGGTGTGGGTACTGAGGCTCTTGCTTTTGAATTCTATGTAGTTTATAATTGTTCTATTATTGTTGTTGCTAATTTCTTACTGTGCTTAATTCAAAATCAAGCTTTATCATAGATATGTATGTACAGGAAGAAAAAAAACAGTATAAATGGGGTTCTTATATCTGCAGTTTCGGTCATATACATACCAGGCTTTTGAAATATAAGCCCTTCAGATAAGAAGGAACTGCTGTGACTTTTAACAACTCACTTAAATATGCTAATCTCTTTACCTTTAAAGATAAGGTGGTCAATTCAACCACAGCTTTATTTCTCCAATGTTATCTACTTTGACATTAGGAGCTTTAAATTTTTTTTGAATTTATTTTTACAATTACATCTGTTGATAGCGTGTTACATTATTTTTTAAAATGATGGAAGTTTTAAAAATCTACCTTTAAAATCATGTATTTAAATAATGTACTTTTGACAATGTGGTTAAAATGCGTCAAGATAATCACAATAATGAGAAATGATGCCAACGGTGGGAGGCGATGTGGGTTGTAAGATCGCACTGGGAATGTAGCTGGGAAATACTGGAATATATGAAGCTGGCAGAAAGAAAAAGGAAAAAAATGGAAGAAAAGGAAAGAAGAAGAAAAGAAAAGCAGAAATGGGGACAAACTCCAGGGAGAATTTACTGAAC
Source organism: Ctenodactylus gundi (assembly GCA_004027205.1). Classification (NCBI taxonomy): domain Eukaryota; kingdom Metazoa; phylum Chordata; class Mammalia; order Rodentia; family Ctenodactylidae; genus Ctenodactylus; species Ctenodactylus gundi. The sequence goes on from PVKB01000393.1 coordinate 464,976, forward strand.
CCAAATAGGAGGTTTACTGAAAGAGATAATATTAGTAAAACTGTCTGTGGTCTCTTTTTACCAGTCAGTGGTAGAAATGCAGGTCTGTGGGAAAGGACAGGTTGGGGTTGTGTCTTCTATACCAAGACTTTCAGGCAAAAGCTATCAGTTGCCAGTTATCAATTTAAATTCAAGAAAGAAATCCTTTTGGACTTTCCAAATTTTGTCAGGTGTTCTGTGTTATGCATCTGAGCCCTGGGATGCTAGCAGTGGTGTCTGACTTCTTATTTACCATATTTCCAGTTTCTGGCTAGCTACTTGGGACCCAGTAGGTACTCACGAAGAATTTCCTGAATGAATGAATAAGTTCTGTCCACCAAGAGGCTTTCCCTTTGTGTTTGTGTAATCCCTTATAAGAAGTTGGTGGGATTGTCATAGAGAGGAAAAGTGAACTAATTCTAAATTTAATAAATGTATGACCTTAAGTGAGGTCAGCAATATCATCATAGAAGTATTTTGGAGACCTGCCACCGTCAGATGAAATATCTGTAGTACAAATTGAGATACTACATTAATTCAAAAGGCCCAAAGCGCACATAGATGTCACTCCTGGGGAGGCTATTAGAGGATTCAGGAGGGGAGATGTTACTGGACACTGAGTTTCCTTGAAGGAACAAATCAGTTTTAATTGTCAGGACTGTTCAGTTCATAAACTGCCAGCCATGGGGTGGAAAGGCATGTCAGTAGGACATGTGAGAGCAAGAAAACTCTACTCCCACATGTGACATTGCATTTCTTGTAGGACTTGATTCATGAGACAACTCTATTAGTGCAGGAATATGTGTTGTGCACACATGCATGCATGTGCGTGTTAGTATTCAAAGTTAAGGAGGTCAAGGAAGATTCTTCCAAAAGTTACCCAAGGCCCCTGTTCTAGTCTTTCAGGGGTGCTGCTTAATATAAGTCGCACATTGAAGATCATCGATTAGATTTGGATACATGAAATTAGCTACTGGTAGACTAATTTTGCTTTTGGTATACTTCCTAATTTGAGTATAAGAAATCATAATCGGGGCTGGAGGAATGGCTCAGTGGTTAAAGTGTTTGCCTAGCAAGTGCAGAGAAAGAACCGATTATAGATATGTCATAATCCGGGCTTTCACATCATACTTTCTAAAATTTCTTACACAATAATAATTTCTGACTAGTTTGTCTAACAAAAATCCTATGCTTATAATACGAAAAATTTTAAAAGTGTATTTGTATAGTATCTAGAACATAGCTTCAGAAGATCCATCAGATTAGACTTATGGGATTGCTTTGGAGAGTCGTGTTAGCTCTTTTTATATACAAGTCAAATGAATTCTTCCAACATGCATATGTATTTTAGACTAAATGTTGAAATTCATCAACAATAATGAGTTCTAGAATTTAATCAGAGTTAGCACGAGTTGACCACACTATATAATATAGGCCAGCTCTGATAAGACTACATATATATTATCTTATTTCCTGCAATACTCCACGAGAAACTCCATCTTTCTTGTATATTCCCTAAAAATTCTTTAATCAGTCTTGCCTGACTTTTCTCAGCCTTGATCTCCTGATTAAGCATAATGCAGCAATGAATAACTGTGTGTGTTGCACAATTCCAGTGTAGTGGTATGCTTACCACAGTGCAAGAATACAATCTTTGTGACCTGTTGCGTCAGCATCAGAACAGAAGTTGCGTTCTATTTGACACATTTCTAAAAAAGTTATGCTTCTGCAGTAAACGTCTTGTTAAAATGCTACAAGGACAAAGAAAGTACAGATACATTTTTATTGCATGAATCTATCACATTGCTTATAATTTCATTAATGTAAAGACCCTATTAAATAATTTTTCCAATTCCAATAAGCTAGATTTCTTATCAAACTTATCAGTTCCATATCTCCAAAATAAGCTTCATATTACTCTTTAGTATCCTTAAGGTGACCATAAATGATAAAGAAATTCCCTTGACCTTAGAGTGACTTCAAGAGATAATGTAGAGGCAAGACACAATGATACTCAACCAAAAACTCAACATAAATCTGAATATGCTTCACAAAAGGGCCATTTGTCACCATGGTGATTTTATTCTCTCCTAAACTGAACTCAAAATGGAATAGGAGTTTTCCAGGCAAAAGTTCTAAAATAGGTGATTCACAGATCTGGAAAAAGTTCTTACTGATATTAGAAATACAATCTTTTAGTTTAAATTTCTGAGCCCATGTTTGCTATCTGATGTTCAAGGTAATTGTCAGGCATACTGAAAAAAAAAAAAATTACCCTTTGATTGTTAAAATATTCACGGATACTTTCGAGGTAGTCATATGTCTAATAACATTTTGCTAGGAAAAATTATACACATACTGATGCTTCCTCTGAATTTGTTTGCTATTCACTATGCGAAATACTTTGCATACATTATTTCATTTGATACTAAAACAATCTATGAATCTATGATCATTTCCATTTTAAGGATGTATAGACTGAGGCTAATGTTCGCATGGCAGACATTTTTATGAAGATGCATCATGAGATACCACCTGGCTAAAAACCTGTATCCTGATGGAGTTTGCATCACAGAGGTTTGCATAAGCCACAAAGATAGTGAGTTACATTCGTGAGATTCAAATTCAGGCTCAAATTTTAAAACACTGTCCTAAGTAATGAAAACTATAGAATAAAAACCTATGTAAACATTCTATTATTTTAGAGGTTCCATTTGAGATTAGTTGTTCCTACCGGTCACAGTTTGTAGCAGGTCAGACAGTAGACAGACTGCTGACTTGAGTCTGAAGAGCTCACATCTGTTGTTTCCCACAATGAGAATCTGAGGAATAAATGGACAAAATCATAAGTTCTTTCTCATTATAGGAAACCTAGAATGTATCCCTAACTTAGAGCAGCTCCAGTGACCCACAGCTTAAGAAAGGTTCTACACCAATGGTGAGAGATTTTCTCATAAATGGAGAACATGAAGCAGACATTTGTCGAAACTAACTCTGGCTGCCATTGTGGTGGCAGATGTCACAGCTAGACCGCCCTCAAACAATCCTGGAACGACTCTGGAATTTTACACGTGCCAACACTCATTTTCAAGCACCACGATCTTTTGCTTATGTTTTTCCTTTGGCTTTCTGGGTGACCTTCAGCGGCAAGTTCTTTCTGCTGTGCCTCTGATTTCTGGCTCAAAATGGGGGAGAACAATTATTTTTCCTCTTTGGGTAGTTATATATTCAGGGAGATGAGTTATTTGGTGAATGTTTATCCGCATTTGAAAGTCTTGACCCTCGCTTTATGACCCAGAAGGTCCTTGTGTTGCTCACCCCCAAATCAAAAGTCAAAAAACCCTTTGTCTCCTTTACAAATACTTTGAAGAATGTCTAACCCATATCTTCATTTCCCTTAAGGAAATGCATGGGAACCAGCTGCTAAGTGCTGGTGTTTGCATGCACCTGTTTGTTTGTTTTTTAAAATGTAATTGGGAATATGCCTGGAAGCTTGTATCTATTTCTCCAGTGCACTCTAAGCAGATTTAAACATACAGAAGACAATCATAGCCTTGTATTCTGCATCTATTGCATGCTTAGTTCCCTAAGTCGGTGTTTTCCAACGAGAGAGCAGTCAGAAAATGCCTGGAATGCAAACTTTAAATGGGAAGATGAGACATGAAATAGTAATCAGGAACATGAATTTAAAAAAATAGTAAACATAATTCCTTCACAGGGACAATAAAGCACTTGGTAAGTTGTTCTCCATATTGGCTTCACTGTAACACTGTGATGGAAACTTTAAAACACTCACAGACAGTGTCAGGGCTTTCACATCTCTGTTTTATAAAAGCTAATCAGATGACGCTATGCAGCTGGAGCCAGGTACCAACTCAGTGCTCACCTTTTTCATTTCATCTCAGGTGCCTGCCCTGTGTGCATGTATGGTGGGCAGCAAAATTTGCTTTCTGTTTGAGTGTATAGCGTCCATTGTTTCCTTTCAGACTTTGCTTTGACTTGGCCCTTTCACAGCCATGTCCTTTATCTGGTTCTCTAAGGGTCATTTCTTTTGTGTAATTTTGCCCTCAACTACATTGTACCTTCTTGGTATCAGTGTGAACAGAACTTTCTGGCATTGTACAGTGTTCATAAACTACAATCCTATTTTTCCTAATTCTTAGCACTCTTGCTGGTTATTCTCAAGTAAGATTGTTCTAGATTGTCCCCTCCAAGTTACTAATTGAAACATATTGGGGGGGCGGGTTACATTTTGATCTTCTACCAGTAAAATATAGAAACGTAAATGGTTGGGACTGTCTTTGGCTTGTTACGAGTACATTTTTGGTACTTGGAATGGTGCCCTGTAATAGGTGCCCAGTAGACACCTATTAAATGAGCGTTTTGTGTATAGTATATGAAGCCAAGAATCTCTAATAATACACTAATATAGTACATTAATAGCAGATAGTTAGAGATCATCAAAAAATTAATGGCTGGGGATAAATTTCTGAGATTTCAAGAGAATGCTATTTGTGGGAGGAACAGTATTTTCTTAAGAGCTTCAGTAAATCATATTCAGAGTAGAGGAAGCTGGTTTACTTGGCTGGAATGACCAATCTGTGATTGGTCAAGTTAAGCTAATCTCGTGAGGTAATGAAATCATCCAGAGTGCAAACAATAATTGGAAGGAGATCACAATTGGATCTAAAGCAAATGTCCCTAAGTGATTCGAACATTACAGCAATGGAGAGCACAGGAGCTCCTCAACTCTTGAAAAAACTGAGAGCTGAGAGTTTCTTTCTAATTCATATTCTGAGAAAACTAAATTGAGTACCCATAACGGTGATAGTAGCCACTGCCCTTTAGTGAGTACCGCCTTTGATGGTGGCACTGGAAGAAGTACTTCCAAGCATTACATCATTTTAACCCTCGTGGCAAGTCATGGGGAGATTCAGAACCACAGTTAGAGCGAGCAAGGCCAAGACTCTGGGAAGCCATGATGCTGGTGGAAGACCTAACTGTGAAAAGGGTTGAAATGGAACTTGAGTCCAATGCCATGAGCTCCACCGTTGTTGCTTTCATCCAAAATGCTGTACTATTATGTCTGGATCCTGTTTCGTCTGAGATGACTGATATTTCTCTACCTTCCATACTAAATCATCTCAGTTAATTAAAATTTTAGTGAGAACTACAAAATACTTTTGAAAGAAAATACTTCGTAAAATTGCTCACTGTGGGGCTGGAAGATAGCTCAGCAAGTGCATGTGTAGCAAGTCCAAGGCTCTGAGTTTGTTTCCCCAGCACCGCATAAGCCGGTGTGCTGGCGCATGCCTGCAATCCAAGCACTCAGGAGATGGAGATAGGAGGATTTCTATGAGTATGAGACCAACCTGGGCTACATAGTTCGTTCAGACAAACCTGTTCTATAGAGAGACACTCTTTGTCTCAAAAACAAAAATGAAGAAAAAAATTGTTCAGTTCAGTATTTAGAGTACCAAATATACTCTCCCAACAAAAAATATTATAAATAGTTCTCAGGTCCTCTATTCACAGATGACAAAAATTATAGTTATCATTCTGAACCTTTACATAAAATGAGAATATGAAGATACATTTTATTTTATGTATTTTATATCTTATACATCACTTAAAATTATTGTGACAGCATAATATTTACCAATACAAAGATAAAATAATTTGCTATGTTTTAAAATCCTGTATAAACATCTATGCAAAGTAAGCTGGAGAAAGTGCCTATTCAATTTTTGGTGTATGTTTTCATTAAATGTTGATTCCTGGTAATGGTGTAATTAGAGTAGGGTGAGAAAGGTATTTGGGTGATTTTGTACAGTTGCCAAAAGGAGATTAGAAGCTCTTTCAGAGAATATGGGTATATTGCAATTGTTTTTTATTGCACATAATTTCATTGCCAACTGAATTCTTTTTTTTTTTCCTCTTGTGCACCAGTGGTATTCCACAGACGCCAAGATTAGGAACAAGGCGGTGATAGGGCCGGAACGGGGTGTGTACATTTAAAGACAGAGAAGAATGTGAGCAGAGTCACTGTGTTATCAAGTACCAAGAATTAAAAACAGTGGCAGGAGGTGAACAAAGAGATTTTAAGGAAGAAATAGTGCACAGGTTAAACTCATTTTGCCTATCCTCTTAATGCTGACATCGCTGTTTTTCTAGAATTGGGAGATCCACGCAAAAGGCTTCAGGTTGGGTAGAAGCTGGGTGCAGAATCAGCAGGCGTCAGATCTACTAACTCGAGTGGCCAGGCTTGCCTGAAGGGCCCGGGTGCTTCTGTAGCTTGCAGCACAAGCTGCTTAGTCTTCCAGTAAGCAGGACTGACATAAGATATAAAAGTAATTCCTGTTGAATACAGGTACCAGTACAAAGAAAGTATCACTTTGAGATAAATAGCTTCAATTGATACTGAGTGCACAGGTGGGCCTATTTTTCTTTTTCCTTTCTGATTTATTACTGTCAGAGAAGAGCCGTAATAATCTATTCTGCTATATTTTCTTTTAAAAATTGGTGCTACTACTGGTTTGTTTTAAAAACAAATAGTTAATTCAAAACTAACAGAATTCTCCTCTTTTAAAAAGACGGTAGTTGCTTATTTACTTGGCTTCAAAGGTTTTTTTAATTCAGTCTCCCTAGCAACAGAGACATCTGTCTCTATTCTCTTAGTCATTAAAGCCAAAGAAAGTAGCTGCTTCAAAAATAATAAAGGCAATTTCTATGAATTGGGTAACTGTTAATTGTTGCCAAGAAATCTTAGTGAGATAATGAGGCATACAGCAATTGACAGAGATCTTTTCATTGATGTATGAGCTTCCAGCTAGCCCATGGTGGTTAGCTAATATATACAGTACCATCGATGAGGTATTGTGCGATTTGCTGTGTAACACAAATAGAGAAATGATCTTTACTCTTTCCAATTTCTTTCAGAAGTATGCCTTGCTGTGATTTTTCTGATTGCTTAGTAACTAATCATACCTCGGGATTCCAGGGAATATATTTGCCCATTACATTTTATGAAAGTAGAAAGGTTTGAAGTATTCACAACGGAGATCAATGCAACAAATAGTCTAGTAGCTGGTGGTGGTGTTAAAACACAATAAACTGCTTATTTCAGTTGTAGATTCTGCAAAAACCATTTGAGGGAAAATACTTAAAATTGCACTAGATTCTAAAATGTATATTGGCATTTGTGCTAAAACTGTTTTCAGGCCCCTTATAATGAAACCCCAATCACCCTCTACAATAGCTTCACTAATAAACACAAAACAGTTTTTCAACGCTTTCTGCTTTCCCAGCAGCTAAGGAAGCAAATTATATTAAGTCGGTATTTTTATTATGGGCCCTATGTTTGGCACATGCCTGGCTGTACATGAAACTACTGTTAAATGGAGAATAACTGAAGGAGAAACCAAGCATATAGAAACAGCTTTTTGTGATTTTTCATAATAAGAAAATAGGGCTTTGATAACCAGATGTGGAAGAGTTTATTGCAATACTGGCCTTAAAAACCTATTTTAGTTTCTTAAGGAATTGGGAGGCAATTACAAATGAGAAATATCAAAAATGTTAAATCTAATCCCAAATTTAGGATCTTTGTAAATTTACATATGTATAGATAACTATCAAGGAAAACACAATGGAAACTAAATGCGTATCAGTTTTAGCAGAGATTTGAATAAGAATTTTCTTTTATTGTTACACTTCATGATATAGTACAGACAAGAAACAGAAATAAAAACGTGTTTTTAACCTCCCAATGACATTTGTTTCCGTCATTCTGTAGGTATATGTAGTTTGGTGCATTATTCAAGTAATTAAGGCATTGCTGTTTGGGAGTTGGATGAGATCTTGAAATAAAAAAATGTAGGCATAGTTAAGCAAATCCTTTCAATTTAGGGATATTTTTGTAAGTTGTGAAGTATTTTTCTTTTAAAATTCTCTAAATACAGATATTTCTAGTAAATGCTTATGAATATAAATGAATAAAAGACATTATCTTTTAAAAATTACAGTTTTCATCTGCATAATTTCACAGTGTTAAGGTGACAAACTGTTAATTTCCTTTCAAGATGCTTCTAATATAATGAAAGTAGAAAGAATTTTTCTAGCAACCAAGTAGAAACACACTTGAATAGCTGTGGTGACTTTTTATCGAAAGTTTAAAAAATGCAGTGTAAAGAAAATCTTGGCACTTGATGTGGCATTTATGACACACTGAGTATCTCAGAGTTGCAGTGCTGGCTTTGTTGATCAAGTTTTACCATATTGTCTATCAGCATGTCATTTAACAGCAGGTTCTGGTAGAAGACTTGAAATGAATCTATGAATCTTTGTCACAAATGAAACATGTACAGGGCTTTAGCTCTTTCTCTAGATGAGAGGAAAGGAAACTGTGGCCCTGAGCCACACATGACTGGCCACCTGTTTTTTGTATGATCTATAAGCCAAGGAATATATTTGCCTATGTAAATGGAAGAAAAACAAAAATATGTATATGGAAATTATACAAAAATAAAATTTTTGTGTCTGTGGGTGAAATTTTATTGAAATACAGCAAACCCACTGGTCACATGGTTTACATCAGATCTGTGGTGAGATTTGGTTAATTGTGAGAAAGACAGCATTGGCCACAGAGTTTAAAATATTATTTTAATTACCTGATTATCATTTAAAAATTAATTCCTATCTGACTCTTACCAGAATTTTTTTCCAAACCCACTCTGAATTTATAGCTATAGTGTTAATGTGAATATAAAAAACACAGTCAATAAATTATAAAAGCTAATATGTACAGATAGCACTTAATGAAAATTTTCTTGTGCCATTTTGGTACTAAGTATTTAATGTGGAACATCTCTGAATCACTGCAAAATCTCCATGACGTGAGGACTGCAATTATCTCCATTTAATAGATACAGAATAAATCTTAGAGAAAATACCTAAAGCCACAAACAAAAGTTTTGGTGAAATTAGATTTAGAACTGTGTTTATCTGAGGTCAAATTATTTATTTTTAACAAGTTTGCTTCAGTTACTTCTCTTATGATGACCCCGACAAACCAATGAGAAACAGATAAGTCACCAAAAAAATTAATGAAACAATTAACAGATTTTTCCCAGTGAAGACGCACAACTATCTTTTCTCCTATGTTAATTTATTGATGTTAATTGGGTGATGAAAATGGTATGAATTCATGAAGTCCCTTCAAGTTTTCAGACTTCGAATCTCAGGTTTGCGTTTCTCTTTCTTTCGGGTCATAGTTAGTATTCAATGTCCCAATAAAATTTGCAAAGTCTATAAAATACAACTATCAGACCCTTACCTTGACCTTTCTACTGTTAGAGCTTCATCACGTGAGCTCAAAGACAGAAAAAAAGACCCTCTTGAATTATTCTAGAGCATTCTCTATAAAAGAGGACTCACTGGTAGACAAACTAGTTATGACAAAGAGAAAGTGTGTTCCAGGTAGTTCTGGGTAACTCTCCTGTGGCTTTGGAATGTAGGCTTCCTTCACTACCTAGAATTCCATGAAGGCTAATGTTCACAGAAGGTTCTAGTGATCTTAGGCGTCTCCGCTATCAGTCTGTTCTTTTTTTTTTTTTTTTTGGTCCTGTGTTTTATGCCAACTTGTCTTTGTGTGAGCCAGGATCCTAATTTGTAAGCAATCTGAGCAGAAATGGAATGTATTGGAAGAATTTCAGGTAGCTTCTAGAGTCATCAGGAAGCCAGGAAAACAAGGTTGATAAAGGAGACAAGAACACAAGGAAATTTGGCAACAAATCTGTAGCTTAAGTCCTGCCAAAGTGCTGGGTGCACAGGGACAGTACATACAACTGGTTTTAGTGCTTCTGAATGCTGCCGGCTGCATCAAAATTGAATTCTCTCTTCATCTTTGTGTCATTTGCAAATATTCTCAGTCTTAGATGGGAAGAGGCAGTTGTCCCAACCTTAGACTATGTGCATTACCTTTCCAGATGGGTTTAGGAAGGATGAAGTAAGTTCTTTTAGCTTCAAGGATGAATTCGTGAGATTTTGACACACTCTTAGTCAATTAATCACCGTATATGGTGGTGCTCTGGATGGTTTCTACAATTCTAGATCTTAGGAGAGATTGGTCCATTGTTATCCAAGTGCTAGGAAATCTCTCATCAGTTGTTCCTGAGCAGAGATCCAAAGGAAGCTGACTGAGCCAGACAAGAAGGAGACGTATCCTCTGGCCTCTTTCTAAGGCTCAGAAGTGGTGATGTTTGAGCTGAATCTCAAAGATGAGTTAAAATGAACATGTATCAGGAAGAAGTAATGCAGTTCACTACGCTATTGGCTTATATCCAGTAATATAAAAATAACTACAATAATAAAAAATCAGATAATTTGACAGCATATTTAATGTTAAAAATTACCCCAAGTAGAGATTTGTCAATTTTTTATTTATTATAATTTCATTGAGATTTAATTGACATACAATAAACTTCACATATCTAAGGCATATTCTTTAGCAAGTTTCAATGTGTTTGTTTCTATTAAAGCATCATTGTAATTAATTTCATCACATCAAAACATCTTTGAAATTCATGCTGCCTTCCACTTTTGTTTTTAAGAAATCACTGTTCTGCTTCCTTTACTGCAAATCTAGATTTTCTAGAATTTTATATGAATGCAATCACTTAGCGTGTACTTTTTTGGGACATGCAAGAAGAAATTCACCCATGTTGTTGCATGAATTCATAGTTGGTATCTTTTCATTGCTCTTTATAATTCCAAAAGAAATGAAACAGGAAGCTAGGTCACTTGTCATGGTCTAAAATCTACCATAGATATTTTTCAATGTGTTTTTGCTGTCCACTCAAAATGAGTAACAGAGGTCTCCAAACGTGGTTGTTTTGAAATGGTTGGTTAAGTGTTGTGTTCTTTCCCTGGAGGAAACCCGAGTGACTTTACTGCACGTGGATTTTCTTAATTTGAGTCAGAAACCAAATGTAGCTGACAGGTTGAGAAACTTCTTGCAAACTTTGGTTCTTGAGTTCTTGGAAGCTTCGGTATATTTCTTAGGGGTAAATGAAATTTTCTGAAAAACGAAGTATTTTTGGAATGTGCTGGCAACATTATCTTAGATTTGAATTTAAACACCTTTATAAATTCAACAACTGTTTCATGGGTTTCTATTAAATGCTGGGCAATGAGGTTGGCAGTAGAGACACAGGTATGATGATTTGCTGTCTTCAAGAGATTCCTAGAACAAGGTGTATATTAGGTTATAAAAGGTATATTGTATACATTAATTCACAAAGAATTGTTTACTAAGAATCTATTGTGTTATATATCAGAACCTGAGCTATATTCTGCATCAATGGCTGCCTCTCTCTATCACAGAGTTTATCACAGTTTTTTTGTTTGTTTGATTGTTTGGTTTTTTTTTAAGACATGGTCTCACTTTGTAGTCGAGGCTGGTCCTGAACTCACTATGTAGCCCAGGCTGGCCTTGGACTCACAGCAATTCTGCCTCAGCCTCTCAAGTGCCAGAGCTACAGGCATGTACCCTCATGCTCGGATTGGTTTTTGTTTTATTTTATTTTTAACATGGGCTCTTGCTTTATAGTCCAGGCTGGTCCTGTGCTCACTATGTAGTGTAGACTGGCCTTGACCTTACAGCAATTCTCCTGCATCAGGTGAATCTTGAGATTACAGGCTTGTGCCACTACAGCCAGCTCCTGTGTTGCTGGGGAATCAAACATGGGGACTTGAGCTTGCTGGGCAAGTGCTTTAACTCCTGAGCTACCGTCCTAGCCCTGCGCACAGCTCCCTGTCTAGCAGGAGCCTAGTTGGTAATCACTGAAGTGTATGAATGAGCAGGGATGCTGACGATGATAAGTAATGCTGTCGTGGAGGTACGCAGGGTGAGGAGAGAGTGCTGTAGGGAGGCACTTGTGGGAGGAAGCTTGGCCAGCTTTGATGAGAAGCCAGGGGATTAGCCCAGGAAGCTCCTGGGAAGCAAGTACAAGTTGAACTGCATGTCCAGTGCCTGACATGGAGTGGGGCTTGCCTGGCCACTGCAGCCCAAATAAAGGGCGATCAGGTGAAGGGGGATGTGAGGTAAAAGGTTTGGGATTTGCCTTGTATGGCATGTACTGAGATACTCTGTAGTGATTTAAATGAGAAGGTATCTGGTTTTTGCTTTCTGTACTTTATATTTAAAATGAGGCTATGATAGTAAATTAAGTAAATGTAATTTATCTGGTAAAATTAATAGATTGTATTCAATTTAAGTTTTGACAATTAAGTGCAACTATATAAGTCTTTCCCAAATCTAAGCACAGACCATTTCAATTTCAGGAAACTTCCTTTGTTTACCTTTTTAAAAAAATTCCATTCTATTTTTGTGAAAAAGAGAAGGTGTGTGTGTGTGTGTGTGTGTGTTTATGAGGTATAATGGTGATGCTTTGATATTTGTATATATTATAAACTGATAATATGAGGGTAATTGACAAATCTATCTCCTTGTGTATTTTTTTTTCATTCTACAAACAAAGTCATATTTTTTTTTCTGACCCTGGGGATTAAACAGGGGGCCTTTGCTCTGAGCTGCATCCCTAGCCTTCTTTTTATTGTTTATTGTGATGGGGTTTTTCTAATTTGCTAGGTCTTCCAAGTTGGCCTCGAAATTACGATTCTCCTACTCCCCCCACCCCTAAAGTATTGGGGTTATAAGCCTGTGCTACCAGGAATGGCTGAAATGTTCTTTTCCGGTTTCCTGTTGGAGCCATTACAATTGAGGAGATATGCAGTGTGTCCATTCCTTCATTTCTGTCTGACTGTATGCCCGTTTACCTGTCTCTGAACATTAAAATACTTTTATAGCCCCCCCTCATTTCTTTATTATTTTGGTCTTAATCCCTTCCTTGTTGCCTACTTTCTGATCAGATAACTCTATCCACACTCCTGGGTACTTTATCTTCAAAAATCACTTCTTATTGAGATTTTCATCCTTCCTTGGGTGCTAATTGGCCAAACAGAAAAAAAAAAAAAAATCTGACCAACCTCTGAAAAGCCTACTTTTTCAAGGGTTAGACTTTCATAAAACCTGATATTTATAATTAATGACATTCTAGATTATACCATGCTGTGTGGACTCTGTCAGTGTTTTTCAGCTGTTTCCACGTGGCATTTTTATATATCCTGTCTAGTGGTTGAGTAAAGACAAAAAAAATGAGTGATGAGGGTGGATACACTAAGTGACCTCGAGAAAACAATAAAGATGGTAATATGGAGGAGAGAGGCAGGTGTGGTCTCCTTCAATGTCACCTTCTTGGTGTTAAGTAAAAGATTATATGTAACGCATGTAGACCCTGGCTCAAGCCCATTCCAGGGTTGGTTTGATAAAACTGCTAAAACTGCTTGGCTTTTTGCTTTATCTTGCGCTGCGAGTCATTTTGTCTGTGATCTAGTCAGCCAGTCATGAAGGCTCGCACACTCCAGAGAACACTGCGTGCTTTTCTGCCTGGTTCCGGCTTCCCTGTCTGCTGCCTTGCTGTCCATCTAAATGCTAACTAATGCTTTTTTTTTTTTTTTTCCAGAGGGTCAAATGCTCAAGCATTGACTTGTCAATGACAGCCATTTGCCGGTACTAGTCCTGTGGCCTAGTGAGGCAATGGATCAGCAGGATTTGCTTATTTTAAAGATGATCTGATCAAGTGCATAATGTACGGGTTGATGTGTTAAAAATTCTGGATGTTATTTATAAAGAATTACAGAAAAACCAAGGACACATGAGACCTTGGCCAAGATTTTCTTCCTTATTGATGCTGCCATCACAAATATTTAATTGGCATCATGGTAAATATTCAAAGGTTAATGTAGCATGCTCATAAGAGATAATGAAGGTGTGTGGTCCTTGCTGTTTCACTTTGCTCCGGGAACATAATTGCCAGCACAGGGACAGCCAGGGATGGAAGTGATGGATCAGTTCTTGGGACTTGCCTGCAGGTAGTGTGTGCAAAAACTGTGGCTCTTCTGATCCACTTTATGAATGTAGATGCATGACTCCTAATCAAATGTTTGCATTTCCATAAGCAGGAGGTCAAGCGTCAGCGAATTACATAGAACTTCTTGGCCGAAAGAAAACAGTGTTAAAGACTTAGATATTTATCCCAACACAAAGTTTATTTCTAAAGGGAGTTAAGTCTTTGACATTTTATGAAGATGGAGAAAGACTCTTTCTAAGTCTGTCTTTTGTGATATATATTTTTATTTCTCTTTTATCCCCAGAATTTTTATTTTGTTAGGATAAATTCATGATAAACATTCAACCTGGAGAATATCACATCTGAATCATCTGCATTGTCCCTTTCTATCTCTTCCTTCCTATCTCCCACTTTTCCTAGATCCCCGGCCCCATCTCTACACAAATTTAAAAAGCAGCCCTGGGACAGAGTAAGTGCGCAGTAAATACAGATCACGACTATACCCGTTTCCTTGCTGACCTGATTTGATCACTTGCTTGCTTTATAAAAGTCATTTCTAACTTTTACTGGTCTTGTGATTGCATTGACAATAATATTTAAATCACATGACTTATCATAAAACAATACACCAAGAACTTTTTCTATATTTCACCCAATTTTTATTCTTTTAGTCACAGAATTCTATATCAAGGAATTAAATTATGCTGAAATCTGCTACCTTTATGTGAATGCCATCTGGGAATCGAATACAAAATTATCTCTTGCTATTATCTTTGCTACAAGGCATTGTTTTTAACACACTTCTAAAAATTCTGATACATAACATATAAAAGAAGATGCCTTTGGTCTGTTGACTGGACCTTAGGATCTTGCAGTGGGAACCACTGAATTGAAGTACTAGCAGAAAGAATGATTATATAATAAATAATCACACTTCTTTGCTTTCGGTTTCTGGCTGGCTTTTCTATATGCATGTTGATAATAGAGAAATGCTACTTTCAAATTCTCATAAGGCTTTAAATCTGTTGTAAGCTAAATAATTATAAGGAAGCAGTTAAATTTAGGGATCTGAGGCTGCAGGTTCGGGCCACACACCTGTCACTGTGTCAGCTGTTTCAGCCTTGTCCTGTTTTTCTCAGAGCTCCTCATTCCTGTTGTTTCTGCCTGGCATAACTGTTGTTAAATGCACATTAGAACCCAATTGAGACCTTATTTGAGATGAAAACATCGCACTGACGAAAAGGAATCTCTTTATAAAGGGAACAATAGGTTTTAGCAACATTTGGTCTAAAATGGTCAATTTTTAAGGCCCAGTTTCGCTCTGTGAGGAGATTATTTTATCAGTAGATATGAACCAAAACAACATAAATTGATCAAAAACAATGCTAAACAGAGTCTTTTTTATTTTTCTGTAGCAGCTTCACAGACAGAAATATTTCTCAAGCCATGTATGGGTAGTCCCTGTGTGTACGCACTGCCTGGGGTACAAGCTGCCCGATGAGTTCTAAGTCCACGCCACTCTGTGGAATCCTTAGTCACAGTGCTGAGCCCTGGAATGTGTGTTGGAGCAAGCTCTCCAGCAACGACCTAAGACCAGGTTGAAAATGTCTGTGTGGAAGATTTGTTTGTCCCCTAAAATTTGGCTTTTTATTTTTTTAATGGAAAACCCATACAAGCATGTGTGTGGAATCATGCGTGAATCCCTGTACCCCAGCTCTGTTCCTTACAGGCTGTGCGGTACTGGCCACGTTGCGTATCTTTAGTTTCTTAGCTGCAGAAGGACGGACATAACAAAATCGCAACTCAGCACTGTTTATGGATGTCTAGTCCACGTGATTGAGATGGCACAAATCTGCACATCTATGAAATGTGCCATTATGTAGTCATGGTAGTTGTCAGTGCCCCAGTAGTTGTTCTTACCTTCTTAGCAGTAATAGCCAGATTGTATCCCAGTAGACCTGGAACAGACTTGTAGACTCCCACAAAGGCTTCCTGCATTTTTGAATAGTAAGAATTTCTGACTTCTGTAGGTGCTTTTCAAAAGAAATTTTAAGAAGTGAACCTGTTGATTTCTTCAGTTTTCTGGACTGTGCTATTTGATGGCTTTTGGAAAGGACAGTTCAGATAACCATGTAGAAGGAATTTCACCTCACGTGACTGATGATCTCTGACAGAGCCAGAGGACTGAGTAAGAGTGGGCCTCTTGTCTGTTGTCTGAGTCCTTCCGCAGGTCCTGCTCCCCCTGCTGTCATGCTCCTGTGCTTTCCCTGGGAGGATAGTGGTACGAGCAGCCCCCACCTGCACACTGAGGGCCTCTCCACACTGGCAGTTATGCCCTGCCTTTCACCTTCCCTGCATGAACATGGGCTTGTGCTTTCATTGTGTGCATTTTCGGCTAAGTTCCCACACACTGGGTTTTTGGCAATTAAAGGCTTTTAATCACAGCTATTACACAGCCTGGGAAAATGAATCCCACCCCACCCCCCTTCCCCATCATCCAGCAGAAACTTAAAAAGGGACAGCACAGGTGGAGATGGCAGTGAATGGCTCCTGCTGTGGCCCCTGGACATCGGGAGGGGGTGATGGTGTTCCTCTTCTGTCCCTGGAGACCTGCAGTTGTCACGCAGAGGAGAAAATACTGTCCAAGGCGTCTCTGGGTGCCCTGTGGTCATTACCATCACCTCCAGCATCTCCATTTTCCTTACATCCCCCTGTTGTCTGGTTGCCAGAGCAGTTTCATTTTCCTTGGAGCCGAATTAGAGAAGCACTCCAAATTGCTCCTGTTAGATGGATCACAGACCTTGTTCCTTTGGCTTTAAGAGACGAATGTTCATTTCCCCCTTGCTTCTGTATAAACAAAACACCCTTCTTTCTTCCCATGTCCTCTTGCTCCTGCTACATTATTATTATAACTTACCTATAAGGAGAAGTGACTTATCAGTTTTGGTTTTTATCCCCCAGAAAGTGAGTCTTCCTTTAAAATTATAAAATGCTTCCCTTGTATATCTGTTATAAACAGCAACCCCGAGAATTAATTCAGGCTATTTTCAGAACTATTTCAAACATTTTGATGAGTCAGAATCTGAATCAGAGCAAATAGAACACAGTCTAAATACTACAAGGTGACACAAATTCAACATAAGGAAGGGATTAAAAAGGCAATAATTGCAGTTATTCATCTTAAATTAGTTTACATTGAGAGAAATAAGGCTGCAGTTTTGGAGATATATGTTTAGGTGTCACTTGTATCATTTTTCAAACCAGCAGTCCTAGGAATAAAAAATTAACCAGAATTTATAGAATCATTAACAAAAATACAGTGGTTTTCTCCCCTTGCTTGAAATTTTGAATGTCCTTGCTTTAGAGTTAATGGATTTAACATTTACATTATGTGTTTCACTATAACTAGCAGTGTATCACTGATCTGCTTTAATTCCAGCCATTCTAGGACTTTGGTATATGGAAAGAGTAAATTGTATCATTTCTGCCCTCGGGAAGCCTTTAGTTTAATTTGAAGGAGATTGATATGAAAACGATAGAGAGCCAGGCTTGGTGGCGTAGGCCTGTAATCCTGGCCCTCTGAGAGACTGAGGAAAATCATAAGTTCACAGGTTTGAGCCCAGCCTGGACAATGGAGTGACTCGGGTACTTTCTTGTTGTTGGACCAGAATATCCAATGTCCACGATAAAAGGGAGGAAGCTTTGTTTTAGCTCACAGTTTCAGCAGGTCTCAGCCCATTCGTGGGTGGCTGGCAATGGCTAGAACATCTGGCCGAGGACAGCTGCTCACAGCATGGCAAGAAGAAGGAATCATGGCTTCCCATAGAAGCTGAGGCAAGCACATATATCCTTCCGGGTCAAATTTCTATGGTTGGCCACATGCTTGTAATTCGTCACACCCATAACTCACTTCTCACGACCAGGTCCCACCTCCTAACAGTTCACAAAATCTATAACATCTAGGCCTTTGTGGAATATTACAGATCCAAATCCAGAACAGTGCTTCAGTGAGATCTTGTCTCAAGTAAACAACTAAAGGTGCTGGGGATGTAGCTCTAGGTGAAAGCTCTGACTTACCAGTACTACCAGAAAAAAAAAAAAAAGAAAAGAAGTGATTGAAAATGTTTCATTTGTTTATTCAAAACCTTCCACGTAGTATCTGCAATACTCGGGGTAGATTTCTACTTTTTATCTATGCCTCACTGAATTTTAAGCAAAGTACGAGTTTTATCCAATATCATTTCCTTGGAATTTTTTTTCGCAAAGATAATGCTACAGGATTTGTCACCTTATGTATTCTTCCCCACTTGGACCCAGCAGCTTCTCCATTAAGAAGTGGAATATTTTTCCATCTCTTTGACCTGGGATGGTCTTAGTCACAGATATCTAGTGTGGAAGTAACCGTGGGAACAAGTCAGAAATGAAAAAGGGACTGTGACAGCATGTATACAGAATTCACTGGTGAGACATGGACTGGGGGTAGTAAAGGGTTGGAGTAAATTGCTACAGTGACATGTCTTTGGAGTATTTGATCTGAGAGAAACATGTCTGATTAACATTCACTAGAAGGTGTCACTAACAGCAGTACAGAGATGGGGAAAACCTGAAGGAGGAACAAGAAGGAAAAAAGAAAGCAGAGACACTTTAGTGAAGAGATTACCATAGGGAAGAGGTAGCAGAGAGCAAAACCTAACAGCCAACTGAGTATAAGCATGGGAAGCACAGAATTTGGTCAAAAGGGACTAGGCCGGTAAGGTTGGACATGTGACTTAAAAATTATATCTCTTATATTTAAATGTCTACAGTAATTCTTAAAGTTCCTCAAGGCTAGTAAAGGAATTCATGTTAGAATTTCAAAACTTAGAAATGGGTATGGCAAAAGTCAAACCAGTCTCAGACAACACATGAAATAATAGTACCTTATAACTGTATTACCTTATATCTCTAGGGTTCTTCAGTTTTCTTTAGATGACACACAACTATAATATTTGACACAATCTAAGAGTGGGTTAGGTAGAACATGTAGCTCTCCTGTATGAAGGAGATGTAGCTAATCCTGGTAGAGGTTAAATTCCTTATTCAAGGTCCTATGGCAGGTGAGAGCTTGTCATGGGGCCAGATCTTTGGAGACATAGTTCAGGACTACTTTTGTTTACAGTGATTTTGGACTTGAATAGGAAATTATTTTGTTGTCATAACCTAAGAGGCACATAAAATTTTTTTAGTATTCTGTTATATTTACAGTATTTTGTTGTGACTGTTTCTGAGACCAGCCTTCTCCCCAAGGCCATGTTACCTAAATAAATGTGGAATTCATGAGTAAGCGAAAGGCTAACGTTTGAGAGGTACCTTAAATGCATTCTATCTACCAGAGGCATTTTTGGACTTTCAAAAGAGGTATCTAATTTTGAAAGCCTCATCACTGAATCTTGATATGGTGGCGAACACTTCTAAGCACTCTGGAAGACTGAGACAGTACAGTTGCAAGTTTGAGCCCAGCCTCAAATTAGCAAGAATTTGTCATAAACAATTAAAAATGGGCTAGATGCATAGCTGAGTGTGAAAACTATGTATGTAATTACAAATGCAGAAAATACATGCGTACATGTGTGTATCCTGTATATGCATTGCTCCCAGAAAACGGAAGCCTCTCCTCTACTTAACCCTTGTGAAGAAATCTTTTCCTTTCTCATTCTGCTATGGCTGTAAACCTTGGGTTCTGCCAGTTCGTGTCATTAGTACTCTGGTTTGAGTTGGGAGTATCTAGATAGAGCCCCGCAGATTTTATTTGTTAATATAGTTTTCTCACTTCTGCCCTTCCACCCTAGCCATTCTCCATGAAAATCTGATGATATTTAAATTGTGAGTTTTTCCTGAGTTTTACATAAGATATGCCATACCGTGAGGCACTTCAATCCCCAAAGAGGACTGTTCATCTCTTCCATGTCCATATTTTGTAGCAATATTGACAAAAGATGGGTTTAGGCTCCTAGGTGCATAGGCATGCACGCATGCATACTTCATCTCTCTGTGTTAGGGCACATGTTACTCACTGCCAGAATGCCTTTCTCCACTGTTCTAACGGGCAGACTTCTGTTCTTCCCTAAAATTTTTCTTAACAAGCATGCACATGTTTTTTCACACCCACAGTGCCCGTCTCTTTTACCTTTGCGTGGTGTGAAGACCCAATGCGAACTTCATTCTTACCCAAGTCGTCCTGTATCTAATTTTATTTGTTATGTTCCTACGTGTTCCACTTACTGGACTGTAAACCCCTTGTGGGCAGGACCCTGGGTGTCAGTCTTTGCATTTCTTGAAATTTCAACAATGCTTGGCACATAGTGTATGTGAATATAGTAATTAATGATGTGGGGGAAATCACAATATTCTGATAGTAACAGATATGGGGCTGAGAAGGCTTGTCCACAGGGTGCTCCAAACAAGAATTTATTAAGCAGCCGTCTACACCAAGGGCTGAACTAAGTGTTCCTCAAAACAAATTGAACAGATCTACTTCTTGACCCCTCAGAACTTATTTATAATTTAATACAAGTATCAGCTGTGAGAATAAATATGAACAGGACAAGCAATAATTGAATTACCAACTTTAAACAGATATAAAATAGGTTAAATTAAATATTTACTTTGTATGTGCATTACCTTGTAAAGGGTAATTGCATTTTAGTAGCTGGTATGTAAGAACCATTGGAATTTCATGTTTAGACAATAGGATCCTATCATAATGTTAGAATGTAAGTTGAATTTTTATGTTTTATGGGTGAAGATGGACATTAATATTCCTTATGAGGTTAATTTACATTATAGTGGAAAAAGTCATAGAGCTGGGATAGAATCTAAATCTAAGGGCCTCTGACCAAATTACAGCAAATAGAGCTTATCTGTAGAACTCTACAATTGAAAAAAGAAGGAATTTGAAAAATATGTGGTTTTCATCAAAAACAGGAAAATAGGGTATTTGACAACATGCATTTGTCTACTGAATGTGATGGAATATGTGATGAAATATGTTTTGTCAATAAAATAAATTGCCAAACAAAATGTAATCCTTTCTGCAAATGCATTTAGTCTCCAGAATGAGATAAGCTACTTGCACACAGCGCATTTTTGCTTTGAATTATTTTAGATTTTCTGTCTATCAAAAACAATGGAGAAAATGTGTGTTGCCAGACACTGTATTTCAAGGTACATAGATAAAATGTATTTAATTGAAAAAAAAAAAACAGACTGAGCTGTGAAGGGTCACTAGTAGTTTGTAGCTGCTGTAGCTTAAACAAGCTCATACTTTTGCTTTAAAAGGCTAAATTCTCATTTCAATGGTGTCCATATTCTTTTGAAAAACTTTTTAAATTACCCTTTAAGGTAGTACATACAAACATGCAAGTTGTACATTTTAATGAGGTACCATAAGACGTTTTGGTATATGTATGCTTTGGATAATCAGGTTAAAATATTGTAAAATAATGATCAGGTAAATACCTAGGCTGATTTTCAAACTTATTCTGACACGTTTGTTATACCATGCTATCACCACATCACTGAAAGGGTTAATTACATGCCTAAATTAGCTTCATTTTTTTTCATTTTCCTTATGCTTTGTGAATTGATCCTTTGCCTCAAGGCTCCTGAGGAATTTGAACATACAGAATTAATTAATACAGTTAACCCTTTTAGATGTGACATCAGCATCACATCTAGTTGAGCATAATTTCAGATTTCTCCATAATTGTGGACCTTTGAGCCCTACAAGGGACACATTGGAATCAAGTGTTGAATGACATTAAGATAAAGCCTCAATATTTTAAAGTGGTCAAATGACTAAATTGTATGCAAGCAATTTTATGAAGGATAAACTATTAAAATACAAACAAAAATTGTTGTGAATTGGAAGATTTATGTAAATGTGAAGTTTTAATTTCCTTTTTTTAAAAGAAAAAGAACTTAACTTCCTCACTCATGGTAACTGTTTAATATTTCAGATCTGAATGAGATCATGTCTATAAAGTTCATGGCTCTATCCTTGGCATTATTTCTCTATTGACTTATCATTTTCCAGTATTAAATAACATTTTTCATTTGGTTCTCAAACTGTCCTCTCTATGGGGAATCAATTATTTCCATTT
The DNA here is from genome assembly GCA_004027205.1 of Ctenodactylus gundi. Lineage (NCBI taxonomy): Eukaryota > Metazoa > Chordata > Mammalia > Rodentia > Ctenodactylidae > Ctenodactylus > Ctenodactylus gundi. Next base: position 487,105 of record PVKB01000393.1, read on the forward strand.
TTTGGAAGAGTACATGGAGGTTCAGAGAATCCAGTGCTGACAGATTCCAAAGGAGGAACCAGTTTCTATCTCAGGATGAAAGGTTATATTTAGGGGGCAGATGTTGTTTCAACTGTATCCCAAAGAAACAAAATGTCAGGAGCTCTGTGGAAATGGTGAGTATAAGTAGCATGCCAAATGATTGTTAAAAACCTGTATTGTTGGGAGGCATGACTTAGCTTGTTGGGAAATGAGATTAGGGAGACATCAACGTTACCAAGGGCCCTAGAGTCTAAAGTATGTTGGCGTAAGTGCATGGGGATGGGAAGCCACTGAACATGTTTGAAGCAGATGACTGACATGGTTCAATTTTTATCTCACGGAACTATTTTTGGAGGTAGTGTGAAAGGAACAGAGGGAGATCTGAGGGCAGGGTGCAGATCATGGAACCAGTGCTTTTGTCCAAGTGGAGGTAATGAATGTGCGAGCCGAGGCTGTCAGATTGAGATAAAGATGGTGGCGTGAATGCAGAGGAGTTTCTCAGCTCTAACAGGGAATGCTCATGAATGGTAGGCATGGCTGTGGGAGGCGTTAGGAATAACCTCAGAGTTGCAAAGGAAATGATACTATTGGTTTAGCTGGAAAATGCCAAGAAATATGAAAGGAAAGAAACAAGTTAATGTTAGTGGACTAGATCTGTTCAGTAATGGATATAAGGAATGTGACTACAGGATCAGTAGGTGGGTATGGTCAAGGAGAGGCTGGAAAAAGAATAAAGATTTGGAAGGTTATTATTGATTGTGTTATCGTTGTGACACAGGAATGAAATCCCTTTATAAGAATTGAATTAGTACCTGAAGTAACATATTGGAGTGGAAATTACAAATAGAAAGTGTTAAGTTTTATTTCTATCTCACTTTTTTCTCAGGAGCAATTTTTGAGAATATACTGCCTGCCTTGTTCTTTTTTTTCTCCATTTTATTGATATGTATAAGCGCAAAATTGAAGGTTTACAATGAAGTTGAGCATTTTGTGCGCGTACGTATCTTGTCAAGGCGACAAGGACTTCCCACTCTCCTTTTGTCCTCCCCCACCCGCCCCTCTTTTCCTCCCCACTCCAGCTCCCTGGTTCACTTTGTTTTTCTTTGTGAGTTTCATGAGCCTGCCTTGTTCTTAAGATTTGCATGAACTCACCTGTAATCCCAGCACTCCGGGGACTGAGGCAGGAGAACTGTCATGACTCCAAAGCCAGCCTGGGCTCCATAGTGAGTTCAGAATCATCCTGGGCCACAGAGTGAGACCCCGCCTCAAAAAAAAAAAAAAGATTTGCATGACTTAGAGAAGTTTAAAAACTTGGGGAAACTTGGAAGAATGGAAGAATCGACATTAGCATTTGTTTTTTATTTTATTGTGAGAAAACTGAGGTGTAGGCCAGTGAAGTTAATTTCTCCACGTAGAATAAGAATCTCAATCCTTGTTTATCTCTAAAGTCAAATACAACATTTAAGAATGTTCACATCAATGAGTTGTCTTGTTTTATCTTCAAGGCATCCAATTTAAAGAAGCAGCAGCTTCTACAGGACTTTTATTGAAAATCTGACATCTGTAATGTGAGTTTATTCAAAAATACCTCCCAGAGGACTTGACCCACCAAAAATAGGCAATGAATGCTTGTTTCTGTACTTTTCTTAACTTTAACCTTTCCCACACCTCTCTTGGATGTTCTTAAAGACATTTTTCCTTTGTGCTTTTGTTGCAAAAAAAAAAAAAAAAACTTGATACACTTCCTCTTCTACTTTACTATAAGTATTTTGTGCACAAGTATGCTCTTGGCCTCTTGCCCAAGAGCCAGCCCAGAACCTTCTGGTCTGCTAACTGCTCTGCTAGTGTTGAACCACTCAGATCCTCATGAAATCGTATAATAATTACTTCCGTATTTAGACAACAAATCTGTACCTTCACCATTAACTTACTCAAAGAGTTGCAGAGCTGGGATCTAGATCAAGAAGATTGTTCATGCTGGGAGCATCGCACAGCAGTTACAGCTCTTGTCGTGTAAGCACAAGGCCCCCTAGGTTTGATTCTCCCGCACAACATAAAGCGGGCATGATAGAGCACACCTCTAATCCCAGCACTTGAGAGGCTGAGGCAAGAGAATTGTTATGTATTTGAGTCCAGCCTTGACTACACACTGATTGAGGGCCAGCCTGGGCTATATATTGAGTCCAGAACCAATCTAGACTACAGAACAAGACCCTAGCCAAATAAATAAATAAATACCAGGTGGCTTGTGCTTTGCACACAGTAGGTTCTTATCTCTGTAGAAATGAATGAATAGAAGCACTGCTTCATTCCTAAGACTTTGAGGCCATAGACATAGCTGATACTGTAGTTTTTTTTTTTTTAATCAGTGCTCACGATAATGGGATTCTGCCTAATATGACTCCTTTCAGAGAAGACTTGAATAAAAGAGCTCTACAATACCTCAAAAAATTTAGTCCGTCTTTTACAGTATCTGAAAGGCACACACTTGCTCCTTAATCTCCCCAATCCAAATAATGAACAAGGGAGTCCGCAACAGAATTAGAGATTGTTCTAAAGCTTAGTAGCTAATTTGATTTTGTACAGAAGGGCTTTAAAGAATTTTTAATGAAAAGGCAATTAACGTTGAAACCTTCATTAACGAATAGTTGAGAAGAAAAACTAGACTTCTTGCTGAGTTTTTGACTTTTTAACTAATTGCAAAACTTTATGGTATTTTTACTGTATATTAGAAAATGGTAAGGCACTATCTGTTTAATACAGCTAGACCTTTGGGCAAATAGAACACTTTTAAAGGCTTTTGTTATTTTTTAAGAGGACAGAACCCCCAAGAATTAATTATAATAGAACAGCTCTCTTTTGATAAAATGGATGCAGAGTAATGAAATGTTTGCCAAGAAACAGCAATTTTGACTTAGCTTAAATGATTGTTGAGACTATTATTTCTCTATATTAGTCATGTGTTGACTAATCTTTGCATAAAAAAACAGAAAGTTGTTATTTTATAAGAAAATGGAAGAAGAAATGTGAGTATTGAGTAGAAATGGAACATTCTTTCCAAAGGTTGTTTTCCATGAAATCAAGTCCTATAAATAATTTTAAATAAGGCCCTTTTTGTCATATTAACACTAATGGTAAAAATTAACAGAGCATGCATTTTTGTTTTTTTTTTAAATGTTTAGTTTTGTTTCTAGAATTTCCTAAACTTTATCCACATGTGCAGTTTAGGACCTTGAAGTGATGGGAGTGAAGATGTAAATATTTGGGTGAAGAATGTTAATATTTACTAGCCATGTGTTGTACTTAATGCCATGAAATTAGGAGAAACTTTTCTTTTGCCTTTAAGGAAGCTTCTGCGAAGAATCTTGTAAGTTCTGTAGTCAAATAGCGTTCAGGTTGCCACTTGCCCACTTCTTTTGTTCTTACTAGGTCACTAACTGCCACCTGCCAAGGCATGGGAGGACCAAGGGGCAGGAGGCACCTAGCAGAAGCGCAGGTTATAATTCAGGCTTTGTCCCTTGCCTTACACATACGAAATCATGATCAAAATCAAACACCCTAAATTATAGATTTGATGTATCCGATAAGAGAAAACAATTTATGTTTGCTTTTTTTTTTACCGTTAACCTTTTTTATTGGGTGAATGATAACATAAAGGTTAGACACACATCCCTTTAACAAACACGATCTAATTCCACCTGTCAGAAGTAAAGAAAACAAAGAAGAGACATAGATTGGTACCTTATCACTCAATGCCATCGCACTAGAGAGGATCCATCATAGGAAACGGAGAAGTAGCAATTGCTATTTTATTTATCTGATCTTATTATATCTATGTGTCTGTGTGTGTGTGCGTGTGCGTGTGCATGTGCTGGGGTTTGAACCCACAGCATGTGACCCAAGTGCACTACCACTGAGCTAAATCCCCAGCCTCCAGAACTAACTTTTCTTGAAAAGAACCTCTCTACGCTGTGTTCTCCCTTAATGTTTGGAACCTGTTTTCAGTAACCACAACTCAACATATGTGCCATAGGTGTTAATATTTGACACACACATCTGTTCCCAGAGCATGTGGCTAATTGATTGGGTAGGATATGCATCAAAGCAAACGTTTGGTTCAGAATAAGTTGGGAAAAGACCTGAATTTCCCTCTGTTGCTACCCAGGTATTACCTGAGCCAGTTTTTCATGTGTCTCTTTTACTCGGATCTACACTGTTCATATCTCAATTTCCATAAGCAACAATGATATTGAAATATTTTATGATCATAAAAATATTCTGGGTGTTTACAAAATGAGATATCTACAGAATGAAAAAACTGTATAAGGCCATTTCTCATGCACTTATTTTCTTATATTTTAGAGTCTGTACTTTCATTCACTATTCACAAAGTCGGAGATACGGCAGAAAAGTAGATTTTCTTTCCTTCGATACCTTGTTTCACCAGCTTAGCTTTTCCTCAATTCTTTCTTCCCTTCTCTTCCCTCTTCTCCTTCCCTCTTTCTCTTGCCTCTCTTCCCTTCTCTAACCTCTTGTCCAGTCCTTTCCCTTTCTTCCTTGTTTCTTTTTTCCTTCTTTTCCTCCTCCCCAATTCCTTTAATAGCCATCTTTCAGAAAAATATATAGAAGTAAAAATGGTGACCAGGAAAAATTGCTGAAATTTTATTTCAGACAATTTTAAGTGCATTATTTTGAGGACTTTTACAGAAGTAAGTCTAAAAAACTTACCCTATATTTTGCTTTATTTAGATGAGCAAATTTACTTGCTGTTCTCATTTATAAACAGCTTCAATGATTGGTTACATGTACTACCAGAAAAGCAAAATATTACACATTGGTCCTTGAACAAGGACTCCATGATAGTTTTAGCTGTTTATGCATGTAAATAGCTGAACTGTAATTAGTGTATCTCTTTTGTTCACTAACACAGTTATTAGTATTATTAATATTGTTAATAGGAAAATCTGGTGTGTTCATTTAACTACAGACAAGAAGAAGCAAAAAGAAATCAAAGTGAAATTTTATAGCGTTAGCTTAGTTCACAGATCTGTGTTGCATCTACTAAGGGCCCATCTAGCTAGAAAAACCAGCAGGAGTTGACAACAATTTTTCTGGGGTCAAAGTCTCCCCAGTTCATTCCTCATGCCTCAGCTCTGTCCTGAGCCCCATGTTCATGTTCACAATTATTGTTGTTTTTACTAAAATACATAACCAGTGTCTCACCAAACAAATACAAATGTGGATACTTTAATACTGTTCCTATCTTCATCCAATCACAAAAAACAGATATTTTTGAGTGACTATTTTTATAATAAATGAGCTGTGATAGTTTAATGATATTTTCATATTCACTCGCTCAATATTAGTATGGAATTAACCTATCTGCAGTATGTCTTTAATATTGTTTTCATTCTCCTTTTTATTATTTTCCTTTATTACTTACAATATCTGAATTACTCATACAAGCAGTGTTTCCTTATTTATGCACTATATTTTTAAATTTGTTCACCTGGTTGTATGTTTGCATGGCTGGACATAAAGTCGATGTTATTTCCCTTGCCATTTTCTTCTTTATTCTGCCATATTGTGAGTTGACACCAAAACACACATTGTGAAATATATGGTCGTCTGGGATGTTAAAATGATTGACAGCAAACTTGGAAGGCATGGAGAAGGCTAATCCATGTTTTCCAGGGGGGAACTTCATCATTGTCCCTAAATATGAGAGATGAATCAAAAAGAAAAAAAGTCATCCAGGTAAAGAGCAAAGAATTATAAGGGGCAGGGTAAGAATGCCATAAGCCTGTCCTTTCTCACTTCACCTTGGTAAATGGAAATAGATTCTTCATACTTAGATTAATAGCTGTTTTAGCTGAATAAAAGATATATAAATCTTTGGCTGTTTCCTATTGAGACATGTCCAATCCTTTTGTATATATGTAATAACATCTCAGAGTAATTGAGATATAAGTCCAGGCCCTCGAGGGAAAATGTTCATGCACATTCAGAATGTAAGTTCTATATGAAGACATCTTTTTCGAGATAATAAATTGTTGTGAGAACAAGTTGAAATCTGATGATAGCTTATATCACATTTCTAAGTCCAATATCTCATAGCATTCAATATTTCACATTACACGAACAAAAGAGAAAATAGGAGACTAAGTTGGATCAAAAAATCATCGAAGGCCTAAGAAAAGTCTGTTCCCAGATGGAATTCACGGGAGATTCTGTTTCTTTGCATTTTCATTATAATTAATTCTTTAATATTGCCAGTTGAATCCCACAAATTGAAAATGTTCCAATCCATACAATCTGGCACCGTGCTGCTCTTCTGAAATTCCAGGGAGCTTTCCTGAGGGAACACTGGAAGTGTCACCCTGTGAATGGGGCATTTAGAGTAGAGGTGTGGCACCAGGAGATGTGGGCCAAATAGATACCACATGGCGACAGAGGTTTCAGTGTTGTCAAGTTCATACATGACCAGAAAGGTAAGGGGATAGGGGAAGGGAGAGAAGGAGTGACAAGAGCAGAGACAGAGCTGAAGACAGAGACAGACCGGCGGACAGACAGACCTCTTTGGCACAGTATCTGCGCTTTTAAATCCCCTCATCTCCAAAGCGTATCACAAACTAGGTGTGTATATGAGGATCATTGGAAGCAGCATTAGATGAGTAAACGCATGCAGTCTCAGGCACAAGTGTCCAGGAATAAATGGTGACAAGAAGCCGAGAGCAGCTGGGCCATACCTGGGGTCAGTTTGTTGGCCAAGGACACCCAAAGTTATCCGTAGATGGAGGAAAACCAAGAGAGGTGTTTAATGAATAGGTGGACCAAATATTTGGGAGAAAAAGTTACCTGAGAGGTATGTGAGTTACAGCGAAATTACATATAAACCCCATGACAGAGGCAGGCCTGTCTATCTCTAGGATTGCCCTAAAGGCTTATTCACCCTTTTCAGAGTTCAGATACCTAGCAAGTGTCACCATGCTCTAACTTTATGTAAAATTCATGTCATCTTTCATCTTACCTAATGACATTTTAATTGAAAAAGCAATAGATAGGGATGGAAAATTTATAAAATGTAGGGGAATATTTTCTCTTTACCCTATCTTACACTTGTTTCTAGATGACCGGCAGTGAGCTCAAAACTGGTGAGAGTAAAACTTACAGAAAACCCTTAGTTTCACTCAGTAGCGTGCACGCACGCATGCAATCATTTACTCATTGGGATTACTGGAGAGAGAACTCAGACTTCACACTGAAGTCGGTTCCCTGTCTCTTTTATAAAAGCAATTTTTAAGCTTTTCCTCTACAATTATTACTTTTGTTAATGTATATTTATGATGCATAGTACCTACATTTGAATTGAGGCATTGGTGTGTATATATATATATATATACACACACATATATATGATAATAACTAATAACTGCTACTTTCCTATTATATATAAATGTGTATATATATATATATATATATATATATATATATATATATATATATCATATGTTAATAACTGTTACTTTCCTGTTTTGAGACAGGGTTTCCTTAAGTTGTTCTATTAAGACTTGAATGGGAAATCCTCCTGACTCAGCCTTTCAAAATGCTGAGACTATAGGATAATTCGTAAGTTTCATGAGGCCTAAATGTGGTTTTGACTATCAATTATGTCATTATTCAGCAAGAGTTCCTCCTTGATTGATTTTAGAGCTGCCCAGGGACTAGTTGGTCATAGGTCTTAATGTGTCTGGCTAGGTCATGAGGCAGGACCATGGGCCCTTCCTCACTGACAAAGTTTCCCTGCTCTGCTTCATGGCCACCACGCTGGGCACTTCTGCTATGCTGCACAATCCCACCATGAAGCTCCGGCCTTGGAGCCAGTTGACGATGTTCTGAATCCTCTTAGTATGAGAGTTAAATTAAGTATCTCTTCCCTTAAGATTTGCATGTCAAGCATTTTGTCTTCTGCCATGGAAAACTGACTGGTACAACTGATAGCTTGGTGTCTTCATTCTGCTCCTGACAGGGATGTGGCCTGAGAAAGGAGTGCGACCTGACCTGCAGCCTACCTCAGGACCAATCAAATAGCTCCAATCTTTAGCCATTTGGCCCTTCACTCAACCACCACAAGAATCACATTAATTCCCAAAACATTTCATCTTATATTTTCTTCAATCTTTTTCTACATTTTGATCTGTATTGATAAAACAGTTTCTTCTCTACATACAGTATTAGACTTTTCTCATCTCATATGCTAGCATTTTGAGTATTTTTTACATCAACATGTTCAGTATCCTAAAATATGACTTTACAGTATTTCTCAATTTGATAGGGTGATGATTCTGGTCAGATTTTTTTTTTTTTTTGTAAAAAATCAGAAAGAATTAATGTGGAGAATTGTCAGCATTAGGAATTTCTTTGCTAAGTAGTGAGGGCCAAATTTCCTGAACTTGCACTTGTATTAGCAGGAAAATAATTGCTACTGCTTGCTACAGGAGACATCACTTATAATTAATTATGAGAGTTTATCTCTGGAAGGGAAGAACAAATATTCAGAAGTCTTAACCACATGAGCTAAAATTCTTCAGGGAAATAGTCCACATTTTAACCTTCCTCTCTTCTTTTACTTTATTCTTTTGTACTTTTATATCAAGCATTTATTTCTACTTTTTCTTTCTATCTTCTTAAACTTTACCTTCTCTCTCTCTCGTCTCTCATGTACCCTTAACAGCATGTGTATTGTATATGGAGTAAAGTCATGTTAATGGATTCCATAGATAATTTCCAAAGGTTGAAAAGGCCTTTGGCTTCAGAGAAATTGAAGCAATTTTGAAAGAAGTCAGAGAGGTGTATATTAGAATCCTCCACATACACATGAATAGTGGAGTGACATTTGAATTTGACAGAGAGAGTGAAAAGATCAAGTTGAAATGTGGCACTACAGAAGGGAATGCCTTCTTATCCTGCCTTCTCTGTTTGCTCAGAGAAGATAGACTAAAACTTTGAATGAGAAGGAAAGGGCATTAGCATCAAGTGAGAGTACAGGAGTCAACTTGGATTTGCAAATAACAAAGTCATCTGGGCTAAACTCCAGGAAGACCTTGAAGCTGAGATCCAAGATCACACACTTAAAAAATAAGTAACTTTTGTTGAAGAGGGTGTAGGTGACCAGAGTTGAATTTCCACAATAAAGGAGAGATCACAGGAAGAAGACTGAAAAAGTGAGGCTACCAAGGCTGGTTGTGAAAGTCTAATTCAGGAGGCTGCACTAGCTTCAGAGTCTATAAAATCATTTCAGAGAGGTGAATAACTTTCACTTCTGCTTAAAAAGAAAATACTGAAAGCGCTTAACATTGACATTTCATCTCTTTTAAAAAGATAGTTTCCTCACTCCAGTTATGTATATTTATTCTTAATAATAAGGTCTGTGTGTTTTCCCCTGGATTCTGTCCTTGAAATCTAGGGCATGCATAGTCCCTTCAGGTACCTGCCACTATTTATTTTTAATTGAGCACCAGGATTCAAACTGTAGATTCAAATTTCACAAAACTTGAGTCTTTTAGAGTAAAAGGCCATCCCATCCACTTGGGCTTTTTATTTTTATTTATTTATTTTTTGCCTGGAGCCTAGTACTTCTCTGCTTCTTTACTGTGTTGAATGGGATCTCTCACTAATGCCGTCCTGTTTCACTCTTGTAGCCACCAGAATTATGAAGGAAATAAACTTCTTTATAAAGAGAAAACACTCAACTGATAGGGTTATTGTGAGAAGTGAGTGAGATATTTTTGAAACAATTAGCATACTGCTTGATAAGCTGAGCAGGCTTATTATTCTTTGGAATAGACAAAGTCTAAATTGCTTTAAGTCCTTTAAGACAGAGGTTTCAAAACTCTAGGTTGTATACCTGTTGGCCAGTCTTTGGCCTTGGAAGGACCAGACCACTGGGACAGAGGAGCTGCTGCACAGGTTAGCTGTGAATGAAGCTCCACCTGGTTCTAATTCTGTGGCTGCTCTGACAGGTGGCAGAGTGTGGCTTCTGGCTCCCCTGTGCTTTCGCTGGCCATTTCAAAGCCACCTTCCAACAACTTAATGCATGACAACGTCTCCTCCTCCCCCAGCCTTAAAAGAATGCTCTTCAATTCAACTGGTCACTGATATCAAAAAGTTTGGAGATAACTGCTGTAAGAAGGAGATGCCTAGATAAAATTACATCTGAACATGCAAGAGATTTATTCAGAGAAGGGGCTTTGAAGATCAAAGAGGATGATGTAAGAGAAGCAGTGAAAGTCATCAAACCAAATATATGTCTACCACTTGAAACAGGTGAAGGAAAAGGTACATCATGCAGAAAGTCTTGGTCTGTAGCATGGCTCCAAGAAAGCTTGGGTCAGTTATTTGCTGTGTCCTTCAGTCACAGTTATCTATTGGAAGAACTCCCATACCCTATAGGAAGAGACCTACACAGGCATTGGCTTGGGTTGTTCAGGAGAAGCAAGGACTTTACAAAGGCGTGGTAGTGAGTCATGGACCCAGAAGCATAGCACCCAAGGATATTGTATCCTGTAGCAGATGCGAGTAGTGCATTCCGTGACTGCCAAGGGGTAGTCGACCCAGCTAGAGCTTTGGCACCATAGGTATAAGTTATCACCACTGACTCATCAATGTAATCCTTTACTCCAATTCCAGGTAGCTGGTCTTGGTATTTCTACTGTGGGAATTCAATTAGTTTGCCTATAAAGCCAGTAGAATATTAAATTTAGTAGACAGTGTTTTAGAAATATGAACTAACACAAAAATTATTTCTTTAGGTGCTTTAGCTTTCAAAATTTCTTACCATTTGTCTGGTCTTTTCTATTAACCAGATTTTGCAAGATTTTCTTTTCACATTATGCATCTGTGGAAACAAATGTTGAGGTTCTCCTGTCTTTGAACTCACTGAGAGTTTAAGGTTTACTCTCCAGAATGTTTTGCTTGCTAGCTATTATAAATATACATGGTGGTAAATTGGTTTTCATTATACAACATGCAGTTCATAGTACCCAAAGAACTGAACTCACTGAATATGAAAATTGGCTGAAAACCAGACGTAGGACTAAAGTTGGGGGTTATTAAATAGAGTGCTCAGCCCCAGATTCAGTTTCCCCAGCAGTACCTACTGGCTTGGTGTGATGGCCCATACTTACAATTCTAGCCCTGGAAAGGCTTGGGCAGCAGGATTGCCATGAGTTTTCAGCCAGTCTAGAGAACATAGCACCCATAGGGCAAGCCTGAGCTACAGAGCAAGGCACTGTCTCAAAAATAAACAACGACACCAAAAAAAGAGAGAGAGAGAGAAGAAAAGAAATACAAGCAAACCAAAGGAAAACAACTTTAGGTTTAAATTCAAGAACAGTATTAGCAGTTTAAATTCTGTACCAGTTGTTCATGGTAGCATCCTCAGGGCCCCAGAAATTATTGGAACATTGACGATTCAATAAATGTTGGCTAGGTGAGTCGCTGAATCAGTTAGCTTCTTGTCTTTTTCAGACTTATCTCTGTGAGCTTTTTTCAGCGGGGTTAAGAATCCTAAACATAAAAATGTGGAAGAAAACATAATTAAAGCTCAAATTCTTGGTGCTTGCAAAAGTTAGAAAGTAAACATATTTCTTGGAAATACAGTGATCATAGCCTCTTTAGAAAAATATCATCCACTAATTTTAAAGCCTGTTTCCTCAACATCATCGTGGTTACTATTTTGAGCCAGATAATTCACTGTGGAGGTGAGGAGCGGTCACGGCTTACAATGTTTAGCAGCATCCCTGGCTACCAGTTGCATACCCTCTTCCCCAAGTCCTTCCTCCAACTATAAAAATGTGTGCAGAATCACCACCTGTTCTCCTGGGGGAGAGGCAAAGTTGTCCCCAGTTAAGAAACGGTATTTTATAGTTTAGAGGTTACATAAGTCGTCTAAGTCTTTGGAAAACTAGTCCCATGCTGTTAATCCTAGAATTTAATGTCCGTTTGGTTTTTTATTGTCAAACGCTGTTTTTTCTTTGAAACAACAATACACTTACTAGTGTATGATCGAATGTGAGTCCAATAGTTGTTGTAATTTTAACGTGACTGTTCATATTTATTCGTAGCATTTTCCAGTTGATACTCTATTTTGTATTATGTACATCTTATTGTGTAGAAGGCAAGGCCTGATAGTCCTCTCTATCTTAGATTAAAATGAATTTCTTTATTTCAGTGAAAAAAAAAACATCTTGAGGTCCAAAATGGAGAGACACCGTGTTCAACAATCTTCCTCTGAGGAACTGACTTAGAGATGTATTATATTTTCTTTACCCACTTTACACTAAAATAGAAAAATGTATCTATATACAAAGATTTTTATAAAAAAAATGCCTGCTAAGTCCCAAAGATACCCCCTTAAGTGGCAGAGAACAGAATGATCACGTAGGGATAGTCAGGTGTAATTTCAGATAATTCTATATCAGGTTTCTAAGAACCCTTTTGCAAAGCTCTGTTATATATTAGTGCTGGGTCTCAAAGAAATGGAAAATTAGTGTTTTCTTTCTCAGCCTACAATTTATTGATCAAAGAAAACTTATTTTTGGCTTTGTAGTGTTACAACAATCTGAAGCACATTAATAAAGAAAGAGAGTTGCTTCTTGGGGAGATAACATTGATGACTGTAATTTTTCTCATGAGTATCAATGCTGCTTATGTGCCAGTGTATCACAAGTGATGGGAAAAGGAAGAAAGCAGATGTTGCTTAGCAAGGGCAGCGCGGAGTTCGGCGAGTTTTGCTTTGTCCTCTCCCAGCCCTTCGCTCATCCTCGCTCTTTATTCTAGAAAAAGACTTGTGGAAGAACCAAAAAGGCTTTTTGATTTTGTAGATAGAAGGAGCTTGCAAGGAGTTGGTTATTTATAATAACTGGTTTTACTTAATATAGTAAACGTAGGAAGTAACAGAGGTTTGTTCTCAGGCATATGGATGGATGGATGCCTTCGCTCCATGCCAAGAACCACCGCAGTTACACCCCACCCCACTCCCTGTTAACTGCCATCTGAGACAAGTCATTTGCTCTTCTGGCCTTAGTTTTCTTACCTAGAAAATGAGAATATTGAGTATACTTAATTAAAACACAAATGCAATTAGTTTTTTGTTTTGTTTTGTTGGTTTTTTTTTAGAATTGGGAATTGAACTTAGAACCTTGCATATGCAAGGCAAGCCCTTGGCCACTGAGCTGTACCCTAAGTCCTTTTTTTTTTTAACCATGCTTTGAGGCGTCAGAGCTTCAGTTACAATTCCCCCTACCTCAGACTTCCAAGTAGCTGAGATTACAGGTTTGTGCCATTATGCTTGGCAATATTTTAAAGTATGTAACAAATTGCTTGCTGTGTAACTATGGAAGCATTTATAAGTAAAAGTCACACATTTAAAATTCATACCAAGTATATACATAATGTGTAGTAAGCTCTGCTACATTCTGGTGATTTATTAATGAAAAAGAAAAAGTTTAGAGACAAGAAGACTCCCAAAGCAGGAAATTGGTCACTTTTTAAAAATTTACTACCTAGATACGTTTATTAAACACCTGTGGCTTAGTTCATCTTGTGCACTATAATAAAACACACAGGATTGGGTAATTTAGAAAGAGCAAAAATTTATTTCTCATGGCTCTAAAGGCTGAGAAAACCAAGACCACCGTGCCAGGCATTTCTATTGTCTGAGGAGAGCTATGACTGTGGAGGGAACTAATGTCCTGGCCCTCACACGGTGGAAGGCAAAAAACAGATGCCAAACACTACATGAAGTGTGCCCTCTTGTAAGGGCCTCAGTTCCACTCAGGCTGATGGATCCTTATCACTTAATCACCTCCCGAAGTTCCCACATCTTTATGTTATCATATTGGCCATCAAATTTTAACACCTAAATTTTGGAAGACAATCATTCAATCCAGGGCATCTAGCTTTGAAGAGGCCTCTGTGCCAGCAAGAAAGGAGGTAAAGATTATAGCCAGCGTTTCCTTTCTTGCATAACTGCTCAGTGGAAGAGGGAATGCGAAATGAAATATTAGGAGATGTAAAAAGTGATGTGAAACACATAAGCTCCATTTGTTCTCATGAGGGAACCCCTCCCATTCATTACCTTAGGGTGAGGATTAGACGCAGAGGGTCTCTTTGGGGGAAGGGACTGGCAAGTCGAGCCTCCTAGGCTGAGTCACAACAACTGGTATGAGGTGGAAGATTCTCAGCACTGAGCAAGAGACATGAACCTTGGCAGAAGGCAAGATGAGCAGGAGGCTCACTGCCCTGGCAGGTACAGGTTACAAAGGACCACAAGCCATACTAGAATGTGTGAGTACCGCCTTCAGGAAACGAACAAACAACCCATCCGGAAGATTTCCCATCAGGTAGTGAGTCAGAAAGGTAGGGGTCATTTTTTTATAAACTGCAATCTCACACTGTGAGACAGAAAGAGTGGGAGAAGATCAAACCAGAAAACTCAGAGGCCAAATTTTGAAAAACCTTATTGAGAGCAGATGAGGTGTGGAACAATGAGGATGTAGGGATGACAGACTTTCTTAGTAGTTGGACAAGATCCCACTGACTGTCATCCCTCAAGGGGACCTGAATTGTAGAAAAAGCAGGGAAATAGAATTTACTGTTCCTCACAATATCAAAAAGTCTTATCTGCCATTTCAAGAAATACAGAGGAGGAAAATAGTCATCAGGAGTTGCCACTCTGAGGCACCGAGGCATCTTGGGACCCCATGAACTTAGCCTGGTGGTATTTTTTGCTGCTCTTTTGCTGGAATCTGGAGCATGGTCTTAACTATTTGGCAATCTTAATTTGACTTGAGAGAGTTTTCACATGTTACTTTTGACGTAGATAGAAAAGTGGAAGGCACACTAATGCATGCCTTCCTGCGGCCCCTTTCTTACATGATAGTTGAGCAGCATCCGAAAGGATCATTAGAAGTCAGCTAAAGATACGAAGGCAGAAAATCCTTTACCTCTGAGGTCATCTACAAACTGTGTAGAAGCTTCACAGAGTACTGTGTTAGCAAAGAATGCGAGGCCTATCTGGGTCAATGGGGATGCGAGTGATGAGGTCCTCTAAGGAACCTGTCCTGGTACAGCGGATGAAACAGAAGCGGAGCCAGAAATGTCCATTTCTAGAACGCACAAGATAAGCCCACAGCATTAATGAATGTGAGCGAAGTGACAGATGTAGTTAGAAACCTCCCTGCGGAGAAACAACGCCACCCTACTCCTTATGCTGAGTTTCTCCATACGTTTCTTGAAGAGCTATTTGCCTAGAGCGAATGGGGTCTGGTCCCTTTTCAGTCTTTTTTGCTTTTTAATGCTAGATTTTTGGCTTTTTTAACCAGGTTGTAAAGGCCTGTGCTTTCCTAGAGACCATGTTCCGGTGGGAAATGAATGGTCAATTAAGGAAAAAGTAAGATCGCGTCATACAGCATAAAAAGTTTTAAAAGCAGTGGAAGCCGAGTGTTGTGATATGCAACAAATAAAACATGGTTTGTGGTGTGGCCAGTAAGAGCAGTTGCCTCAGAAAAGACAACTTTTTAGCTGAGACTTGAATGAAAAGAGCCAGCCAGGCCAAGATCTGAGAGAGGAATTCACCAGGCTACACGAATAGCAAGTGCACAGACCCTAAAGCTAAAAGTAGCTTGAATGTTTGAGGAACAGAAAGAAGGCCTGCGGGGCCAGGGCACTAAGAGTGAGAGGAACAGTAGTTCCTGGGAAGATGGGAGAGTTGGGCAGGGGCCAAATTATGTTTCCCTATCTCAGAGGGAAGGGAGTCTTAGGGTCTTACTCAGTGGCCCCAGGCAGTTGAAAAGTGAGGGGGGCTAGACCCTCTGTCTCCAGGTTCTTAGCGCAGTGCTTTTGAAAGTCTCCACATAGTCCTTTCTTTCTTTTTATAGGAAACTCCTTGATTATAACTGCCAAGATCAAACAGCTGATAGGATCAAAAACTTTGCTCTATATAGATTAGAGTGGAAAATAGAAACCTGGAATAAGTGTGTTTCCTTCAAGTGACCTTAGTAAAACATTCATGGGGTGCTGACAAGTACTTTGAATTTATACAATGGGGAACACAGTTTAAATACTTTGATATATTGCAAGCAGATTCTGGAGGATCTCAAAAAAGATTGTGAAGCTCATTTAAATCTTGTACCAGCCCTGTGAGAATTGCTAGGAAATAGCTCTAGCTATTTTTTTTCCAAATGGATAAAATGAGGCAGACAGATCAAATTACTTGATTTCAGATTTCTGCCCTTAGTCTTGCATTCAATTTAATGGATACATTCTGAACAGTTTAATTTACAAATAAATCCGTGGTTGAAATCTAATCTGTGGTAAAACATCCTTAGACTATTTGAATTTTTTAGTCTGAAGGTCCCCATTTGTGTATTTACCACACTAATTACATCTAACAAATAAAATGAAGTGAATCTTTGAAGATTCACGTCCAAGAACAGTATGCTGAGCCTGTGGAATTTTGTTCTGGTTGTCAATTTGTTTGCCAATATTTTCTGCTAGGATTTAGATTAGCCAAGCTGCAGGTTGACCCCTGTGCTGTTTGCATGCACACAGTTAAAACTGTGTTACCCTTTTCTCTCCCTGCTGGTCTCCTCGCCCCAACCCTGCCTTGGCTGACATACCTGTTCGAGGCATTCTGTTCCTTGTAGGCTGTATTCCCAAGTGACACTGATGACAGCTTATGAGTTTAATACATTCAGGCAAATGTGTAAATGGATGTTAATGGCTCGCATTCCCCTTCCACATAGCTTGTGTACATTTTAACGGTGACCTTTGATGGTTAATACCTAATGCAAAGGAATGACTAATGGTAGAATGAGGAAGCCAAGTGGATTTAGAGGTCAGCATTGTGGCCAATTGAATGTTAGATATTTGGGGCAAGTCAAGGATTTCGGTTCTACCTCTACCCCACCTCCGCCCTCGAAATCCTGAAGATTGGCCTAACTCCATGATGAGCTCTTATCTTGAAAAATGAAGCCACATTATTCAAGATTGTGTGGACCTCAAATAATGTTTCTGAGAGGCGGTAAGAAAAACACATAAACTTTAAATTGATGTGTGCAATACTTGGAGAGGAAGTGAAGTACAAGAAGAATATAGTTGTGATCTGCCAAATCATGTCATCTTCTATTTAATCTTTCATTTCAAAGAAAATATTTGCCTTGTTGATTTTAGTCTTTTTTTATGAGCAGATATGACTCTGGTTGTTTGTATCTTGGTGACCCATGACAGTAAAAGCCTATTTAAAACTGTGTCGTAAAGTAGCCACAGAACTCTATCAGGAAGGAACGAGAGAATGGCCCAAAGGAGCCTCATGGCCTTTGGCAGTGTGTGTTCTTGTGTGTGAAGCAGAGGGATAGATATTTTGAGAAATGCCACCCTAAACAGACGCATTCCTTTCTATTTCAAAATATTTGCTTAACTAAGATCTTGAAATATTGTATTTTATATTCTCCTGTGGCAATATCTTCTTCTTCAAGAGAAGATAAAAGCACTTAAATTCTGCTTTCTATATAAATGTATATACAGGTATACGTGGAAAGAACTTGATCCTGCCAAAAGTACAGGAAAATAAATTATATTTACGTTTAGAGCAAGCTTTACTGCCTTCCAGAACTTTTAACATGGTAATGAATGTTCTAGTTTCATTGGGAAATGTGGGCTTTTGAAAGAGCTTCTCACTAAATAAATCTGACGAGATTTAAATTAGTAAAAATAACTGAAAGAATATTGATCAGTATCAATATATATTTCTGAGCTTTCATATTTAGCATTGACCAGTGGTGTCTCTACAAAGAATAACTTCGTAGGCTATCACTTTCATCACAGTAAAGCAATGTGGGTGCTCAAGAAGATGAATCAAGTGACCTTAGGCCCCTTATGCCATATGGATCCTCAAGTTTCTCATCTGTAAACAAGGCTGGGTAAATTTCTTCTTCTGTCTCTCTTATCTTCAAAATTCTAAGATTCCAAGACATAAACTATAAATGTTTTCATCAGGATAGAAGACTTTTCAGTGTACCATCTTGGGTCCATCTCTCATATTAAGTTGTGACTCCCATAGCAATTTGTCTATATTGTTTTAGCTCATGTCCATCATGGGATATCATTATTGTGTTCTTGCCTTACTTTTCCTCCTGGCCTGCAGGTAAGCACTGATACATAATACAACTTTATGTAACGCTTTGCCCACTATAAGCATTCAGTACATCTCTACTGAATAGTTACCTCTCAGTGTTCCTATGTGGGTTAGAGAAATCTTTCAGGACCGAGCACCATTGCTTCATTCTTAGTTTTCAACACACCATTATTTCCTTCCTTTGATAAAACCTTTGTGGATGTCTGCTGTGAAGACAGCACTGTGCTGAAAGCCGTGAAGTTTACAAAGTTTGCAGCTCCTATCCCAGAAAGTTTGTAATCCATGAAGGTCGCGTAGCAGAGGAACACCACGTGAATGAGAGTGTCACCATTGTCAGTGGCTTCTGTGTTGCCTAGCAGTGGTAGTGTTCCATAAAGGACAGCTGGTCTCTTCCTTGGCTAACAAGTATATCTACTTTTGTTATTTATATTATTTGTTATGAAGTATCATATATAATATTACTGATATTTTTGCATAGTTCAAGATAGTTAAATGGGAAAAGAAGGAATTGAAGATAGAGGGAATTTTTTAAAAAACAAGAAGAAGCAAATAGTGACTACACAGAGCTTCCAGGGAGACTGAAAAATACGCATCAGAGGTCGGTTAAAGCCGCCTCCTGATGCTTTGAAAACTCTGGTATTTCTTCACAGTGAAACTAGGGATCTGTATACCTTCAAGGACAGTATGCATTGAGATTCCTAGAAGAGAAACAGCAGTGTCTCCTAAGAACTTTTTCAAAATTCAAGTTAGTTCAGGTCAAATCAGTAACTCTGGGGCTGGGGTCCAGTGGTCTATGTATAAACAGTCTTTCTGGAAGGTTCTTCAGTACACCAGTGTGTGCGAACTGCTCTGAATGTGTCAGTACATTCTACAGACTTAGGTAATATACGTGGGGAGCTGTGCGTGCCAGTGACATGCCCAAAGACGAAATACGTGTGAAAGGAAAAATATCAGGCAACTTGCTCTCATAAAACTTGTTAAGAAAGCAAGTAATCTCTCCAGATATGCAATCAAGGTCTGTGGTGTCTGGTCCAAAATCAAAGTGCAGGCCTCTGCCAAGGTGAACCGAGTTTCACGTTCAGCTTAGACTGCTTAAGAAAAATATCTGCATAAAATTTGTTTCTTTAATGTGTCAGTGTTAGATAACCCTAAACTAACTGGATTTACATAGACTTTTTCAGACTGTATGTAATAAAGTACTTTTGTACAGTTGATTTTTCCATATGCAGTTTTTGAAGAATTAGCAGCCATGTCATTCATGATTTTCTGAAGGTGATTTGTCCTTTAGGTACTACGGGCCATGTACATGCATGCATATTACGTATATTATACACATAGAGAGAAACTTTCATCAGTGACTATCATGCTCATTATACAGCTTGTTTTGTACTGACGATGAACATCTCATTAACGTGGGTTTAGTGTCCATCTGTACCAGGTACTACCATGGCTCCCTCATGTAACTTCTAAACTAATTATTTCAACAGTTCTTTGCAGAAATGTTTAAATTTTTATTTGTGGTAAGTAAAATATCTCAGCAAGACTAAGTCACTTGCCTCAGGTCTCATGGTTCCATAATTAAAGAGTAGGGTCCAGACAGTCTGGTTTTAGAATCCTCTCCCAGCCAGTACAGGAACAATTCTTGGAATTAAATATAATTCCAATTAAAAGTAGGTGCACAAAAGGAGAGCTCTGTCTTATAAAATTTTATTTCATCTTGACTACATTTTCCCTTAGATATCTGTGAGCATTTTGTAACTTGAAGCATGGGTAACAGGTGCCATGTTTCATTGGGTTTAAAGCAAACTTCAGGATATAATAAAGACAGTCAGTGAATCTGGGAAGTCAAAAATCCTATAGATGTAAGAACTTGAACAATTCCTAAAATAAAGCAAACCGGGAATGGATAGGAGTATGGGGGAAGGGAGGGATATGTACAGCTGCTGGAGTATGTTCTTCCTAGAAGCAACCATTAGAAAAGAAGTTTTTTTCATCCAGCTACCACTAAATTAATCCTACATCTTCCTTCTCCACATTCCAGATTCTTTGTGTTTTCTATTTGTTTTTTAATAGATTTCACATATATTTCCACTGTGACATTTTGTGGTTTCTTTTTTCCATTTGAATATTCTCAATGTCGTTTTCTTCTTGTTCCTAAATAATAAAACAAAGGTATAAAAAACATGTTGTATATGTGTCTCTGATTCCTGATTCCTTCTTGTGTATTTTTTATGGTTTGGTTCTGGGATGTCCCCCACAAGCCTCATGTATCTGGATGTTGTGGGCTAACTGTGGATTTCAAATGCTTTTTTGGAGGTAGGGACTTGTCAGGGAAGGCAGATTACTGGGATATAACAGATCTTTGAGGATGTGGCCTGGAAGGATATACTTTTCCTCATATTTTCCTTAGACTTCCTTTTACAATGCCATGACAGCAATTCTCTGTCAAACTCTTGCCACTGCCACCTAACAGAGAATAGACTGAGGCCTTCTGAAACTGTGAGCTAAAATAAATCTATCCTCCCTTAAAGTGTGGGTGCTCGGTATTGTGTCCAAGAAATGAGAATGTTACCAAGACAGAAATTGACAACAGAGAAACGGGGTGGTTGCTGTGACAGACCAGTGGTTTAGAAGTCTTTGGAAATGGTTGTGGGAGTAGTTTGGAAAGGTTTAGAGATGCTAGCTAAAATGCTCTTAGAATGTTGTAAGGCAAACTTACTGAGAGATTCTGGTTGGAGCTCAGAAGAACAGAACGCTGATGGATTTGTGAATTGTGAAAGGCAAGATCAAGAGATTTCAAATGCAGAGAAAGATGTCATTTGCCATTGGTTTGGAAACTGTGGGTGTTATTCTCTGGCAAGGAATATGTTTGCATTTTGCCCTTGTCCTGTGACTTCACCTAAATATGAGATTGAAAGTAGTAGACTACTTAATTGGTAGAAGAAATTTCAAGGCAGTCCAATGTTTAGGCTGTCACATGGGCATTACTTTAGGCTTTGACTCAGCCCTGTGCTGAGAACAAAAAAAAAGAAAAAAAAAAGAAAAGAAAAAAAAGAAAAGACAGAGGGACAAGATATAAAATGTTTGTAATTTTCCAGAAAGAATGTGAGTACAAAGCTGGGGCAACGGAGCACATAGTTGTTGAAGAAATTAGCCTCAAAAGGAAGATAAGTACTCTGCTTCTGGTCTATAAGAGAGAGGCCCTAAGGGCGTCAGAAATGAACAGGACACTGTCCTTTGAAAGATCAAATGCATGATAGATAGTAAAATGCTTTGTCCCGAGAGGAGAGGAGCACCCAGAGAGCCTTTAAGTCAATTAAGGAAGCATTTGCAAGAGTTCACCCACCTAGAGTTCAGCCGTCCAGGCCCTTAAGGGCTACTGCAGCCACACTCCAAGGAGGTCAGACTACTAGTTGAGCCAGTGGTGCACATTGGCATCATCCATGCAGTTGTGGTTTCACAGACATGCAGAATGCAAGAGTTGTGGGGTCAGGGAGGCTCCTACCAAAACTTCAGAAGAAGGCCTTGAAGGCCACACGCTTTGTCCCTGGTAGGGTAGTGCATGAGTCTGTGAGGGGGGAGATATGAAAAGAAAGCCAAAGGTATAGTGAAAATCCCAGAAATCTGAAGACATCATGAAAATAGATCATCTGCGGAGGAAGATCACAGGATAGGAGTGGAGCCCGCCCAAAGGAGAGGCTATAGAGCTTGCAGCCGCAGGGAATAGGAATACCACTAGGCCTGGGCCACCAAAAACCTCTGAAGCTCACATCTTGCCACAGTTTAGATGTACCAGAAGCTGGACACAAAGTTACAGTATTTAATGTTTGCCCTGCTGAGTTGAACTGTTATGATTGTTTTCTATTTTCCTATTTCTCCCTGTTGGAATTTATTTACTCTTTGCCATTGTGTGTTGGAAGTGTTTCACTTTCCTTGATTTTCACAGGGTCTCACAGGTAGGGGATGATCTTGAGTCACAAAGGAGACTTTGGACTTGGACTTTTTAGCAGTCCCAGAACTTTTAAGACACTGATGACTCTTAGAGATAAGATAAATGCATTTTGTATAATGGTAGACATGAGTTCTTTGGGTGCCAAACATTTTATGTTATGGTTTGGATCTCAAATGTCCCCCTAAACCCTCACGTGTTTGCATAGTGTGGATTATCTGTGGATTTTATATGTTGTTAGGAGGTGGGCCTGATCAGGAGGGGTGGATTACAAAGGGTATAATGGATCCCTAAGGATGTGGCCTGGACGGATAGACACTTGCCCAGATTTTGCCCAACCCTGCTTCTTCCTCTTACAATGCCATAAAAGTTCTTTGCCAGATTAATCCTCCCTGCTGAAAAAGAATGAACTGAGACCGCTGAAACTCTGAGCTGAGATAACCCTTACCTCCTGTAACTTGTGGGTGTCATATATCGTGTGTCACAAAAAGTAATTTGACACTATTGGAGAAGAATTATATATGAGAAAAAAATTAACCAAAAGAAGACATGCTTCTAATACCACAAATGCCAATGGCATCATAATTAATAAAAACAAATAGCAATAAAGATATCCTCTTGTAGAAATGTTTGGAATGCTTTTAAATGTATTCTTAAAGCTCAACCATATTCATTTCATTTTAGCTTAAAATTGCATTAAGCCAAAATCCAAATATTAAAATTTTAAATTTCAATTGTACGTTGAGGAATATTTTAGGTAGCCAAGGTTTTCTAGGGCATTAGGCTTACCAAAGTAGATTGACAAGATTTTCTATGAGTGATATCATTCTGGAATGCAGTATTACGATTTTCATAATGTTAGCCATATTATTTTGGCAAAGTCTAAGATCAGTGCATTTGTAGTAGAATCATTAGTCTACAAGGTACAAAATAAAACCCATACTTGCATTTTCACCTGCCTTTCTACCTACCTAAAAACTTCACTCTCGTCCAATGCTTGCTTTCTTTCTTTCTTTGAGACAGGGTCTTGCCTCACTATGGAGCCCAGGCTGGCTTTAGACTTATCGTAACCCTCCTATCTCAGCCTCTGGAGTGCTGGGTTTACAGCCACATGCCACCATGCCTCGTTTATGTGGTGCTGGGGAATGGAACTTGGGTGCTTAGGGTTTGACTTAGCACTTGCTAGGAAAGCGCTTCAACCACTGAGTCCTTCCTCAAGCACCTGTCTAATGTTTCTAAAGTCATGGGAGAACAGCAGAAAGACAGGTATGACCAGAAAAAAATGAGTGACTTTGATTCTGGCCAAGAGAAAGATTTTGGTTAGTTTGGCAAAAGCGGAAATACTTCCCCAAGTTAGGCTTTCCATAAACACAGTTTCTTTTAAAACTAAGCTTTCAGTAAGAATTAGGTATTTTAAAATGTGCAAAAGCACTTGCTATAGGGGATTCAAAAAGCAATTTATATGCAGCTCTCTCAACACTAAATAGCTTCAGTGAAAACACCACTTTTATTCACTTCCTTTAAATATGCAAGATATTAATACATTTCAAATTAGTACTTTGGAAATTTTCATACCCATATAACTATGAATCAATAGTACATCTCTACCTGCAGGAGTGACTTGATGCGTTCATTTTACTACAATGAAAGTGTCATTTAGAAAGCCATTAAAACATAACCTCAAAATTAGCATCACGACCCTATGAGGGAACATTAGATGGGTTCAAAAGTAATGGTCTTGCAAAGGGAAGGCCTGCTTTTATAACACAATCTTTAAGAAATGAAAGAAAGGAAGGAAGAAAGAAAAAGAGGAAGGAAAATTTGAAAAGCCACTAATGAATAATTACTTTAATGAGCCTCTGGTTACAGAACTACTCATGTTCACTCTCATTAATGCTATGAAATGCTGGTGTGAACACATTAAAATTTTCATTTTTTTGCATTTTTTTGTTCACAAAGCAATAGATATCTCTCATTTCTCTACGAAGTACAACTTTACAATTGATCTTGTCATCACAACACTGATACTGTAGAAGTGATCTGCTTGATCCAGCTTCTTAAGATAGTAATAGGACCACGGGTCTTCTTCCAATTGCCAGTGACTCTGCATTCTCCTCCCAGTTGCCCCTTTGCACAGGGCTTTTCTGTACTGGAGATATTTTAGGACAGGAACAAATATGTAAGATTTCAGTGTGCAATGCTGAGCATAAATGTAGGCCGAGAAAAGTTGTAGAGCTTCCTGATGCCTCTAGGTCCTGGTATGTTAAGTGAGCAAAAGTGTGGTGCTCGCTTCGTGGTGTAAATGAAATGATCTATTCAGAAATTCTTGTCATGGTGGCTTCCTTAATAAAAATGAAAAGGTAAGTTATTCCTTGGTTTAAAAATATTATTTCTCAGCATGGCCTATAGGGCAATAGTTTACTTTGGAAGGTTAGTTCTTTTCTATCTTTCCTCTTCTTGCCTTTTATTTTCTGACCAAGGTACATCTTAAACTTGAATGTGTATTAAAAGTCTTCTAGAAGCCCTGTTAAAATGGAATTTCTGGGCTCAACATCCTGAGTTTCTAGTTCAGGAAGATTGGGCCTAAGCAGAGGCAGAAGGGCCACAAGTTTGAGCTGAGCCTGGGTAACTTGGTGAGACCCAGTTTCAAAAACTGAAAAATAGGCCGGGGATTTAGCCCAATGCAAAGACTCTGGGCTAGGTCTCTAGTCCAGGGGGTTGGAAAAATGGGGGAAAAAAGCACCTCTCATTTGGAAATTTGATGCTAAAGCTCTATAAAGCTCTATTTAGTGAAGCTACACAAGCCTTTGCTAAGTTCTATAGGTAAAAATCGGCTGGTCTTTGCTTTGTATTTCTATAGTCATTAGTTTGGTTCACTTTTGTAGCACTAATCACATAGCATTTTAATTGTTCAGTTGGCTTCTTTCATATTTATCTACCCACCCAGACCCTATACATCTCCAGAGAAGAGATCAAATCATACTCATCTTTCCAGTGTTGAAATAATATATACTGCCTGGCACAAGGACAACTCTGCTTAGAAAACAATGAAAACACAAATACCCACCCTACGACCTTTCACCAAGCTTTGACCTTTCACCAAGCTCTTGCCTTTGTAAGAATGACTCTTTCTTCATTGATGCAGTTACTATCACTTCTGATAGTGAGTCCTGTCTGTTTTCAAGACCTTATTTTTAATTCAAGAGATCCTTCTTTAACTCACTGGGTATTCCAGGAAGGAGTATTCCTTCCCCTAGGCACCGATTTTTTTCTCTTTCATTTACCTTTGAGTTGTTTAGGACTGTGACACGCTGATCTCAGCACCCCTAGAGCCTACTAAAGTGGTTGGAACCTAGAAGACTCTTAGAAAAAGTGTGTGAATACGGAGAGCTCATTGTGGAAAGAAGGAAAGGCTGGTCTGGAAAGCTGACTAAATTTATTGTTAGACTTTCCAGTGTTCCACTCACTTCCAAAATTCTTTCCAAAATACCTCCCAGAATTCCACTTCCCCCTTACTGTCCAGATTGTATTAGAGGCAGAGAGTAACCGTAGTCTATGCAAGGTATAGTGAAACCCTCAAACCAAGCAGTAACCTGAGTACAACATGGAAAGGCCAATTAGTAAAAGAATCATAGAAGCAGTAGGTCTTGTCTGTCAAATGCAAGTGATAAATTATTATTGATAAAAATGAGATGATATATATAAAATAGAAAAAGTATAAAAGAAAGGAATTCTTTGGAACAGCTCTGTGAAACAGTTATTGCTGAATGGGTAAGGCTAGGTCAACTACATAAAGGTGTAGGTGATATTTTTTGTTTATCCACTTGATAAGTGTAGAATAGCTACATAGGAAAAACTGAACTAATCCAAATAAAGGCCTTTGGTTATATGTTGCCTACTATTCATCACCAAGAAAGTAATCCAGTTTAGGTTTTAATGTAGGTGGAGTTCATAAAAAGATACTGACCAGGGCTGATGTGTCTGAAGAATAAATGTACTGTTACTTCTGGTAGTTACGGAGATGAAAGTTAAGTAAAGAAAATAAAAAGGAGGTTTGGAGATCTTAGAATTTTTTTGCACATAGGATTCTATGTTTTTCTGAAGCATTTCATTCTTAGTGTCTGATAATTGAATCCAAGTTGCCATGAAACAAAACAAAGAGGCAGGCAGGTCTAAGATCGCATGCTTAGCAATTGATGGCAAAGTTGCTGACGGAAGTATGAACAACAGCAAGGTGAAGTGCATTCCTGTGGTTTGTATCTGAATAAAGGACATATATATTGGCTAGGTGAGCCAAACCAGAATGCATTTGGTTTACTGTAAGCTAGTACAGAACGTGAGTCAGGTACTCTTTTGATTTGGGTATGATGTGTCTCCTGAAAAATTCATTGGGTTGAAAACTTGGTTGCGTAAGGGCATTGGAGAAATGATTGGATTATACAGGATCTAATTTCATTAATGAATTAGTCCAAGGATATCATAATATAATGGCACTCCTGAAGGTGATAGAAATAAAAAGTAGCATCTAGATAAATAAATTGGATCATAGAATGTGACCTTCAGCACTGGATCAAATTCTCTTCTCCTTCCCCTTTGAGCCTTTTCCTTTCTCTCTGCATCCTGGCTGCCATGAATTAAGCAGCTTTCTCCAGTCAAGCCTTTCTGCACCGACGTCTCCCCCTTTCACTTGGCCTAAAGGCAATGGATCCAACCAACTAAGGACTGAAACCTCTGAAACTGTGAGCCCAAATCCTTCATCCTTTGCGTTGTTATTTCCAGGTATTTTGTCACAGTGACAAAAAGCTAACACAGACACATTTCTGGCATCCAGTCTAGTTAGAAAGCTCCAAGTACTGCTCTCATGATCTTCCCCGTTTATAGCTTGTTGGAAAACTGTATCAAAACGTGATCAAGTTTCCTCAGGGTTAATCATGGCAGTTACAAGTCAAGATGGCCAATGGCTATAGGCATTTATACAGCAATGTTGTAATGGCATAAACTAGTTTAGATAGCTTAGGCATGTCTAACAATTTAGTTATTTGAGATCAATAGACCAAAAGAACAGGAAAATTCCATTTTTTTCCCCTTGGGACAGGGTTTCAGTCTGTAGTCCAGGCTTGTCCTGAACTCATTATGTAGCCTCGGCTGGCCTTGGACTCATGGCAACCCTCCTGCATCAGCCTCCCAAGTACTGAGATTACAAGTGTATGCCGCCACATCCCAGCTTTGTGTGGTGCTGGGAAATAGAACTCAGGGCCTTTCTCTTCCAAAGTAAGCACAGTTATCACTTTGCCGTTCTTCCAGCCTGTTTTTATTTATTTACTTATTTATAGACACAAATACATAGAACAATATGTGTGCTGTTATAATCTTCAGGGGTGTTGCTAGTGGAGAGGTTTCCTAATGTCTCAGTTTGAATGAACGAAATAATAGCAGATAATACATACAGATGTTGACTATGCAAATGAAAGAAGCTTGAGAACATCGTGCTCAGTGAAGTGAGTCAGAAGCAGAAGGTGGAACATCGGATGGTCCCTCTGATATGGGAGACCCAGATCACAACTCTTACGGAACTTAAAGTGAAAAACAAAGTGAAAGAGGGGAGCAGGGTGGGGGAGGAGGGAGGGTGGGGTGGGTAGGGAGAGGGACAAAAGGAGAGTGGGAAAGTCCTTGTCACCTTGACAAGATACATAGGTGCACAAAATGCTCAACTTCATTGTAAACCTTAAATTTTGCACTTATACATATCAATAAAAAGGGGGGGGTGGGGGTGGGGAAGAGAAATAACCTACTCTGGCCACAGTAGAAAACATACCAGAAGGAAAAAGAAAAAGTTGATTGTATGCCTGGCCCAGTTCTAAGAGGTTTTTTTTTTTTTTTCCCCCGTTTATTAAGTTATGTAATCCTTCAAACAACAGCATGAAATGGGTACTATGAGTTTTCTCCGTTATGATTGGCGTAACTGAGGCACAAAGACTTTAGAGCATTTAGAAAAGGTTCGATGTGAAACCTAAACAATATGGCAGCCATAACCTGGCTCTCCGGCCTAACCTTGCTGGGCTTCATCTAGGATAAGCCTGTCTGCGCCTGCCAGTAGTACCAGGGTTGGCCAGATGTGTCCACACTCAGGCCCTGTGTGTCTCCAGCAACACCCTGGCTTCCCCCCACCAGGACCCGGAATAGCGACCATGACTCAGCGCACACTCTCTGGTGCCTCTGGGGCTTCCATTGCCATCCTCCCTGGGGTCCCACACGTTCCACATCCTGGCCCCATCCTCCTGTTTACTCCGACACAGAGATTCGCCACTTGAAACAGTCTTTTAATTGTTTCTCTTTCTCTGCCTTATTTCCTGGGCTTTGTAGCAAATGTTAAATGCTGTTAAAAAAAAAAAAAAGCATGCTTTCTTCCTGGGGAATAGGTTAGCTCATGTGCTGATTAGCTGCAGCATTATGAACTTCCCACTCGATAACTGACAGCTGGTAATTAAGTATAACTTGAACTCTGACCACGTCTGCATGTAGTTGTGTAGCTTGTCACCAGTTTCTGTTGCATAATTTTATGAAAATGGCATATAGTGAAATGCTCCCTGGCTTAGTAGTATCTCTTCGTGGTTAGGTTAAAGCATTCCATGATGGGTGCTAGACCTGGAAACGCTCTTAGCATGTTACAAACATTTTCATACCTTCTAGAAAACAAAGTTTCTGTATAAAGTGTTAACTGTTATCCTTAGAGATGCAAAAAGTCAAATCAGGTATGAAGGGTGAAGGGAACAGTTTTTATTGAAGTACCTGATGTGTTCCATGACTTGGACAAAGCATTTTCTTTATTTTTGAAGTAGGCAATGGATTTGTTGCCTGACCACATTGACACGTCTAATCAAGGTCCCATGTCTTAATCCCTTTCATAGAGCCAACAGCACTGACTTGAACATGTCTCCAATACCACTGGGACTCCTAAGCTACAATCTCTCCCACTCTGAACTATAAAGTAGAGGTCACAGGCCACCAACTGTTTCCTTGAGGGACCTACTTCCCACTTACTAGGCTTCTGGGAATAGCACCAATCAATAGAATTTCTGAGTTCTCAACCAATAAAGAAAAAAGAAGATGAGAAATTTGAGATCACAATATCACCCTCGCTTTTACTAATAAAACTGATGTTAGAAGTAGGAAATAGGCACCCTATGAAAATTCCTGAGGTGGATAACCCTTCTGTATTTTTTTTAACTTTAGTTTTTATCTTGTATTATTGATGCTGGTTTTCTTTCTTTTTTTTTCATGATGTATAACATAGAAACAAAGTCAGAAAGCTTTCATCCCTAGATAAAATTTTATATATGTATGTACCTATGAAAGTACAAAGTAGGTTTAGCAGCTTTGCAACATTTCGGACAGCTCATCCCTCCCAGGTAACCACATTCGGGTCTTGTCATCATACATCCATTTTGGACAGGCTCTTTCGAATGTTACGACTTGCAAGTATTGAGTAGCTTTGGCATGTCTCGTGAAAAGCCCATGAGAGAGACAGAGGAACTATGGCTGAGCAGTTGGACCATTGAGATGGAAACAAAGGAGGGAGAGACCCCAAGGATGGCCGTTGTGTTATGCTAATAGATCACTCTTCACTGAGGAGTCAACAGCAAGAGCAGAGTTCTCCCCTCCCACACACACATTAGGTATGTGAACCCTTGGGGTGTGAATACAAGTACAGCAAGGTGCACATAATATCAGAGGATTAACATGACATCTTCCAGGCACATCAATTTTACTCAGTATGTCAGAGGAAAATATTATTTTAATAGTAACACAAATATGGAGATATTTTTGGAACAGAATATAAAATTCACATGAATTTTTAAAGCAAAACATAATCCTTTAAAGCTTTTTTAGGCTTGCTTTGGGCAGCTCTAGGCGAAGCCCCTGGGTCCCTCAGGGGCACATGTTCTCTCCTCTCTGCCTAGGGTAACATCAGTGGAAAGAGACTGGAAGCTCTCCTAGGACACCAAACATGTCACGTGAAACGTTTATTAAAGCATCAGTGTAAACTTGGTGATGTTGGCAGGTAGAGGAGCAGGGAAGAAGGAGCAGATTGAGGAAGACAGCCAGCAGAGAAGCATGCTGCCTAGGAGCCAGCCACGTGGCAGAAGGCCAGTCAGACACGCTGGCCAGTGGGCAGGAGAAAAAGGGATCAGGAAAAGGAGAGCGATCATGAAGGGTCCTAAGTCAGTGTGGCTAAGACAGCAAGGGCAGATGTAGGCCTGGACTGAAGATACTTACATGCTTTTCTCCTGCTTTATGATTTGGGGAGCCATGGCACAAAGCCTAGCCCATCAAGCAGGGCTTGCTGCCGGAAGTTGAGATACAAATACCTGTAGAGTCCACACAAATAGAAAAGCTAAACTGCAGGGTAGGTACCTTGCATTAAGACATTCAAATTTTCATCAAATTAGCACAAATCCACTTTCTGCTAGATTTGATTCTCAGAATTTTAGCTTTATATTTTGGCATCATTTAATAGCCCTAACTCTCTCGACAATTTAACTTATAAATGTTGTGTAATATCTCCACTATTACAGTGAAAATGTATTATTATTCTCAGTGGCAAAAACTGAAAATGAAGGCCCAGAAATTGAGTTTCCTAAGGCCACAAATGTAGCAAAAGTTAACACCAAATTCAACCTACATATCCTTTCTCTTTAGTTTTTTATTGTTTTTGGTGGTGTTGATCATGTTTTCTCCCCCTTGGGCAAGAATATGAGTGGGACACTGGGGTTGTTTTTTGCTCTAACAGGAACATTCATGCAGCTTCCCAAAACTTTGGAGAGTAAGAGGTATCCACGACAAACTGTGAGACAGGAAACCATGATCCTCCACAGAAATGTGGTTCGCAGACTATTTACCCATGGAACAGTTATCAAACATAATAGTGCTATTTAACAAAACACAGTGACAACTTTGCTATTTTAAATAACATGTTTCAAAATAAACAATAACTGCAAAGCTGGCACTCTTGAAAGTCAAGAGAAGAAATGGTTATTGATTTGGAAAAAAATAATTGGTTTAACAGTAGAAACATTTTAATATGAAACTCAAAAAAGAAACTGTCATTTGATGTGGTCAAACTCTCATTAATAGCGAGATATTGGACAGCTTTTTCACTAACTGTTATCTTGGTGACATCACTTTATATAATGAAATTTGATTTTTTTGGCATGAGTGTATAAAATCCAATAAAACATTGAAAGGATAAAAGATAAAAATTAGTGGAGGTGAATGGCTTCTCTAACTAGGTGATTGTTCACAGCATTCATTGTTAGCAGCAGTTTTTTTTTTTTCAATATATAACATACCCTTGTTCCATTCTGGTTCTTGCTTTATTTTGTAAGAGTTTTGTCTTGAATGCTGATTTCATTCTGCAAGTGGAAAGTTTACAAAGTGCCCAATAAGGGGAATGTGGGCTTTGATCCTGGCTGTTTCATGATGCATTTCTTTAAATAAATTAGAGACCTACTATTGTTCAACTTTCTTTGACCCACTTTTCTTGCTGTTTTATTAGGCAAACACAGGTCTCATTGGCCAGAGCCATCACCAACCTTGCTGAAGTAATTTGTATCTGAGTACAACTTTTCTCTCCTGATTCCAAGCTCTTTTGTAGTTGCAATTTGAACATAATGTTGTAACTACTGGAATAGACATAGCAGTCTCAGGAATTGCTTTAAAACACTCCCAACCCCCCCCCCCCACACACACACACACACACTATCTCTCTCTCTCTCTCTCTCTCTCTCTCTCTCTCTCTCTCTATCTCTCTCTCTATCTCTATCTCTATCTCTCTATCTGTCTTCTGAATGGGAAGTCACAGAGGAAACATTGTTGTGCCCTCACATTTGTGAACAACTCCGTGTTAACGATGGTATATTAAGCCAGTAGCCTTATTCATTAATACAACGTACGGCAGAGTGAATTTTCAAGTATGTGCAGTGAATTGCGTACACACTGCACATTATTGTCATCAGAGCTGAGCTGAGGGAATTTAGCTAAAACTGTTTAGAAGCGTCCCATAATCGTTGCCTGTAATTGTTTCAAAATTGGTTTTCTGGGGTTTAGAGCTCTGTTTTTATTATTGTTGTTATTTATTAATCTCATTCTATGACTGTCACAGCTGATCCTGGCTTTGCTAGCACTTTCAAAACAAGAAAAAGCTAAGATTTTATTTTATCAAGTAATTTCAGTACTAAACTTCACATTTAAATAAATTGAGCCCCAAACATTTTAAGCCTTTTATCAGAATTCTTATAAGAACTGGTCCTCTGAGAGTATTTACCAACAAGTAGAAAGTTTTGTTCTCAAAGTCTCTTCCTCCCCAGATTCTTCTTTTTCTATCCCTAAATCTATGGTTTGTAAAATATGAGAGTAGAAGTGGCCTTTATCTTGACAATTTTTGAAGAAGCATGAGTGACCCCAGTTACTTCTCCTGGCTCCTTGAGAACAACGTAAGGAGCAGGATATATGGTTTTCATTTCTAATATCTTATTAGTACATAAGGATTTTTATTTTTAAGGATATAGGTAATTTCATGCTTACAGCTTTATACCCCACCCCACTCCCTACAGAAGCACTGACAACTTTTAAGCCCTGCATGTCATGAGGAAGAGTATTTCTCCTTTAAATATATTTAGTATTTATATTTTATATTTAAAAAGCTTGGAAATATATGAAAGTTTTTTTTTAATTTAGTCCTTACACAGTTCTTGAATATTTCTCATACCTGCATAACAGCCTTATTGGGCTGTTTTTATTTTCAGGACTTGTGGTACTGGTTTCATCCTTTCCTGGTTATAGTTTGAGCCCGAGTAGCCAAATATCCCGAAATTGTTGCCAGTATATCCGTCAAGTTCCGACCTCCACACAGCAAATCCCGATACTTCAGTCCCAAGTCCTTCCCAAGGATCAATGATAATAGAACAATGCATAAGTAGTAGAAATGCAAGGAGTTAAGTACATTAGCACTTGCGAGTGAACTAGTGAAAGAAATAACAAGGAAGGAAAGGCTTGGAAGGTATGCACCTGTCGCATCTTATTGCTCATCCTTCGTTGACTTAACTTGTCGGAATTCCTCTCCACACAAGCATTTGGAATGGAGCTCATTAGATCACAACACTTCTGTACTATGTTATCCCTTGTAATATAGTCAGAAAGTGTAAACTTTCCCACAAAGATGACCAAGAGTAGTGTATGCTCAGTGTAACCTCAAAAAGTTCTTCTTCCGCTTGATCAGATTTCAAGTGAACTGTTTCACCCTCATCTTATGGAGCTCAGAAGTTC
This sequence comes from Ctenodactylus gundi, assembly GCA_004027205.1. NCBI lineage: Eukaryota > Metazoa > Chordata > Mammalia > Rodentia > Ctenodactylidae > Ctenodactylus > Ctenodactylus gundi. The sequence continues at coordinate 520,599 of PVKB01000393.1, forward strand.
TCTTCTTCAGGGTATGTCTTTCATCTAAGGGCTCAAGATAATCTGTTTCTTTTATGTTTAAGAATGGTTACATTAAGCTTGAGAATTTGGGGCACATATATATTGCATCAACCTCACAGTCCCTTCCCCTCCCCCCTTTCCATTTTTTTTTCCTTCCACCCCTTCCCTCACCCCTCCCCCTTATGTTTCTTTAACAATTGGCCTTTTGGAGCTTAGTGGCTGTTAGTTTAGATGTGTCTGTATCATTGAATTGAGAAACACCTAACAGATTGGTAGAGGAAGCTCCTAGTTGCTTTTGAATAGTCATAGAGTTGTGGCTTTGGGTAAAATACGTAGCCCCAGTCCTCTCCTCTCTACCCACTATGAACAAAGTGGCTTTGCTCCTTCTCGACCTTTCACCATGTTTTTTCTGACTTGGAGTTAGCCAACTATGGACTGAATTTCTCAAAACCATGAACTAAGTTAAACCTCTCTTTAATTTTTTGGTGTTGAATACCGTGTCTTAGCAACACCAAAGCTAATACAAAAAAAATAAATAAAAGCCAGTACTCAAGAAGGGGGGTCATTGTTGTAACAACTGACTGTTTGGTTTACAGGCCTTTGGAAATAGTTTGTAGGAGGAGTTCAGATGGCATTGGAAGATACAAGCTAGAGAAGCCCTGTGCTGGGAACATCTTGATGAATGATACTGTTTGAGCTCAGAAAGTGAGAATGTTGATGGGAATGTAGACAGAAAAGGCCAGGCTTAGGATATTGCAGTTAGAAGGAAGGAATCCATCAGACTAGAGGCTGTGTGCATTACACAATGGCAAATGATTTGTCTATATTTTGCCCATGTTAGGAAACTTTGCAGGAGACTGAAATTAGAAAAAAAGCTAAGGAATCTGAAGGAGAAAATTTTAAAACAACCCAAAATTCAGACTGTGGCATGGATACTGATGACTGCTTCTAGTCAGATTTATGGTGAGAATCGGGGCAAAGACAAAGAAAAAAAAATGGCTCAAAGGAGCCACGTGTAATGTTGGGCCAAAAGATGTGGTGTTACTTAAAATGTTAATGCTATCAAAAAATAAAACAAGCATTTTGCACAGGAATAAAAACAGAAAAGATGCCTTGAGTGTATCTTAGAAACTAGGAAGACTCCATACTTGAAAGATTCAAGAGTACAAACATATTGTGAAAAAATGTTTCCCTAGGACATTTCTCAGGAAGGGCCTGCTGAGGAATTGGTTCTCTGGAATTCACTTCACTAGCTCTGTCGTCGCGGTATTCAGCAGACACTGCAATCACAGTCTAAGGAGGCCCAACTACTGCCTGAGTTAGTAGAAAACCTTGGCATAGTCCACATGATGCTGGTTTTACAGCACTCAGACTGCAGGAGTTGTAAGGTCAGAAAGTCTTCCACGTAAGATTCGAAGGAAAGTGGAGACTCCAGAAAATCAGATGCACAGGAATGTAAAATGTCTGCCCAGCAAAGCTACAGGCTGTGAGCGGAGCCAGCCTGAGGAGTTGTGCAGGCTTCAACTAGCAAGGCCATAGGGGTGAGACTGCCCACACCCATGGGAGCACACATCTCACTACCATATTCCCAGGATATCAGACATAGAGCTACTGAAATTGATGCTTACCTTGCTGGGGTTCTGTAGTGCTCGGATCATTTTTTTTAATCTCTCATTTCTCCATTTTGGAATGGAAATATTTACTTTTGGCCATTATACCTTAGGGCTATGAAATTTTTTTTAAAAAAAATTGATGCAGGCTAGCAGCTAAAAGTTTGCCTTGAGTCTCAGAAAAGACTTTGAACTTACACTTTTCAGCATTGCTGTGATTATTGAGATTTAGTAACTCTTACAAATAAACAACATTTTATAATATTATTATGTTATGTTACATATTAAAGATGTTAAATGTATTTAATGTAAATACATTTAACATAATGCAGTATGCACAAACTTTCTCGGTACCAGGAGAGGAATATTATAGTTTAGATTTAGGATGTCCCCCAAAAGTTTCATGTGACCAAAGGCAGAGCTTTAGGTGATTGGATCATGACGCTGCTATACCCCTGTTGGATTTACTCATTCATAGAGGAAGGAGTCATTAGAAAGTGGGACTAATTACTGAGTCATGACCTGGAAGGATGTGTCTTTCTCATGTTGCTTTCTGCTTCCTGCTTGCAATCAGGTGAGAAGCATTACTCTGCCATTACCCTTCGCCATGCTGATTCTGCCTTGGAACTAGCCAGCTGCGAACCAAACTATGAGCCAAAATAAAAACCTTCTTTTCTAAATTGTGGCTGTGGGTACCGTGTCTCAGCAATGAGGTGAACAACGCAAGCTTCTACAAAATACTATAGCCTAGCTGGCTTAAGCAATATATATAGTTATTTCTCATAGTTCCAGCGGCTGGAAACTTCAGCGTCAAAATGTTGGCAGATTAGGTTTAGATCAAAATGTTGCACATTGCCTCTTCTCATGTGTCCTTGCATAAAGCCGCCAATCTGATGAGGAGAGTCCAACCCTTATAACCTCCTCTAACCCAAATTACCTTCCCAAAGGCACATGTTCAAATTCAGTGACATTAGGATATGACATAGGATTTTTTTGAACGGGAAATTCACTCTATAACTCTGATGTTCTCTGTGTTTTTTTTTTTTTAAGTAACCTTGATCTCTTTCTTTTCACATGAATATTGTCACAGTATTTTTAGTAAACCTGGAGTTGCTCTTTAAAGATACATTTGAAAGGAAATTTTATATTAGCCATTTGGTAGAAGATCAGCATTAATTATTCTAAATAAAAGGTGAATTCAGAAAAATGCAACTGTTTACAGAAGAGAAAAGTACTTGAATAAAATCTTTTCTAAGATTCACCTGCCACATCTGGGGGACATGGGTGAGGAGTTTACCATCAGGCATCTACCTAGGTGGGCATGATGTTCCATTTTTGGCTAGTTGGTTTAAGCCATGAGCTTTCCACATATGATTATTTAACAATTTTAATGTAGTTTAAAACATGTCAGGAGTATGAGAAAGGAGGAGAAATTGCAGCTCATATTAATTCTACCCCTTTTGCTGAATCCAGATTGATAGTTGTGTTTAATACATATTTGTTTCTTGATGTGAGCTGTACACTGTATTGCCTACTAGCTTAACTTTAATTGGTGAAACTGTGATCATTTAGGCTATTAACAGAAACTAGTCATGTGTTTTCAAAGAAACTGGTATAAATTAGAATCTTTCATTAAAGACCAATCAGCCATTCTCACGTTTCAAAATGTGATGCCATTGCTTTCTTGATGGGGTGGCAAACTGACCAGAAAATTCATCTAATCCATTTTCTAAGGGTAAGAGTCAAGAAAAATACAAATCCATCTCTATTAATGGCTTAAAATATTTATCTTATCAATTCTGGCATAACTGGTTCAAGAGTAAGATCATGGAGTGATTTAGCCAGTGTTGCTTGAAAGTTAGCAAGAGAAGCAGCGACAGCGTGCACCTCATTACTGTCTGCTCAAATTTCCAATATTTGCTTTCAAAGAAAACAATCAAACAAGGCTTTGATTCTTTCCTGAAAAGAATTAAACAACTGTTTACTTAAAAAAGAATCAGAGAGGTATCTGGCTCTGGGTAGAATGGTTTATTTTTCTTTTAAAGAGCAAGACACAGCTTTGAAAATGTAATGAAAAAAAAAATAATAAGTATTTTTAAAGGGACTCAAACAAACGTATTAAAGAAGCTCCTGAGAAACTTGGAACTAGAATGGTGGACAAGAAATCCACCAGCATCATGGGAACGACCAGGTATTGAAGTATGGACATGGCAACGGGGGTTCCAAGAATCTTAAAATGGAAGCAAACCATGTCTTAGAGTCCACCTCTCTCTGCCATGTAGAAACTCAGAGCGCGAGCATGACATTGACATTAACTCAGTCTTTCGTCTCTGAAATGGGCATAATGATCACATTTATAATTACCTGGTTTTGAGGGAGAGGTGAAACAACCTATGGACTGAGTTCTGAACACTGCATGTCACTAACCTGCTACTAATGCTAAGTTCTGGTTGTGATCGTTTTCTTTCTGCGCTGCTCCCTAGCAGAGGTAACACAGTGACGTCCCGGTGGGGACTTATCCAATGAAAGGCTAGAAGTGTGGCTTCATCATCATTATTGCCACAACCATAAATCAGTACTGGGTACAGGCCAAGTTTAAGAACTGTGCTTCTATTTCAGTGACCCTTTATGTACATGTATTTTTCTTTCCTCACTTCTGCTTTTACAGTCCCCCTATAACTTCTTAGATGTCAGTATTTCTTCATCTGAAGTATTGGGGAAGGAGGTAAAAAGTAAAACAGTTAATTTTCTGACTCAGGAGGCTGAGGCATGAGGATTGCTTTGAGTGCAAGGCCAGCCTGGGCTATAGAGCAAGACCCTTTCTCAAATAAATAAAAAAGGTTAATTTTCTGACCCCATAGTTGTTTTGAAAGAAGACTTTACAGAGTACATTTTATGCGTGTGAAAAATCTGTTGTTTTACTGTCTATATTTCTTCAAATTGTATGACACATAGATTCACATTTTGCTCATTAAAATGCAGGTCAAAAAGAGTTTAAGGCATAAAACTCTGCACCTCAACCAAAGTCATAAACCTCTGGACATGACATAGCCTTTCCTTGTTTTCCTATAGTGATCATACTAAAATAAATCTTAGGGGACTTCCTGACATGTACATATTTATACAGGAACTCTTGCCTGAGCAAAGCCAACAACCAACTGAGGATATTTTTTTCCCTTGTCACTCAGAAAATTTTATTATAATCTGTATAGCTCATGTATATATAATTTAGTATAATCCACAAACTAATGCAGTGGACAAAATGAGCCCATACTGGAAGATATAATAAAAAAGAAAGACTCAAGCCTGGGAATGAGTAAATAAAACTGGAAAATTCAACGCCAGTCGTAATGACTTCAGATGTGCCCTTCTCTGCTTCAGTGACAACTGATTCATGTGACAGTGACTGGCTGGGGAGGAAGATTCCAGGCACTTTTACATACATCTTTACATTTCTTTCTAGCACCAGCATCATGAAATGGGTTTTACTGTCTTTTTTGTAAAGGGTGAAACTTGATTTTTTTTTAATAGAGGTCAGGTCATTTGCCAGAAGTTACTCAGCTAAAAAGCAACAATGTTCCCATATGGATATAATGCTTATTCCAAAACTGCATTTGACATTTGATGCATTGATTATTTTATTTATTTATTTTTATGTAGTTTTAACTCTTTATGTTCTTAGAAACTGGGAGTAATTATTTTAAATATCAGAATTTACCTGAAACTCTTATAATGTTCCACTGTGTTTATTTAAAAATTACTTAGGAGCATGGGGTAAAACAAATACCTCTTTGTAGAATCTTATGTAAGGCGGGGACAGAAATATGCATGCCCTGTGGCCGATTGTTATGAGGCTACTGTAAATCAGAATGTTTATCTAGGCTCTGCCTTCTGATTCTTTAGGGTTCAAGTGGCTAAAGGGCAGAATGATACCAGATAGGAGAAGTGGGAATTAGTGCTAAAAGGCTTATAACAAGACTCAGGAATAACTAAGGATAAATAAATTGTCCTACATGCCCTGTCCTATGTTTTTCATTAAAGCCGGGTGAATTGTGTAGAGTATTCTGTCAGGGCTGGGGTCTCAAATGGAAGAGGAATGCTGCCTTCGTATCTGTTCTATTTTCTACCCCTTAAGTGTATATGTAATTCAGTTTGTGAACATTTCCATTGATTCAGACTGCCTTAGAAAATTTTATCAACTAGATTTTATGAACATCGAAATGTGATTAGTAAGGAAGGCAGACCATACAGTAGGATTTGCCTCCTGCATACACAGCTCTATTTTTATTGTATATTAGTCAATGGGAATTAATTGCCAATTATGCAAACATTTCTGTGATCATATTTCAAGCTCTCTTGTAGCAGATGTGGTCTCAACTATATTTGGAACAAAGTAGACAGTATTATCTTTCTTGATGGAAATGATTAAGTAGGGCTTTGGTTTTTTCCCACCATCTTTTATTATAGAAAGAAAGATGTCTGTCTTTTACAGTATTTGTTAAATATTCATTTTGACCAAGGTAATTATGCACTGGTTATATTAGCAAACATGTTACTCTGTCAATGTTAAGAAGCTGGGAAATGCGCTCAAACGGGTTGTAGATAATATATTCTATTATGTCCTGGCACAGATAAATAGTTTGTTAAATAACCATCACCACATTTTATTGGTAGCCATTGGCAAAGACAGAGTTCTCTTATTTTGGGGCTCTTGTGCTGAATTTTTTAATTGTTTTATACATCTATCCTTCAGTGTCTCAACTTTTTTTCATTTCTCCTTTATGAATGCTAATAATATATTGGATAGGACACTAGATATTTTTAGGCATTCAATATTTCCTCGTATTTATAGTATGGAAAAAAACTTGAGAGAGTTTAGTTCTGCTCAAAACAGATAATTTTCTCTTTTTAAAAAAGAGTAATGTGGGACTGATATGTGGCGAAAACAAAAGGAATTTGATGGGCACAGTGTCAAAGCTTAATTGTGTCAATAATTATTTGTGTATTAGTGCCAAGATTTTAATGAGGAGTAGTCACTTGTGTGTAATCATTATCAATGACAAGTAGTTAAAATATCTTTATGAAGTGGCAAACTCTGGGGAGAAATGAAGCAGTATAAGCATTGCCTACAGTTCCCTACATACTAGCATATCTGAAATCCACAAAAAGAGTTGGTATTAGAAAACTGAAGCACCTAGAGCACGTTTTTGTACAAATATGAGTACATGTGTTTACTTACGTATTTTTCATTCAAGGAATGCTTGTTTTGGGGTTGTTTTGAAGCTTTGCTGGGATGTTTTGAGGGAACGGTGCCTCTAATCCCCCAGCTGTCACGTGTGTCTGGAGACGTAGGGTTGTCTATGTACAATCTCATTTTTATATTAAGATAATGGATTTCCTTTTCCCAGATTTGTGCTTTCCAAGTCATTAAGAGTCATCACCTACCATTCTGAGAGCCACTGCCCTACTTTATTCAGTATGCTGCTACTTTCCAGGCAGCCTTTTCCCATCTTTTTCCCCTAATTTTAAACTAGCAAATCCAAGTGGCTCATAATGCATTCAGCTCTGTAGGGGAAGGAGAAACTTAAGAGAACCCTGAAGCATCTGTGGGAAAGTTGAGTCTTCAGTAGGCCTGCTGATTTCTGTCTAGCAGACATTATAAGCTTTGGTCATGATGTGGCAGAAGTCTAGAAAATAGTCCACATAGTTGTTGGGTACATGATCTGCTTGTTGTCCCTAAAACCTTTATTGTCTGCATTAGCTAGCCGTTAGTTGTAAATCAGGATAGCAAAAATATGTGAGGTCTCATTGTACTCGTAGTCCTGAAAGTGAACTTCTGTTTACCAATAATCACAGTGAAATTTTGCTATGACTGTGATTATAAGTAATGGAGCTAACAATAATGTCCACCTAGAAAAATAATTGATGGATTTTTCTAATTGTCGTTGCCTAGAATTCACAAGTAAGCAGTTACAAGAGTGGTTCAAATGTAATCTATGATTTGCTGCCACCACCTTACTTTGGAATGCCTTTTTTATCTTATTTATTATCACTTTTTTCAGTATGTCCCTCCCTCTGTTTATCACGTGTCCTGGGAGTGAAAACTGTTGTCTCATGTATTGTTAGGTTATACGGGGGGAAAAAAAACTTTCAGTATCTGAACGGTGAACTCCTTCCAATATGAATATTCACTGTATTAAAAAAAAAACCAAGCATAAAGTGGTTGCTAGTAGCAGATTTTGAGTAGGCCTTAACCACGGAGTGGAAGTCTGGAGACTTGCTGACATTTTGAAAATAGTTTTTAGAACAAAATGTCAGCTGATGGGAGCTTTATACATGCAAGAGTAGCTCGAGGCACAGCTGATGCTAACTAAGCCGATTCTTACAAAGCTGCGTGAGGACGGTTGACCACTGCGCTTTTAAAAGAACTAATTATATCCACATATATATTCAACACTTCACATTTCACACCAGCTTCACTTCGCCTGGCTTATGTAGGAGACGCGCTTGACCGCCATCTTTATGGACCAATGAAACACCAGTAAACTGTTTCTATTTGTAAAAGAAGCCACCAGGGATGAGACATCATTACGTATGCAAACTTTAGACCAATGGAGCTGCCACCCTTCAGTGATCACTCATCAGAGCAGCTGTGCTGTATTCACATTGAAATGAGGGGATTTTTAAAACCCAAGCAGCTGTATTATTCAGACTTAAAATAAGAGCTTAGTTTCCCCAAATGGGTGTGACGTAAACATCTCATTAAATATTTTTAATTTTGAAAAAATATATTTTAAATGGCAATGACTGTGCGAGTGGTAGCAGCCGGATTGCGCTGGTGAGCAAGCCCGTAGAAGGCTGCCTCCTTCCTCTCTAGCTGCCTGGGATTGCGCGGCTCTCGCTATCACTCTTTTGAGCAGTGGAACTCCCTGCGACAGGTGGCCGCGGATTCAGAAACACCGTATGCGTGTTCCAGCTGGGACTTGACTTTTAATCGAATGGACTGGTGTCTCTGGAGGAAACCCAGGTGCTTTGTTCTGATTTCCTCGTCCTTTCTTAACTTCACATTTCTCTAATTTTCAAGGAGTGAAACCTGTGAAATAGAGAAAGTTTCTTTCTCTTATGCTCCATTTTGGATTCCCTGCTGGCTTCTCTGGGTGGTGTTGCAGGCCCGCAAGGTTTAGCTTGACAGCAGCAGGGTGACCTCTTACCAGTCCAGGAGAACAACGACCCACTGGAACCTCAGGTTCCTTGGTTCCTTCTCCCTTTGTGAGGATATTACATGTTAGATTCCACCCTCCTGCCCGTAGGCTCTTCTTAATAAATAAATGTTGGAGAAATGACTTTGTCTCATAAAGCCTGTATGCTCTGTCCTTTTTTAAGAAAACATTATATTTGTAACCTTTTGCTGCTTTAGCCAGCTGAGAGGGTTAAAACACAAATTTATTTTTCAGTCAGTTCTAAAGTTCTTGGAAGTTCACGATGCTAGTTGCACAACTAAAAATCAGAAGGTCTGTGGGGCTGCCTTCTGGAGGTTCTAGTGAAGCATCCTTAAACATCTGTTGCCGGCATCCCTTCACTCTCAGTGACATCTTCTTTCTTCTTCTCCATTCGGATCTCTCTAGGTTTTTCCCCAAGGAATATTTGAGATATTGAATTGACTTGAGTAATCCATAGTACAGTCTTCATTTCAAGATCCTTAATTATTCACATCTGCAAAGTCTGTTAAGTGCCACACATAGTCACCGTCCTAGAGATTTGGGACGGATGCCTTTGAGAGACTGTGATTAATCTGTCACAAGGTATGAACTTGGAAGGGAGATCGATTGCTGTACACAGATGCTACATTTCCTTGGCCAAGCTTTTGTGTTTGCTATTTCTTACCCTAAAAAGGCAATAATACTGTCTTTCTCACATAGCAGAAACCAACAGGCTTTGTGTAGTAGGTGTATCACAAAAGTAATCCCCACCCAACCTCCAAAAATTATACAGTAGTTCACAGTTCTGATCAGGCCATGTTGCTAGTCTAAAGAAATGTGTAGCTGGGGGATAGGAGAAGGACATTCCTGTTTCACCAATACTATTAGGAGCTGGGATGATTTCTCACTGCACCTGCCCATCTTAGGTCAATGTACTGCAGATTTTGGACAGACGATTCACGTTATCAGCTGCCTCATGTAATGCAGTGCCACTGGGACTGAAAATTCTGTGAGTGCTTCTGCCCCCTGTTAAGAACAAGAGCCATTTGAATTTCGTTTGCCCATCTTCTGGGAAGACAGTCAAAGCTCCCTCTGGTAGTGGAGCTGAATATGGGCACTACTTGTATTCTTTACAGCCCATTCACCTATTAGTACGGTGATATCATTATTCACATTATTACTCTCATTCTTATTATCATCATCTGGTGACCCTTGTCCTGGGGTGGGACTCCCCGTGACAGATGGGAGCTTCATTTTTTGGACCGCTTTATGCTGCACATCTCCCCTTGCCATTCTGAGTTTATATTGAGATGGGCTGCTTTTGTTTCAAATTTTGATCACAAATTTGTTCCAAATTTTGATCACAATTTGTCAGTGTGTTTGGTAGCTATGTATCACCAAAGCTCTCTGCCAGTCCTTCTGGGACCCAATTATTTATGGAGACAATAATATGGGCTTGTCTTGTTATGATGCCATTATTGCAATAAAAGTCTTGGTATCCTGTACAGTAAGGCAGTAGGAGTTCTAATTGGTGAAAAAGTCCATCAGCTAAGAGTTAATTCACCTTGCCTTAGGTGATGCTTTGGTGCCCCGGGTGTGTCGATGAGAACCAGGAGGATAGTTCTATTGCAATATTCCTCTCCATCCAGAGCTGAGAGATCTGCTGTTTCTGTTGCTTCTGCGTAATTCAGGCTTGGCTCTTAATGGCCAGGGAAACTTTGTAAGCTGCTGTGGACGGAGGAGGTTTCACCAAGTGTGATGGGGAGTGGAAATGAAATGTAAGACTCGGCCTCTCCCTACAAAGTGCTTATAATTGAATGAGGGGAACGATCCAGCTCAAATCTATACTTACCAACTCAGATGATAGAGAAATAAATATCAACAGAGTCCAGCTTGACCGCCTCCAGCCTGAAAATGGACTCCAGTGCCATTTCAGCAAAGTAACCCCTTTGCCCTCCGACATCCTTCACTAACCCTCTGGCACACAGATTTTAAATCAAATCTCTTATGTCTGCTTTTAGGATACCTCAGAAAAGCCCTGAAAAAGGAAACTAATTAGGTCTAAAAAAATTAAATTCTTAAAGAATAGTTTCACACTAGAAGGAGTTGAACAGAAAAGGAAAACACAACTTGATATAAAATAGAGGGTTTTCTTTTGGGGTATTAAGTGGTACTTTGGTGACGTTGTAAGGCATGCAGGGACCCATTTTTGGTGACAGATGATCTGAATTCGAGTTGTCTGGCACACTGTCTCAGCAGAGTAGCAAATACCAAGCATGTTGACGAGTCCTTTCCTTTCAAACACGTGCTTCTCCAGTGTGAATGGTACGCAGAATTATTCTTGCCCCTTCTCTTTTATTAAAATAGTCTTTGAACCAGGCATAGTGCTTAAAAGATTAGATCTTATAGAGAAACATAACATATTGTATTTAAATATGCTAATCTCTAAGAGGAAATGAAGGATCTGAGCCTGCTTATTAAGAAATAAATTAATTCATCACCATCACACTCCTCATCAATCATCATCCAGTTGTGTCCAGTTTTCAATTAAGTTTTTCCAAACTGCTCTGTGCCTCCACCAAAAGGACTGATTATCTCTGATGATGATTTTTTTGTGGGTTTTTGAATGCTGATGGCAGTTGCATTGACATAAACATGCTGAATATCTGTTTTATTCAAGTAGTTAAGCAGTAGCTGTTGAGTGCATACAAATACATTGTGATGGCCAGAAAAAATCTTATAGTTTGAGACGTATTTTAGTGCCCAACTAACCAGCTTCTCAGACTGACAGAACATATGTACGGTGCTAGCTACAGTATACTGAGCATTTATAATGTGTATATATCACTATAACATTTAATATCATATAGAATATATATTCCTTCATGAATCATTTATTGAGCCAGTACTTATTAAACAGTGGTGTGCTTCTGATGTGCTGGGCACTAAATATTCATCAGTAAATTAAGCTGACATTATTCCTGCCTGAATTGGGCTTCCATTCTATAAGAATGAGAACACATTCCCAACGTTTTCACCTGTACAATCTTGGTATTCTTCTCAAGGTGAACACCAAAATCTGTGATTACTTCACTCATGATGCTACCAGGATAGACAATCCTCCTTCCTAGGAGTTAATGAGCATTCCATGCCGAAGAGAACGATTCCTAACTATCTCTTTAAGGTTTCCGCGTAGAATGAGGATGAATGAAAACGACTCACCATGCCTGCCACTTATCCCTAGATTCCTGTAACACGAAGATGATCGCAATCTGCCACCGTGCTGTTAAAATGATGCATAACCCAACCAGCACTCTGAAATGATCGAGTATTATTGCAGCCTCTTACAAGTTGGGCACTGAGATAATTTGGCTAGTGTTGGAGAAAGAATGTTCCACAACCCCTGTGGCTCACCCTGCATTGAATAAATATGGCACGCTGCTGCTTTTGTTCTCCTTGTGTATGGAAGAGCAATTAATGTGTCAAAAAAGAAAAATCACAAAATGTGCACACTTTTTTTCACTTCTTATGAAAATTGCAAGACTCTGCTCAATCTGCTCTGAAATTATTGTGTAACATTACAAGATGTTATCTTTGAAATATTAGATAACTTGCGGTTGGCATTACATTTCTTATAGTAGTTTCAAGACCTCTGTGTCCATTAAGGAGCCTGTGGTGGTTTTATGTTATTTCCTTTAAAATACCACTGGGCTACTACCAGCATTAACCTAGGTATCCATATATTTAATTTTTATGGTATAAATAAAATATTTTTAAATACAAATATATATCTTTAGAATTTTGATTGAGAGAATGATCTGTACAATGACCACTTCTATAAGATACCCCTTTCAAATCTGTTATTTGGATTCTTAGAAAAATTTCAAAATCTTTGTGGTAAGAAATTAATCAAACATGGTCTTCTTTCTGTTGGTAGGAAAGGGAAAAACAGAGAGTTCAGAGGGTTTTTTTTTTCTTATAAATTTTGTTTTTACTGATGTACCTAAAGCAACTCAGTCCGTTCTGTATTCTGAACAATAGAGGACATTCTCAATAAATATATGTAATTTGGAAGAATTAAGAGACTCACCATCTTTTAGCAATAAAATTGATTGTGAAGAGCTTATGAAGTAACTCAGTCCTTTATAAATAATCATCTTACTGGCTCACTATTCTTTTGGATTAAATAAGAAAGAGATCATTCTTTTAAAATAGAAATGAGTATTTTTTTATTTTGTATTCAGGTATATCATTAATATTCTCTCTTGCTAGAAAACATAAATCTATCATTCCTGTCCTGTAATCTTCTGTATCCAGTATTCAGAATAATCTGATATGAATTCCCCTGTTATGATTTAACTAGTGAGTTTTTCGGCCAGAAAGATAGCCTAGGTGATAACTGGAAAAGGTATGCACTCAAAATTTAAAAAGATCGATTCTGCATTTACATAATCTTATCTGGAATTTTTGAAGAAGTTTACCTGTTGCTGCAGTGGGGAAGAGTACACATTTAAACTGGTTCATATTTCCTTATTCTAACCGCCCTCAGCTTTCTTCTCCAATCTGTAGTGCTGGCACCGTAGACTGGGTCATTAGAACCTAATTTAGATCATCTGACCTGCCCCTGCCACCCTCTTGAGGTATCTTCTCTCCATGAAGTATCTGAACTGATCTTTCTTATCTCTTTCTTATTCTTCTAGCTAATTTCTGCTTATTCCTGAAAATAACCTCACTTAGTTCCTCTTTCAGAAAATTCTCCTTATTTCTTCTTCCAAATCTTCCCAAGATGCTTCATCCTCATTTTTACTCCCCTATGATTTTCTTTTCTGTAATTGCATTTGCCGTAATGATCTGCTGTGGATGTGTTTCTTCATTAGACTTGTATCTAGCAGGCATCTCCAAAGCCTAGCGAGTCCACAGCACAAAGTAGGCTATGGCCGATAGTTACAGAAAGAGGGAGGGAAAGGGAGAAGGGGAGCAGAATGGATGGAGACAAAGGATGAAAGGAAGCAAGCAAGGAGAGGGGAAGGATAGAGCCCAATGCAAATTTTAATGAATATACAAAGTAAATCCTCTCTGCTGTAAAAGAATCGCTAGATTAGAAATGGATAAAAAGAGAGGCTTTAAAACTTTTCTGTAGGCACATGCAGCTTTACATACTGTCCATATTGTTCTATGTATTCACTTTCAAGTGTATCTTCATGGCCACCTAATAAATTCTTCATGATTTTAATTTCTACTTCTGTCAGGTTTGGATACACAAACTATAGTATTTATACACAGTGGAATACTATGCATCTATAAAGTCCAACAGCATGAGGGCTTTTACAGGCAAATGGAAGAAACTTGAGAACATCATGCTTAGTGAAGTGAGTCAGAAGCAGAAGGTGAAACATCAGATGGTCTCTCTTATGTGACAAACCCAGATCACAACTATCTCATGGAACTTAAAATGAAAAACAGAGTGAAACAGCGGGGTAGGGTGGGGAGGGAGGGGAGGGTGGGTGGTGGAAGGGACAAAAGGAGAGTGAGAAATTCCTTGTCACCTTGACCAGATACGTATGTGCACAAAATGCTCAACTTCATTGTAAACCTTAAAGTTTGCACTTATACATATCAATAAAATGGGGAATAAAAGCGTACTTCTAAAGGACAAGAAGGAAAATCATTATTAGGAGAAATAAAAGAATTATTGCTATGTAGGGAGCTTGCATATTCAGGCTTAGGACCAGGTTAATTTAATTAGTGGTATCGTTTTGCTTTCAAAACGAATTTTAAGGGCCAGAATAATATTCTGGTACTGCTTATAAATTGACTTCTGCAAGATCTTGTTGTAATAGCTAACACAACATTTGGTATACTATGAGCCAGTCAGCTCAATTACATCTCACAACAACCTAATTAAAGAGTAACAGTATCTGTTCTTTGCAGTTGAGGAAACTATAGTACCTAGAGGTTAAATAATGTGTTCAAGGTCAAGTATCTGAGACTTAGTTGAAATGCTAACTTAGCTAGTTTCGAGTAGATGGAAGGCTAATCCCATAAACTTCTCCAAAAATTTCCACCTGGAGCTCGGCTAATACAAAAGCTCATTCACAGTGATGGTTCCAAGCACAGTTATGGTTAATGTGATAAGACAATATATTATGATTAAAATCTCATTTCCAGGGAAATGACTGGATGGATGTGTCTTCTTAAATATGTTATTTAATGGAATTATCATGAGAGTCTTGAGATTGGTAATAATCTTTTCTAAAATTTACTTCAGAGTAACTTGAAGTACATCAGCTAATGAGGCAGGACGCAATACAAAATCCTTGGAGTCTCTCCTGGCTATTCTTGCTAAATCTATGGATTTGTCTTTTATTTCATTAAACTTCTTCTCTAGTAGGGACTGGAAGTATTGGCAAATGCTTTATTCCTAAAAAGCAGCTCAGGAGGACAGAAAACAGTGAAGGGAATCTTGGTCATCTCTGTCAAATGAAGAGAAATTCAAAATGGAGAGTGGCAAAATTTATTAAATAGTCCTCTTTTTTCAGTTGGAAAAAAATTTATGAACTTGCCAGCTTTCCACAAGGTTCCCATTGGGTAAAAGGAGACACATCACTGGGTCTACGGTGAAATGCCTTCTGGTTCTTGCCTTTCCTCACTCTTGATGGTGGCTAAGGAAAGCATTGTGATTTTTGTTTGTTTGTTTCCCGAAAAGGCTACCTAATGTCTGTGTTCCCAACTTAGTCGTCAGGTTTGAAACCTCAAATGTTTGTGGCTAGAATGCAAGCACTTTTCTCCTCCTTTAAAATTGTACCTTAAACCCTTTGGTAATATGCAGTTTTCCACTCTGTGGGAGGTCAATAAATCCCTGTTGACTCTCTTTACGTTCAGCAGCTCTGAGTAAAAGGGAAAGACACCACGTCTGTCCAGGCATCGCGCAAGCTATGACTTTCTTGCATGCTCCATTGAGACGCCTAATAGTTAAGCCAGTGTGGTGTGCAGGGCTCAATTTTGAGCCACTGGCAGAGGTACTTGTGTACAACATTTGCTACTTTTTGTCAGGGAAATAATCACATTTGAAAAACAAGACACCACTAAATACACTTTCAAGCTGTTTTGATTTCTTTTCCGTGCTTATGAGCCATGCACTCTATTTTCTTACTCTTCCCAAGGAAACTTAGGATGGCATGAGGCAGAGATTTTTATTATGAGATTTATTCACTTCTATAACCTGAAGAAAGAAAGATTTGGAGAGCAGCATATCTAAACTTAGAATATCATCGTGGTAATAATTTCTTGTGTATGTATATTTCTATATGTGCTTCATATTTAATAAATCTTGAGATTGGTTACATGAAAGATTATCTCATAGTCATATGAAAGCTAATAAGACAAAGACTTTTGTCTCTCCAAGTGAGAATAAATCTCAATGTTTAATTTCATGGCTCTGAAATCAGGGTGCAGTTTTAATGCAAGTCTTGAGTTTCCCAGCTATTATGTAATATTAAACTCAAAAAACCCCTCTTACATGTAGTCCCAGATGAGGATATAAGTTATCCAGCATTTGTATAGATACTTCCAAAATATCCTGCAATAAATAATGTGTCCTAGTTACTAGTTTGCCTACTCTTGGGAACAGTCAGGGATTTCATTTACTCTGGCTTAGTAATGATTTTGAATGATCTGAATACTACAACAAATACAGTCACAGGTGTGTGTGTGTGTGTGCTTTGTGTTTAAGCTTTTAGAAACCTCAAAATTTGGATGAATTTAGCTTTAATAAGGAAGACAATATTTTTTTTCCTGGCATCTTTTAGATGATTAAATAAATATTTAGTCTTGTCACTTAATAAAAAGAAACTTACAACAAAAGAAAACAAACTTTGTTGTAATCAATGCAATGATCAGATGTGCCTGGAACTTACAGCATCTTCTAATGTGTGTCTATCCTATTTTTAAATCTATTCTAAGTTAATAATATCTCCAAATTGTGTTTCTGCTTCTACTGTAGAAGCTGTAACAGATTCAGCCCAACGAGAAATCAATAAAGCTGCTTTCAGTTTGGTGAAATACAAGGGCAAGGTCTCTTTGTGCTCGAAATGAGATTGAACACTGATTTTCTTGTGGAGATGAATATTTCTGTTTATATTGTCCAGACCAGAAACAGCCTGCCAATAACCAATTGATCTAAAGCTAAATGATAAGGATGACAAATGGGTCTGTTCTTGTGTATGTGTGTTAAAGAATAGGCTCTTTCTTTTGTATGCGAAAATTACATTTATTGAAGTGACTTAACCAATGATAGTACAATGTATTGGAACTCATATTTTAAAACTCGCAGGTATTTTCCTTGGGCTGAAAATATTTATGCTTTTATAGTTGAATGGTAGGTTCTAAACTACACCAGTATTGATAGAATTGACAATACGTCTCTATTGTCTTCTTGAGTTACACAAACTTGACTTGAATCTGTGCATGTGAATGAAGGAAATACAAGCCGGAACACAAGGAGTTCAAATTGCCCATTACTGAGAAATTTAGATTTATAAAAATTAAACTCAGACATAGTCAAAGTATGGTTTTAATCGACAGTGCCTAAAAACGTGCACTCTGATAAACCAGTCAAGGATTAGATGATATTTTCCAGAACAAATAGAAGACATTTAAACTAACAAGGAGATTTTTTGTCACAATTACAATGATTGCAAATTCGAATCTATTGTCCTGGTCTAACTAGTCCTGCATTATTTTTTCATTATGTCATGTCTTTAGCTGTGTGACCTGTGCAACTTACTTAAGTTCTCAGTTTCTAAATTACTTGTTTGCAAACTAGGAGAAAATTAGAACCTGATTGTATAGTTGCTCTTAGGAACAAATGAGCTACTGTATAGAAAGTAATTAGAAGAATGCTGAGCACATAGGAAGTGTTCAGTAGACACAAGTTAATTTTATTAATTATTCCTATCCTGTTTGCTTTATAGAAGCACAAAGATCATGCATCTTGTCTTGTAATCTTTCCTTCATGGTTTCCTATTGAATGAACCTAATTATATCATAACCACCTTGACAGTAGAACATTTGTCTTGTTCACTTTTGATATTCCTAAAGTGGCAAAAACAGTTTGCTGTGTGAAGGCTTGATTTCTAACATGGAAGGTTCACTGAAATGTGTGGGAATTTTGCTTTGTCAATGGGCATAATGTAGAAGATGAAAAATTATGGTTATGTGTTTATTAACCTGCCCTGTTATGGCATATTAATATATTCTATGCTTTATGAAGTAGTTATTTCAAGTTATATCCTGTGGGATCATGTGTTCTCTTTAGGGGTTCTACCCCCAAAAAAATTCCACAGACAAATAATATTGACAATCTATGGCCTGGGGTTATAGCTCAGTGATTAAAGTGCTTGTCTAGGAAGTACAGGGGCCCACGTTTGTGTCCCTAGCACCACATAATTGTTGCATGTGTTTGGGAGGCTGAGGCAGGACATTTGTCAAGAGCTCAAGGCCAGCTGAGTTCAAGACCAGCCTGGTCTACTTGTCTTAAAAATACGTAAAAATAAAAGACAATCTAATTGTAATCCATTATGTTCCTGTGATTTCAAAAATATCAGATTTTAATGTGTTTATGTTCACTTAAGCAGTTCATGACAGTGAAGTGGCATTGTGAACATGTCCCTCTGAACAGCATGGTCCTAAAGCAGGGACAAGCGGAATTGAGAAGTACTGCTTTAAGTCTAGGACCCTGAGTAGAGGCACAATACTGTGCTTTATCTGTGATCCTTAACAAAATTTCAGCGCATGATATTTGGCACTAGGAGTGGGTGGTTTCCCCAGTTAAGGACTGAAATAAAAGAATGATTTACTAAAAAGAAAGAGAGAAAAAAAGCTAAATCAATTCAAGGATATGCCTGTCATTTGTTAATAAGTGACCTTCATATGCATTTGTTGCATTTACTCAGCCAGTGAAAACAGGAAGCGTCAGGGAATTGACAATTATTTTGTTACACATGTATGGTCATGCAGCCTTTATAGAAAATGGTAATATGTTTGTGTGCCCCTGACTTTTTGAGTCCTTTTTCCCCTAAATGATTCCCTGAGCTCTGTGCTGTATTAACTGCTTCTGGTGTCGCTCTGGAGTGTGTCTCTGTATAGCTGTAGCAAAGCACTTTAAGTTTATGACTTTCAGACGTCTTGTTAGTGGGCAAATGAAGTGATAAGACAAGTGGGTTTTGTCTAGTTGCTAAGGAATCAGAATAGCATGTGCCTTTATTGCTTTGTTGAAAATCTATTTATAAATTTTTTGAGGAGCCTTGCCATGAAAAATACGCATATATTTTGGATATACCTGCAATTTCTCAAACAAAATTACTTGTTGGGAGTCTGCACTTCATCCTATTTTGTTAATGTGAGCAAATACTGCTCCTTCCACCAAGGTAAGCTTCAGGCTTGGTTCTTTGATTGCCATTACACAAATGAAATCTGGCAAAGGTTTTCCTGTTCACCTTCTATTTGGCCTGACTCATATTGAATCCAATAGGGGATTTGTAGGAATTGTAATGTTGTCACCTAAACCACACGAGATGGAAAAAGACACTTGTTTTAAATGGTTGTCCCAAGCAGTGGTTAATTTGCAATGGAAATTAGCACATGAAATCTTTCTGCAAAAGAAGTGGCTGAGAAGGCTTTCTTCCTCTTTGTTTGCCATTGTTCTTTCTAAAAACAACCTTTTATTGATCTGCAAATCAAATGGCAGCCTTTACCTCCGCATCCAGACCTCTAACCACATTGCCAAAGGTTGGGTCTTCATGCTTCTGGCAAATGCCAGCTGTTGAGAAGAGCATTGTGGGTACTGGCAGTTGAACAACCCCAGCCAGGTGGGTCTCCCCTGCTGAGAAAGTCAAAGAGCAAAATTCACTGTCCTGGTTCCACACCTGGCCCTGGCAAGCCCAGAGTACTGGAATAAAATGATAATTTTAATCATTGCCTAGGTTACCAGAATTTTAATTCTAAATGACTAGACATGACACCGTTTGATGTTTCTGAAATACTTAGGTTGTATGTTCTTTAAGTTAAAATTTAAGGGAGTCTGAAATTGAAGGGAGAGCAAAGGACGTGGTAAAATGTCTTGACCGGCTGTTTATTTATGAATATTGCAGTAATTTCAAACTCGTCCAAATCCATGGTTCTTTTATTCTTTATTTTTATTTATTATTTTATTATTCATTATTTCTTTTATTATTTATTTTTATTTATTCTTTTACCAACTCAGCGTTTCTATTTGTTGTTATGTAAGTGTGATTCATAATATCCCAGCATTCTGAGTTAATAAAGCCATTTCATAGACTCCCATACCATTGATGCTGTGATAATTTGGCGATCAGTTACAGAAGGAAAAATGCCTTACAGGCAGACTCAATGATGCCTTTTTTCTAGTACAAAATATGCCATCCATCCCACAACTCTTCCTCAGTGTTTAGGTTTCAAAAAAAGTCTTTGCTGAAGACAAAAAAATAAAATAAAAAATAAAAACGGAAAAAAAGGCAAAACAAAAACAGTTCCAAGAAACTGACGTGAAAGTCTGTTTATTGATGAATCCTCTCACAGCACGTTCCTTCTTTCCAGCTAACAATTTTTCACTAACATATTTTTGTGTAAAACACCATGGGTATTCCACAACTGAAGAGTCTTTGTGAGTCACTAAGGACTTTGAGACCAGCATTCCCCTTCCTATGCAATATCTGAGGCAAAAACGAGATGGCTTAAGGAACAGTTATGTGACCACCACAGGCCTGCTCTTCTTAATTACTTAGTGTCACCTTAGCCCACCAACTGCACTGTGGAATCACTCCGTAGAAATGAAAGCAAAGACTTACAAGGACATAGTCACCGCACAGTCAGGAACTGCTGTTGGGACGGAAGACCAAGAAACTCAGTCGCCCTTAACCTGCTACTTAATGAAAGCATGGCTGGGCTTTGTTGTAAGATGGACAGGGACTTAAAATGATTGTTACTGAAAACTATGACTTTTCACTTGGGCCTACGTTTGACCAGTAGGTAAATCAAGTAGAACAAAGCTTACTTAGCCTTCATTTTGTAAAACTGTGGGTCAAATACTTCTCAGTTCTGCATAAAGGCATGCTAGTTACTTAGGTAGCAGCTGTCTAAATGTTGGTAAAACAAAAAGCTCTTCGAGATTGGGACAACTATGTCCAAAAATCTCCATTGCAGTAAACTTACCATCATGTCAGATTCCAGCAGACCTTCTCAGAACCAAGATTGCCCTGAATCATGAGGATTCATCTTACAATAACCAAAGTGCATCTCAAGGATTCCTTCTGAGGTTTGAGACCCAGACTGAAACAACGGCCACCAGGACCCCAGCCTGGTTCTACTAGTACCTCATGAAGGTGGTCTTAAATCTGGAGTCTTTCCCTTATTTTTTCTTACTCTCCAATTAAAGACTTTATCTGAAAATGTATACCCTTGCTTGAATTTTTATTTTCATTATCACTAAAGAAAGGACCCTCACTACTAGCCCCTGAAACTATGGTGAAACATCCAGTTTGTCTTGGAGGTAGGCTTTGTTTGATATATGACAAAAATTGGTCAACAGGGCATGCATATCTGTTCTTCACTTAATTTGTGCCTCTGCCTTATGGTTCCAAGATACAGGAGCAGCTAAGCAACTTATAAATTAATTGAGTGAAATAATGAAATCACGATTTAATTAGTCATTTATGATGTAGACTCAGAAACAGAAAAATACAGTAGAAAAAGTGACACTATAATTGTTCGCATTTTGGATTTTTCTGTCTATTGTAGCTCATATTCAGTCATTTTGTGAACCCGTACTATTTATTTTTTGTTCTTTTTTTTTTTTTTTTACTTTTTCAAAATTGTATCATGTCCTTGATGGAAGTACGTGAAAAGTAAGCTTTATTTGTTATTTTTTTATTTCTTTTTTTATTTTTAACCGTGTTACTTAAAATGAAACAGATACACAACTCTGAATTAAAGAAATGTATCTGAATAAGCTATTGTAAGGTAATCACCACCCAGGTAAATAAATAGAACTTAGCCTTTCTTGCTCAATCCATAAGTCTATTTGAATATCAACTGCCTGATATCCCTCCCAATGTCACCACTTTTTATATTATGTTATTACCTTCTTGCCTTTCCGTATTACCCAGGATATATTACTAAATATCATATTTTAGACTACCCTGGTTTGGGTCTATATGTTTGTTTACCTTACTCATATCTATTTTTGATAACAGAATACCATAGACTCTCCAGATTAAATGACAGAACTGTCTCCCAGTTCTACAGTCTCTTAGGAATTCCAAGATCAATGTTCCTGCCAACATAGTGCCAGTTGGTGAGGGCCTTTCTCTGGTTTGCAAGCACCTGTCTTCTCATTATATTCTCATGTGCTGGTAATGGAGGAAATAAAAAGCAAGTTTTCTGGTATCTCTTCTAGGGCACTAACTGTGTTCTGAGGGTTCCACCCTAGTGACCCCATTACCACCCCAAAGCTTCATCTCTAAATGCTATTGCGTTGGATATTAGAGTTTCAACATTAGAACTGGGGGGGAAATATACATCTTTTAAGTCATTTATTACCCACAACTTCCACTATGACCCTTTATTTTTCCTTGCAATATGTATATTGCAGAAAGTGGGTCACTTTTTAAAGCTATGATTTTGACTTTTAAAAAAGGCAAAGTGTTCAAATTGTCAGCACAGGTTCTCTTTGTAGGTAGTGCATGGCGATATCTTGTCCACCTTAAATACCCAGGCAAATATGAATCCACACGTCATCCGTGCTGGGAACTGGGGTCCGGAAGGCAAGCTTTGCAGTAGTCTCTACCCCGTTGCCAGGTAGGAAATGTAGCACTGGTAAGGTACTGTCACTAAAATTGTTCACAGTGTGGTTCATTTGACATATACTCTCAAGAGAATATAGATCAATAATCTGAATTGAATGTAAAAATGCACAAAATGGAGTTGTAGCAGGACAAAAATGCTCCAGACATTGGTCTGGAGTAAGACTGTGCAAGGTTGAACTCTACCTATCAGGAGAAAAACAGGGCAGAGGCAAGAACATCGATTTTGGTAGCTTTTCTGTGGCCAGGTCTTTACTAGTTCACTCATTTAATAATATAATTTCTAAGTCAATGCATCAGTTTTGGAGATGAATAATTTGAAAATGATATCTCACCCCAAAACCATCCTGTAGCGCGTTTCCTATTTATATATATGCTTCTTTACAAGCTAGGTTCAACTGGCGTCGTGCCAGCGTCCTCTGCGCTCTAAGTAGAAAGCAGACTCCTCCTGAGAGCCCTGGCCAGCGGGACTGTAGTGTACCCCTGCCTGTCACTGCTCTCTGAGGCCCCCACCGCTCAGCTTTGGCTCCCTGTACTCCCTACACAACACATATTCTTCCGCAGGTTTAATGACGATGTCGCAGGGTCATCTTCAATATTTGGATTTTCTCCACTACGGGAAGTCAGCATGCACGGCCACTCCTGGGGCCGTTATGTTTGCTTGTTCCTCTCTCTGAAACTCTTCTCTGCCACATTTTGCTTAGCTGGATTTTACATCTCTTTCAGACCTCTGCCTAATTGTCATTTCCTCAGAGAGCTTCCTTACACATTCAATCTACACAGGCTTTTTCCTGTAATTATCTCCCCCACTTTTTCTTCTTTTCCCTTTCTGGCGCTTATCAGCACTCTAATTATACATGTATTTGTTTAATGTCTGTGTCTTCAACCTGACCCCAGATTACCTGAGGATGATGGATGGCTGTTCTGTTTCCCACCGTGTTCTTTCTGGGTAGAGACGCAGTGCCTAGAATATCACAGATATACAGTAAGTATTAGTCAGAATGCAAAATTGGAATGTGGTTCAGAGAGGTTAAGTAACTTGTCCAAAGTCACAGAGCTAGCAAGCCTCGAAGCTAGGGATTTAAAAACATACCCTAAAACCCATGTAGTTTCAGCAATAATTGTTTTTTTTTTTCTCCAAATTGTATTCCTAGAAAGCTAGTGCCTTCAGGAATCTTAATAGATGTTCTAAGAATAAAAGCGGATCTGTATTCAAATAAATTGAGGATATAATGCAATTGTTTAAAGAAAATTGAACATTTTTCTTTCCTGAAGTATATCCTAGAGACTTTAATATGCAAATGTGCATTGTGGCTCTCCAAGAAACTAGTATGTTACATAGCAATTCCCACCAGTGTTTGGCTACAATTTACTTTTTTTACATGAAACAAATACGTTGTGGGACAGTAAGAGTCAGCAGAAGTCGGAGAGGGAGTGACTCTGTTACAGCCGGCTTCTTCCTAGGAAGTGGGTAAATAGAAATTTCTACCAGCAAATTAGGTATAAATATCCTACTATCTTGAAAAAAATCATATTTTATGCTATCTTCTTCTGTGATGAGTATGGAGAAAAGTGTAATATTTTAAGAAAACAAGATTAGACAGTAGAAATTTAAATGCATTGTGGTTTGTGTTGTTGTGAGGAAATAGGAGAAGGATATATTTTAGGAAATAACAGATCTGAACATACAGATCGAAGAAAGGTAAATGGCTAATAACTTAGGGCTGTAAGCTTTTTTCCCCCACTTCAGCATGCTATTAAAAAATGACAGAGAGATCTCAAATGCTGACTTTCCTTAATGGTGAAAGTATGAAATCACTGAATAAACAATGTAATCACACCTTAATCTTGTTAAATTGAAACACTGTAATCTACATTCAAATTTCACATATGGCCAATCTTGCAAGAGCTGGAGGTCGGGGGGGATGAGCCAAGGCAGGATTTGGAATGTTAAATAGAGTCTAACCTAGCTTGCCAAAGCCCATTTATGTCTTCATTAGTAACGTGTCCTACGACGGGGGGAGGGGAATCCCAAGCCATGAACAAAGTAAGTTTTGGTTTGTTTGTTTTCGTTTTCCTTTGAAGTGGGCAGAAAAGTTTATTTCTGAAAGCTTGATACTCTTGACCAATCCTATCACAGAAAAAGTGGAGTCAATTTGAGGAAAAACAAAAAAGTGATCCTACGTGAGAAAATACAGTTCTGCTTTCTCTTGATCTTGAGTGATAGCAACCTGTTGACACACATGATTTCTAAGATTAGCTAACTGGTGGCATCTTCACTGATGCTGACTGAGTGACGTAACAATTAAATGGGTATGATGTGTTACAAAGCCCGTGACTGGTCATCAAACACACATTTGCACGGAGTTCCAAGTACAGAGGCACCCACACGTGCTTTAAAAGACAGTCATCCTTTGCCTAGTGAGATCCCCCTCTTGACCTGGCAATCTTGCTGAATATCTGTGCATACACTTTCCTCCCTGATACAGGAAGATTAAACCAGAAATGCACGGGTTTTTAACAAACAAAATTGTGAAAGGGAAAGTAAGAGAATTGTAATGGTAGAGGAATGAAAGGTGTTTTGTCTATAAATGATCTGGACTTCTCTCTTCCATCTATCCTGGACTGCATGATTGAGTTTTAAGGCTTTCGCTGGGATCTGGAACATTCCTAGAAGCCAGCCTTTCCTGGGGGTTGCTGCTTACGGCATCCCAGGCTCTGCTCCTGATGCTTCTAACTACAGCGTTACAGGGAAGATTTGGCGCTTTCATTCAATCCAGCGGGCTGTTGCTTCCCGGCCAGTCCCTTGTCTCTGGAGTATTCCACCATATTTATAATAAGACAAAATAAAGCTATTTTGAAGGTTTCTGGAGACACGGCCTCCGTAGTCAAAGTCCTCTGGAGACTTGGAAGGAAAGAACGCGAGGCAAATGCACCTTCTCCAAATCCTCTGTGACCTGCGTGCTCACGTCGGAGCCCTCCTCCCTGAGCCTCCCAACTATTGAGAACATTCAGGGGTTTTCTACAGTCATGTGTCTATCTGTAGCTTTCTGCTTCCCTGGGCAAGTGTAGTTACACCAAGAATGCTAAGAAAAACCCTCTTTTCCTAATTAGAAATCAGTGTTCAGATACCTTAGCTGTAAATGGTAACGTTTCTCATCTCTGTTGCAAATAAGATAACGGCAGGAACCAAATGACCCAGAGGCAACAAGTCGACAGAATGGGATTCAAGAGATGTCTTTCTCAGTGTCCAAGATGAGAACTCTTATCATTGGTGATCACAGGGAGCCAGTACACCTCTCAGGCACTTAGATTCTCCTCCACCAAGTGGGGTGATTTAGACTTCAGCTTCTGTTGCAAAAGGACGTTAGAGACTACCTAGTCGCACAGCTTCTCTGTAGAGATATCTAGCCAAGTAGAATTTTAGACCCATTTTTGAATTGCATGAATATGCACTGATATCCTTGTTTTTATGTTCTGAGGCTAAAATATACTATTGTTTTTTAGCTTATATAAGCTGGCCTCATTTACTACAGGAGAATTTTAAGTATTTAAGATATGAGGGTAAGTACTACAGAAAGAATAATTGAATCTCTCTCTCTCTCTCTCTCTCTCTCTCTCTCTCTCTCTCTCTCTCTCTCTCTCTCTCTCTCCCCCTCCTTCCCTCCCTCTCTCCCCCTTTCTCCCTCTGCTTCATTAACTGATAATTATTTGAGTGCAAAACAATACCCTTACTATTTGATAAATGAATATTAGTCTCATGTCATGCTGATAAAAGTCATGAACAGAGCTAGATTCCTCTGCATTTAGGAGACTGTTATTTTGATTCCAATGGATTGTGTTCATTTTTGGATAGATATCTCAAATGACTCAGCAAGAGTGACTTAAATTAGATTTGTCCATCCATGCTTTGCTTATTAGTGTGTCCTAAACATCCTGATACTCAGTTTGTATTATAATGTGTATTTCATATGATTTATCCTTCATGACCTGAGGATTTCTATGGCATAAAAATTTGGTTCACTATAAAAATCATCACTGTGCTTTTCTTTGAAAGTGCAGCATTGCGTTTATGTTTTGCATCCCAAAAATGGATCCTCAGAGTCAGCAATATGAAGAAACTTATTAAAATCCTTTTATAAGGTATAGTCTTTTAAAAGCTATTGTATATTACTTTGTAGATATTAATATCTTATAATAGAGAATTGTGTTAATCTTCATAGGTTACAAGGGCAGTGAATAGCCTTCAAATCTGAGTGGCTTGACATAGTAAGTTTTTTCATTCCTGCATTGTACAGCTCCAGTGGACATTGATTAGTGAGGCGATAACCTCTACCTATCAAGTCAATCAGAAACCCAACATCTTCAGTATTGTGACTCTAACCCTTATGCATCCCTGGGGTCTTCTCTTTTCAGATCATGGCTACAAAAATGGTAGTAAACATTATGAACTAGTTATTTCCTTTAGCTGCCTCACCTTGGAAATTGTGAATCTCGTTTCTGCATGTGTTCTGACATGTGCCTCAAGGAGACAGAGCACGCAACTGAGTGAACAGAAAGAACAAATTGCTACAGTTTTAATTTTGAATGTTCCCAAAAAGCCTTTGATAAAAACTTTGTCTCCAGTTGGCATTATTGGGAAGTGGTGGAAGGTTTGCGAGGTAGAACCTAGGATGGGCTGATTCTCCTACTTCAGCCTCCCAGATTGCTGGGATCACAAACGTGACTACCGTGCCCAGCCACAGAACTCTTATTCTGAGCATGACTGTGTTGTTACAAAGACAGTGAAATGAGTAAGGTATGAAAATAATCACATGTTTAGTGAAAAGATTATAGTTACGCATCATGAGAGGTATGAATATCAATGAAGAGAATACATGCTAACGATTTGGGCCTATGGGAACTTTCTTGAGATGATAGTACTGGCTTTAGAATACACAATCCAAAATTTTGATTACCACTTTCTCACTGCAGATTCCAGACAAAAATGTCTGAACGTCACTTTTCTCATCTATAAAGTGAATATGAGAATGCTTGACTATTTTGTGACATGAAAGTGGAGGTCAAATTAGGTCACGAACAAGGGAATGTTTGAAAGTGGTCATTCAAAAGTCAAACCTGCTAGTGTTATTTTTACATTTTTTAAAAATTTCATACCCCAAATCATTTTATACCCAAAGATCAGGATAATTGTAAAATTTACAAAGAGTTTTCAATACACACATACACCCCAAAATGTTTTTCAAAACACATACACAGAGTAATATTTCCAAACACAAACACAAAACACAGATGCACACATACATGCGTGTATACTCTCATGTAAAAAAGAAAGTCAGTCAGATATTTGTTGTTGTTTTATATATTAAAGCTGAGAGTAAACACTCAGAAATTTGGTTTCCTGGTCACATTACATCCTGCATTAGTGCCAGTTTTGTGACCTGTCCTTGAAAATTATCATTAATCACCTGTGTCTGTACAGGTAGAATGGATGTGGAAATCTTTTTCTTGACTGCCAATAAATTAAATTTTGAAAGTGTTTTTAGATCTTTAAAGAATGCCTCTACTGCAGGAAGGTTTAGTATTATTTCATTTGTTTTAAATCCAAATGTCTGGCTGTTTTTTGGGTCATCTGTGTGAAAAGTTATTTAAATCACATCTTTCTAAAAAACTTTTAGCAAAAATCTAATGGGCTGTAAATCACACATTAAAGAAGAAGGTAAAAAGGGGCAATTCAGCATTGGGTGCCCATTTTATTTTGATTAATCATGTTATTGCTGTTATTTAAGTGTCCAACTTACTTAGTCTTGAAATTGTTATAGTATTCTTCTCATAATTTCACGCTCTCCTTGGGGCATGAAGCACAAAGAGTCAAATTCAGGAAATAGATATGTCTCACTAATCTCAATCTTAGCTCAGATGGTCCCCAAGAGCCCAGGATCAGTATAGAAATTTATTTAAAAACGTACTTCAAGGGCTCAGTTAATCAAAGCCAATGCCATGCTTTGAATCTGGCTTGAAAGTCCTGTAGTTGTCAAGACAAGATGTTCCTCCTCAAGTCTCCATTTTTAGGCTCTGGTCATCTGGTTGGCTATTGAGGGAAAGGCTTGACCACTTATGGCCAAGTTGGCATGTAGGGAGGCAAAATGACCCTTCTGTGGCTGACATTGCAGAGTCAGAACCAGGAAAATACAGACACATAGGTTTGATTTTCTGGGGGTTTTTTTCTTTATAAAAATTTATTTTTAAGTTCTGCTTCTGAACTCTGGTGTTTTTGGTTGTATAGACCTAAGTAGACTTTGTGGAGATGGGCAAGGAGATGTGGAAAGATGGGGAAGTTGGGGAGAAAGAGAAAACTGGAAGTGATTAAGATCAATTTTTCCCAAATATGATTATCATATATCACAAATATATCCTAATACATTAAGTAAAACTAAAAGAAATTCACAAGTTAAAATTAGATTCTCCTCAAAATGATTACAATGTACCTAAAAATATTTTGATCACCCTTCACTCATTCCCTCCTTATGCCTGTTTGTGGTTTCTATATGGAAAACATGATTTCTGAGTAAAGTTAAGGCTACACATAGTATCTCATCCCACCTGATCACTCGGGTGTGGATGGTGGGTTTTTTTTTTTTTTTTTTTTTTTTTTTTTTTTTTTTTGGCATTTATCCAGATTCCTAAACATTTGCCCATCCTCCATCTATTTTTTTTTTTTTTTTGGAATATCTTTTGCCTCTTCAAACTTCTGGAAAATGGCTGCTCCTTCTTCACAACGCTGATTCAAAACCATTTTCTCTGGAATGCCTGTCAGGATGTAGAGGCAGAATGAAGGCTGCCTAATGTGTGATCACATAACACCCTGAATGTAGGACTCTTGCAGTGCTCCAACCAGCAGTTGTGATTTCTTCAGTCTTCTGCTTCCCTTAGGCTTACTGCAGACTGACATGATGTTTTCTTTCTGAATTCTGGAAGCCTAGCACCTGGCCTGGCTCTTGGTAGCTGTTCAGGAAACATAACACATGAATGAATGAAGGTCCTTTTCAGAAGAAACAAAAGAATTATGAGACCAAAGTAGCTGCTCTGTGTGCCTACTCTGAAAAAGATAAGAATTACAAATTCAGACCTACACCTTGAATTGAATGGAGGAAAAATAGGTAGTAATTATAGAGGGAGGGCAGGTAGGCATGGGGCTGCTTCAGACATTTCCTCATCAGACCAGACTGAAGCAACCTTAATCAGGGGAAATCAACCTGCCTGTTTTTCTGTGGAAGTATAAACATGCCGACAGTGGATGCCACATAGGTGTACTGGAAAAAAAAACTCACTGCAACCCTCGAGTTAGTTACAGCTTCATTTTCTTTCTGTGTGTAAGTCTGAATTGTTGATACTTCTCTAGAACAGCAAATTTATCTTCTTCAAGCAATGTTTCGTATCATGTCACACCTGAGGTCAAACATCCCTAATACACAAGTGCAGGGGAAACTCAACCTGACCATCTAGGACTTGCCGATCGCCATCTGATCTCCATCCACTGTTCTACTGATTCATGAGCCGTCGGCTAACATCACCCCAATCTTACTTTGTTCAGAATCTTCACAATGCCACCTCTTTAATTCGAGACCAATGTTACCATCAAGTTTGCATGGCACCACACATTTCAGTGACATCTTCAGCCTATGATTATCCTTTCCATTCAAAGAATTACTGGTTTATTTGTGCCATCTTCTATATATTGAAAATGTTTAGTGTTCTGAATAAATGTTTAAATTTATTCAGAAGCTTTTGTGCTTTGTTCTGGGGCCTTTATTGTTACTGACTGAAGCGACTTGTGTTCCACTGTCATTGCTAGCACAAGGACGTGGTGATAGAAAGTGTGTAATAAACATTTGCTGATATTTGAACATGATGGCTGTGTTTAGCAATGACATTTAATTAAACTTTGGAATGTAAGTGTCTGTACAGTGGGATATAGCGTAACTTCTAGAGTCAGAGGAATTGGGTTTAAGTTCCTAGAATTGGCTCTCTGCCCTCACTGGCAGTAGTTTACCAGAGTGATCTTTCTCTACTCTAGGATTTCTTTTTCTCATCACTGAAATGGAATGTATGTAGTAGATGCAGAAGAGAAAACATAAAAATAAAATGCACATAAAATTTATGCTTTGGATTAATATCTGTTAACTGTGAGTTAGTGTTAGTAACATGTAGGAATGAATGTACAACTTCCTCAGTTCATGTTCCCTCTGTGCCACATATGCATGGTCTTTTACCCTGGGCAGCTCCCCTTAATTCCTTGGGTTTTTGTTTTCTATTCTATAAAAATGAAGGTGGTAGTAGTGCCACGTTCACAGTGTCATTCTGAGGAATGAATGAGAATACACTTGCAGCGAGCTCAGGGCTGTGGATAGGCCACATTAAGCACTCGATAAATATTAGCTACTGTTGTTCACAACAGCAGCTAAGCTAATTAAAAACTTCACTTGCTCATGTTGACATTTCCACAGAGGAAATATTACCCTTGATCACAATAAAAAAGTTATTTTTCCAAAGCATAAATTCCAAGTTGACTCTTTTCTTTTTTTAGTCCTTCCCCTTGGTGCTGTGGAATAAAAAGAAAGCACTTGTGGTTCTATGTGTGTGTTTTGTGCAGTTGTACTTCTGTAGAGAAGCGCTCTCAGTGAGAGCAGCCTTGTCTAAGTGATTTATGTGATGCTCAGTGCAGTTCTTGGCAGGTAAGGACATTTCTTGCCTTTCTGTGGAAAGCGTGCCGACTGGCAGGAGGACACCACAGACCTGCACCTCTTAGGTGTGGTCAGTCCTGACCCTGCCCATGCCATCAGTCCATTAAGGGACTCATGCACCCTCCTGCTCACATCACAATGGTGAATTTATTCACTGTAGTGTTAATAATCTGATTTCTTCTTCCTAGAGAGTAGTCTGTGCTGTTTTTAAGAAGGGATAAGGATATTATAAAAGTCCTCATAGGAGGATTAACAAATATGATTCTTTTCAATTCCTTCTCAGGGGAAAAGTGTACAATTGGTTTGTTACCACTGTTCCAACCCAATCTAACCTCACTGGTTTTCAGGTCAATCTCAAAAAAGGATTGGACCTGACTCTCAGATGCAGTGTAGTAACCTTCTGCGTAAACACAAGCCAGGTTAGCTAGGTGTGGGGTGTGTGTGTGTGTGTGTGTGTGTGCGTGCGCGGGCGCGCGTGCACGCATATATGTGTAAGTCATTATAAAAAGATGAGGTTGTCCTGGCCACATTAAATGTATAAAGTTCCTTAGATAAAGGATATGCCTCTTAATATTTGGCATATGACTAAAACTACATTTTTATTCGCCTAACACATCTTCAGGTCATATCACATTGGTTGAGATACTGGGTTAAGCTTCCATGTGATACTCTCACAGGAAATTTATGCCATAGCCTGAAAATCAATGTGCATGTTGTGGTTTGGATCTGGAATGTCTCCCAAAAGTCTCATAGTTGAATGTTATAGATTGCCTATTGAACCATGTGCTGTTGGGAGATTGGGGCCCGGTCTGGTCTGAAGGAGTAGATAACAGGCATATGGATTGGGTTACAGGCATGTGGTTAGAGTTTAAACCTGGAAGCGGTGGATCACTGAGGTGTGGGAGCCAGAAGGGGAAGATCAGTGGCATGAGACTTGGAAGAATGTAATGCATACTGCTTTCTATTTTCTTTTGGGGACTGGACTTAATGTGGCTTTGTGGCTACGACGCTGTCAGGTGCAGCCTCTGCCATGTCTTTTCACTGTTGCTGGCCACCCACAGATTGACTGTGACCTTCTAAAACTGTGAGCTAAGCTAAACTTTTCCTCTCAAAATTTGTGGATGTTGGGTACTGATTCACAGTGACAAAAAAAGAATAATACAAAGTGTAACATGGGGTAAAATTTTGTTTTGTTTTCATTAAGTTTGTTTATCATTTCTCCTCGATAGTCTGATGAGCTCATTCCAGGGTGAACCTGTTCCCCACCACTGTTTCCAAGTGTGAAGGTCAGCAAAGAACCACGTGGCCGAATGCAGCGCCCTGCGCTCACTCCTCGTTACCTGGGCTTGCCCAGCCCTTGGTACACTTAAGTCGTCTCTCCTAAGAACTCTTCGGACTTCTTGAGTACCGTCTTCCTTTTCCCTCTTTACTACCTCACTTTTTTCTTCCCGGTGCTCTTGCTGGCTGCTGATCCCTCCTCTTTTCCACCACACCCCTTCCCTGGGTCCTCTTTCTTCCACTTTCTAGCATTCTAGATAATCCCCTACTGCTCTGTGTCTTTAATACCATCTGAGTATTAAAACCTGCTGCCTGTTCGACTCTGCCTCAGCCATACTAACCTCTTGCCTTGTACTAAAAATTCCAAATAAACTCCCACTTCTGTGCTTTATTCACTGTCAACATGAGATTACTCTCGTTGGCAGTGGCATGGTTCCTTTTACCATTTCCTATAAGACTGAATTTTCTTGTTATCACTGAAGCCTTCCCTAACGTGCATAGGCACATAATCATAGCACGACCGCTCACTATAATGTTCTTTAAAGTCATTTTACCTAGGAGAGCCTCGACAGAAAACATGGCATACAGTACAAGGTTTTGGTGAAGAGAGGTTACCAAAAACACTAGGTATGAGGATAGGCATGCTTAAAGTAACCAAGAAAAAATAACAAACCATCCAATGGTGTGCCTCTGTGGGGTGGCACTTTTGTCCCTGAAACAGAAGAAGTCACCTGTATTGCTTATTTTGCAAACTGATGCTATGAAAATAAAAGTGGCTGAGGAAGAGCTCAGTCAATGCAGAGACCGTGAAGACTCAAGGAGGGCAGAAAGGGAAGGGGGAGATCTGTTCGACTTTCTCCTCTATTGCTGTCTTAACTCTTCTTGTGGCCTCCCCCTGGCAGAATCCAGTGGGAATCCAAGGGCAGAGTGAAGTCAACCCTAAATTCCAACTTCCTACTACTCAGACCAGAGCAGGGAAAGGCAGAGACTGGATCTAGAGGGGTAAACAAAGACACTCTGTTGGCAGAAAGTCTTTACAAAGTCTCGTTTCTCACTCAGCATTTGGATGATGAAGTTAAACCTCGCAGAAACCATGACACAATGAGCTTTAATATTCTTGTCTCCTTGTTGATAGGTGAGCCTCTGTGGAATTTAAACTGACATTGGCTAAAGTCATCCCAAGCCAATAAGACTTCCTAAACACCAGGAGGAATATTCAAAATATTGGGTGATTGGTGCAGCCAGGACACCAAAAAATCAGAACAGTAATCCAGCACATCAGAACACAATACCATACTGAGACGGATAGGACAGTGTTCTACACAGGACATCTGCAACACATGCCATAATGAGGATATTTGAAAGGAGAATTCTTTGCCTCTCAAGACATTTGAAAAAAAAACTGTACATGTGTAGGTGTTTATGTGATGCGTAATGTAGGTAATGTATCGAAGTTGATAGACAGTATAATATTTAAACTTTCAAAACCCTATGATGTAGATCATATCAGTTTTTCCATTTATTAGTTTGCACTCGGGGGCTCCAATAAAGAGTAATTTTGCTTAGGACACTTCTTTGGCTTTGAAGGGGTGGTGTGGATGGCCAGAGTCTTTGACTCACGTCTCCTAACTTTTAACCAGGTTTAATGTCAGGACTGCCTCCCCCAGGGAATAGTGGTGGTTTCAGAGCAAAAACAAATCATGTTTGACACTTTCATTTTTGATACCTGATACTTTAAAAAGAAATCTCTAGGGAAGTCTGCTTTTATTTCTTAGCCAATGTTATCTCTCATAAGCTTCATTTGGATTTACTAAACTCTACATAGGGTGTATGTGTTTCCCCACCTGACCAAATCTCTTGCTCCCAATTTCTGTGTCCAAAAGGCACCTAGCTGCCTAAATACATTTTATTGTGGCTTCTTGGTGGTGATATCAGGCCTAGAATTCTGAAATCTGAATATTTACCACAGGCAGTATGTACACATATGCTGGTTTTTGTTATAGGTACTCACGCGCTATGATGGCCAGAACGCACTTTGCAAAACATTCTTTTGCAAACTCTAGGCAGCCTACACAAAGCAATCACCAGGCCTGGGTTTTCTTGTTTATTGTGTTAATCCTACCTTTTTCAACCCCAATTTTCTGCTTTCATTTTCTCTGCTTTACTGCAGTAGACGGGTAGAATACTGAACAGAAATTACTCACTCAAGCGCTTCCTTTGCAATAATTATTTTGAATCCTTAAATCCTGACCCACACCTGTTGGGGGTCCCAGATGGGCAAGGCTACCTGCGTGGATAATTGGAAGGCTCCTCTGGGTACTGCTTTCACCATCACAGCTTATAATGTCTTTGTAAAAATGAACAAACTTTGTGGACTAGAGGAAGCACAGATGATTATTATGACCAGGAGCATGTTGGAACCTTGATTTTTTTTCGAGTGTGTGTACATCACACTGTCTACCTAAGTTAATGAAGGCAGAGTGAAGACTTTCTACTTATCATTTTAATACAGTTTTGAATTTCCCAAGAGAGAGATTCTTGTTTGTCTCAAGGTGATTTGTGTGTGTGTGCATGTGTTTGTGTGTGTGTGCATGTGTTTGTGTGTGGTGTACTTAAGTTGTCCAAATGATAAATACTGCCCTAGGTAAGTTGCAGGCTGTATATGTAAGAAAAAGTAATATTGCATTGGAAAGTTTTCAGATAAAGTAGAATCCAATTTTGTTCTGAAAGGCTATGATGAATGTTAACCACTTTTTTGCTGAAATTCTTTTCAGACGTATCTTAATCTTATTTAGTGATTCTTATGTGATTTTTAACATAAAATTTGTAATGATGCAGAGAAATCCTGGTATTAACAACATCTGAGGGAACAATTCACTATTTTATTTCCTTTTCCACACCCTTAAAATAGAGACAGGAAAAAATGTGCAAGGTTGTAACGCAAACTCAGTTTTTCTTTGTTGGTCTGGTTCTGCAGCTGCGAAAATGATTTCCTTGGTTTTCTCACAGTGACGTGCTGCATGTTTCATTCAAAACAATAATAATGGCAGCGTCCCCTGCGTGCAGTACTTCTAAACACCCACAAACAAACAGCGATTGAGATTAATGCACCTTCCATTTGGGCTTATTCTCATGTACTTATGTGAACATGAAGATTTAATTTTCCCTGTCACATGAAGCCAATACCCCCTCTGATCTGGTGGATTTGTTTCGGGGTGCTCCCTGCTCAGCTCACCTCCCACATTGATGTTTTGACATACTATTAGTTCTGTTAAATACTTCTGTGGGTTACTAAATAACAACAGTTAGTAAATAGAATTAACATCAGACCAAGTTACAGTCTGTACCTAGCATAAATATTACAGATGCCTTGCTTTTTTATATAAAAAGTATGTATATTTAATGCATATAATATAATGTTTTGATATTTCCTATGATGATTGCTGCAGTCAATCAAATTGACAGATTCATTGTCATGTCAGTTATCTTTTTTATTTAAATAAAGCACCACAAATCACTGTTTCAGCAAATTTTCAGTATGTCATATAACGTTAGCACATACAGTCGACATCCTCTATGCTAGCTTTTTAAACTTACTGATTTCACATAAATGCAAGTTCATAGACTTTGGCCCACTTTTCCCCTTTCTTCCACTTTTCCCCCCCCCCCCCCCCCCGAGAGCCATCCTTTTTCTTGTATTCAATCCCATTTTCTTTTTAGGTTCTATCTCTAAGTGAGATCATATGTGTTTTCTTTGTCTGGTTTGCTTAGCATAATATCTTCTATCTAGATTCATGCATGTTGTCACAAATGGAAATATCTCCATTTCTAAGACTGGATACTAATCCATTTTATATGTGAGGCATTATTTTTAAATCCTTTTTTCTATGGTTACATAGGTGGTTCCCATGTCTTAGTTACTGCGAATGACACTGCAGTGAATACGTGAGAATTCAGATGGTGCTACAAGACGGATGCTGACTGAAGACAGTATACTAAATATTCTTTATCCTTTCCAGTTTTTTAAAGAATTATTTGTTTGAGAAATAATATCCTTTTGATAACAGTGCCCAGAGAAAAGTCCGCCCCAGGTTGTTACGCTTGCTCAGAATCTTGGACCCTCACTAAGTACATGTTCAGGTAATGAGTAGTACGATCATTTGCTTTTACGAGTTTTAAACTGACATCATAAATTTAACAAGGGCCAAGTTAGCCTATGGGATGGGAAAGGCTCCGTCATCTCCAGGGTAGATTTGTGTTTTGTATGTAACATTTGTTACATGCTTAAACATCAGACTTAAAGCATGATCTTTACATGTCTTCTCCTTTCTCTGTTGTATCCCCATCTAATTGATTATTGAGTGCTATATTTTCTAAATCTTCAAGGCTTCTCCTCGCTGCTTTTTTTTTAAACTCACCATGGTGAAACACTCTCTATTTCTTCATCTAAACTATTGTCCCGGTCCTTCTCTGTCTGTGATCTTTTCTATCAAAAAATCTACAAAGTTGCTAGGTTGTGAAAATGTCTCATGTCTCTAAACATTCAAAGACCCTCCTTATATGGTCAATCAGAAAAAAAAAAAAAAACAGTTGTTTTAGTGAGTCCTCTCCTTATATTCCAAATTGATCTTCTAGAATATTCTCTTTAGGGACTTGACATCTAATCTAAACCAGTCATTTCTGAATATATCTTTGTTTTTATCTTGATATACATATTTTTGTCATTCTTTTGACTCATTACTTGCTATGTGACTAAACAGAGCCCTTTACATTTTTGAGCAGTGTCCCTTGAGACATAAGCCAGATATGGCTATCCTCTGTTCCTCAAACTCAATGAACTTCCTCGACTATTTATTTATACTTTACTGGACTGTGCAGTAGAAGTTTAATTAATGAAGTAGATAACTGTGTACTGACTGTGTGTTGTTTCGATTGTTGACAATTGTGATCTCATACTTTCCTCTACCAACTTTGTGAGATTAGAACAAGGGAAGCTCAGGGAATGTAGTTCACTCTTCAGTTCCAAAGTAGCACAGTCATGTATATGACTTCTCAGGCAGATTTTTGTCCCATGACAGCAAGAATCTTTTACAGCTATATTTTCCATTCATTTTATTTTATACATAGGTTTAGTCATTCTGAAAACTATAAAATGATATGGGCTTAATAAATAGAAAAAAAAATATACCAGGATGACAGCAACAAAAAAGAGCGGCCTCTCTATGTTCCCTGTGGTTAGATCAAGATGGGAGAACCCGGATAAGAGACATATTTTTAACACTGTTCCTTCTCACTTTTTGAGGCCATATGTATCTTGATCTAAGAGTTTTATCTGGGACATCGCAAAGAAAAACCGCAATGTCAAAGCTTTCCCAAGTTCTGAATATTGCTGAGAGTGTTGACCCATGGTACCTGGCTTGTTAGTTAATCACATTAATGATGTTCTTAGTTTAAAAGTAAAAGCCAGGTGTAGTTTAGCCAGGGGAAGTTGAAACAAAGGGAAATAATACTTTTCTATAAGAAAAAAACAAGTGTTTTTCACCTCCAGATTTTCACTGATAATCCTAAAAGAGTCAATGGATGGTGTCTATCCTTCATGGATAATTATGTAGATAGTATCACAGGAGACATACATATATAAGTATAAAAGACAAGAATAAAAGGGAACCACCATGAATGAATACCGGTAATTATACAAATATTCAAATCTATATCTCTAGGATCATTTTTTGAGACTGGAGAAGACTTAAAGGAAGGATTTTTCTTTTGTTTGAGTCCCAAAATTGTCACACCCAAGCTGGTTTTCAGTCCCTTGCAGTTAATTTGCTGGAAGAGGCAGGAAGCGCAGGTCCTTATAAATCTTTCCTTATTTATTTGCATGTGTTCTGTGATAGGCTCTCTGTCACTGTTTGTCAAATAATGACAAATCTCTGCTCAGATATTACAAGGTACCGTAGATTAATCCGAAGTGGCTTGTTCTTATCCTGGGGGACAGGATGAGTGTCACGGATCAGGCTTAAGTCTGAGGAGAAGAGCGTTTGATGTGAGAGGGGACCGGGGCAGGTGGCTACCCATATTTGTGTCAGGGAAAAGAGCTGAAATGTGGCCTGAAAGATAATAGGGACACAGAAAAGGACTTAAATGAGTTGT
Source organism: Ctenodactylus gundi (assembly GCA_004027205.1). Classification (NCBI taxonomy): domain Eukaryota; kingdom Metazoa; phylum Chordata; class Mammalia; order Rodentia; family Ctenodactylidae; genus Ctenodactylus; species Ctenodactylus gundi. The sequence goes on from PVKB01000393.1 coordinate 559,460, forward strand.
AGTGTCACAAGGCCCCATAAAGGAATTTGTATTACTTATTAATTTTGCCCGAATAGCAAAATGAGGTTATTTAATTAAATAAAGGTCTCCGTACTCTTGTTAGAAAAAAAGAGAGAGCTAGTGCAAATCTGTATTGTCCCTGCTATGAAGCACACAGAGACTCAGTATCTGGCCTGAAGTGTCAGCCCCTTCCTATTAACATGAATGGTAAGAGTGCGATCATATCCTCAGACCTTAGAACATTCATAACCACGTAGTTGTAATTTTTACTCTTACAGCGACAAATGCGAAATTAAAAACATTTAATTTGCAGGGAAATTTAACATATTATTCCCTAAGTCCACTTGGCAAGTGAAGGAGGCAATTAATAAAAGCTCATTACAGTGCAGCATTGCGTCTCTGCAACCACAGGAGTTGGCTTTTTAAAATCACAGATGACAAGTTGTGGTTGAGGATGTGCTGCACTTCTAGGGCTCCTGTCAAAGCACAACATCCTGGACAAGGCGTACACCTGCCTGAATGTCAAGGCCTAGGTCCTCTGATGTCAGAGTGTTTAGACGTTTGTCTTTCTGATTGGAACCTGTCTTAAGGCATTCAGATTGTCTCTGGCTTTGTTAAGGCGTCTACTGAGCAAGGTGAAGGAAGGAATTTCTCGTAGTGGTCGGGGCTCTTGGTCCTTAACTGTGCGTTAGTGCACTTTCCCAGTGGGTAAGGATGGAGTGTCAGCCACACAGCAGAGTTAAGCCGGAGCGTCCTGCAGAGATCCACCATCACAAAGGGTAATACTACTTTATCGATCCCTTCCACACTGTCTCCCACTGTTGTGTTAAGCCTGTGGTGAGTACAACCTTTACAAAACAAGATCTGGAGATAGGACTTACTTTCTAACTAGAACATGAACTTAAAGAAAAAGGATAAAAGTATGTTTTGTAGGAATAGTGTGGTGTTGGCATCTTACAGCCTAAGTGATAAAAAATAAAATCAAAGTCAAGCACCTCGACAGAGAAAAGAAAGTCACATGGAGTCTTAAACATGCATATGAAATACAGCCACATTCTTCCATTTAAATCAGAAGTATCCTAATTTGACAATGTTTTATTGCGTGACCTAGCTTTTTCTGCCACTCTAAGAAAGATAATAACATTGTTAGCGTATATTTTTAGAGGATGGAGGCTGTTTTTTATTTGTTTGTTTTTGTTTGTTTTTGATTTTTTTTGTTTTTTGTTTTTTGGGTTTTTTTTGGTCTGAGACTTTGTGAACAGGGAGCATTATTTATGTCAACGTGGTTGGGAGAGGTTCCAGAGATTTAAATCGAGAAAAATAGATTGATTTCCTTGGATTCTTGAAGATGCATATGTTGTTACATTTTCTGATTCTGTTCCCCTTAATAAGGCATTTCATTATCAAGGAGTTTAATAAGTAAGAAAGCATTTGTTGAGAGGTACATGGGAACGTCTTCCTAATTGGGAGTGTCCTCATCCTTTCTGGAGTAATGGGAAAAAGCTTATACTTCACTGCTTGCATGATTTTTGATTTCACTTTTGTTTGTTACAATGCAGAATTAAGGGGAGGGGGGGAATGGCCGTGAGGTACCTTGTAAAAAGGCTTTTCTGTTCATTGTATGTCCTAATGGGATGAGAGAGAAGGAAAAGACAGATTTATTCTTATGTTTAATCAAGTCCAATAATTATTGCATTGTGATTACTGCTTTGAGCATTACATTTTCAGTAAGTAATTTATCAGCTGCATTCTTTAAAAAAAATTTAAAGAGAGGATTAACAGTGACTATGGGATTTATACACTGTAAGCATTTTTTTTTTTTTTTTTTTTTTTTTTAGTAAATAAGGCTTCTTGATGGCCCAGGTTTTCTAAGCCGCCGTACACCTCTGGTTTTACACTTTCAAAATTAGGCTCTTTCTGCACTTCTCGCCATATCATTCTTGAGAATATGCATGTAGCTAGCAGGGATGGAAGACAGGAAACATTTTAGGGTGGGGAGGGCAAGCGGCCTGCCTTGGTTGTCTGCTACCATCCTTGTTTTACCGGAGAAACTTCCAAGTTCTGGGAAGCTCTGTGATTCCCCAGGAGTAGAGTTGGTTACCTGTGGTTGGGGCTGTGTCTTGGAGCTTGAAGGCCCTAATAGCAGCTTTGCCTGGAAAGTTTTAAAATAATAAAGGCAAGCTTTTTGGATGCATAGACCTGCAATCCCAGCACTCTGGGAACCTGATGCAGGAGAATCACAAAGTTGCATCCAGCCTGGACAACTTAGCAATTTAATGAAACCATGTCTTCATGATCTTCAAGCAGATGAGCACAGTTCCTGGCCAGAAATCTTCCTTGTCCATCTCTGAGCATATGGTCTCTTACATGATCTTTTCCCCAAAGGACATCTGAGTATCTGAGCCATGATATTTTAGAAACTTATGAGCCAGAACCATGTTTACCTGTTTTGCCTGTTCTTGAAATTAAATTAATGATATTATAAAATGAAATCTTGTGGTAACTCCTTAACTCTCTCTTCTTTATCACAGTTCACTTTTCTTCTTCTTTCCCAGACTGTTTCATTTCTTTTTTCACTTTTATTCATTTTTATTCGTTTTCATTTTCTTCATTTTTTGTAAATCAACACATTCTTGAAGTTTTCACTTTTAATATTTGTAAACTGACATAAAATATTTTTTTCATAATTATGGGATCCAGTGGGATGTTTCCATACATGTATACATTTTATAATGGTCCAGTCAAGGTAATTAGCATACCTACCACCTGCTTAATTGACTTTTTATAGTGAGGATGCTGAAAATACTCTCTTCTATATTTGCTTTTATAAAACTCTTTTTCTTGATTTTCTGTTTTTCCTGAAAAGCAACTCTTGTGTGTTACATTTTCCTGTTACATTTTCCATGGATTTTCAGATTTCTTCAGAAAGGATTTAGAATTAAATCACTTTTCTATGTGTTTGGGGGGTTGGGGGGATGTGTGCACACCCACACACCCACAACGGACAAGTGAAAGTGGAGGACTACTGTTGATTGAACCCAGAATGAAATACGTCCACTTCACCCTTTTTTTTTTGGGGGGGGGGGACTTTTGTTTGCTATGTTGCTGAGTTGTCCAAACTTCTGCCTCAGCCTCCCAGAGTGCTAGGATTAGAGGCGTGTATCACCACACTGAGCTACAGCACCATTCTTCAAGCTTCCTGTCCAGTAGCTATGTATACGTGGTCTTGCTTATTGCTTCCAAAGAGGCAAAGTCATAAGCAGGTGGCAGATCTTACTTGAGGTTTCTGCATGATGCAAGCTATATTATGGAAGGTTTTATCATTTCAGCTGAGTGATAATCCGTATCAAATTCTGTATGTGACTATCGGTTGTTTTTGAGTGTAGTCAAACATTTCAAATAAATATTACTTTAGCATTCACAATTTAGATATTTGGATTGAAAGCAGTGCAATAAATGAGACGAATGATATTTTAATTAAAATACTTGTAGGAGGAACTTCTGTTAATATCCATGTTTTTTCTAAATCCACTTGAGTAGATGTGAAATTATTCAAATATGCTGCTGCAGCAGCTCAGTGCATCTAGGAGACATTAAACAAATGATCCCTATTGTCTTCAAAGATGCTTTGATCCATATATTTGCTTATTTTTTTACTATATTATATTATGGCTACGAGAGAGTAGATAAATTTATTTTTCTATTTTTGTCTATTATATGCAGTGGTGGAGATCACACTTAGTGGCATTCTAGCACTGGCAGCATCCCCAACTCTTCGTATTTTTTTAAAATTTTGAAACAGTCTTGTTAAATTGCCCAGACTGCCCCTGAATTTGCTATCCCCCTGCCTCAGGTTCCCAAGTAGCCGGAGTTATAGGCATGTCCCACCATGCCCAGCTAGAAGATGTTTATTTTTATCTTTTAATGCAAATCTTTCTAAAATATTTTCTAAATTTCTATGATCATTGTTGTTCTTATAACTTAGGAAATTTTCTAAATTAAAAAAAAATCATATTTTTTTTGCCTATAGCTTGAAATACACTCTCAGAGAAATAACTTACTTTTGTGGGTAGGTGGGCAAGTGAAGAAAATTTTCACACATGCCTACCCAATTCCTGTGCTTACAACATTTCAGATGTCAGGTATTACTGATTCAGATCCTCTCCTGACATTTTTATGAGGGAATACTGCCAAAATTGAAAATAATGACAATAATTTCATGCTGGTTTAAGGTCAAAATCCTTTTGAAATGATCTTAAGAAATGTGTGCATTTATTAGTTTGAAATGCATTTTTAAATATTTACGTTTAATCTTGATATATTACTGTTGTGTTCCAACTAAGGCATCGACATAATGTGTTCTTTTGAGAAACAGCTTCTTTCCCTTGGGTCTTCATCTCTGGCCTTCTGCCTCTTTCATGTTCAAGCAAGAAAAACTAACATTATTTATACAATTTAAGCAAGATTGCATTTAAAGCCCTTATGTTATTTATCACTGTAATTTTTCTGTGATTCATCCTTCATTCTGTTCCTCATACTCATGCACGTTATTAGAAGCACTGACATGGGAGGTCAGGCAGAAGAATGATGCTGTTTTGGGGATTTATTCAGCTCCCCATAACTGATGTCCACATTGGACCTCAGGTCACCACTTACCCAATGCATACTTTTCAGGAAATCATTTCTCCTCTATTCCCTGGTGTGTGAAACTGATAGGTGACATATTTGCTAATTAAATAAATGTTAGCTTTGAAGTTTCCCTCTTAGCGACATTTTGTATTTACAGAGTGAAGTCTTATTTACAAGTTGCTAAACATCTCCTTTGTCAACTCAATGACACATGCAACACTTCAGTTGATTCGGATTATTTAACATGGCATACCTTTGCATGTTGCTACCTGGCCAGTCAGGCCAGTGCTCACTAAATCATTGTTGAATAAACATACTAAGTGTAAGTTTCTTGCTACTCATGAGTATAGCTGTCTGATTTTTCCTTTTGTGGGCACTCTTTCCTCTTCTGAAAAATAAGGGATCAATGAAATTAAAGATTTTATTATTTGTTTTTGTCAACCCTAACTTTCCCTGACTATGTAACCTACATATTTTATGTACGAGTAGCTACTGTTCAAGCATGTTAACTTATAAAATCAGCGAAACAGATCACCTGAACCGTAAGTAGAAAATGGTTATTTGCTGAATTTTTAGGACGCATTGCAGATATAAGTTTTAGAAATGAAAATGTGTTAATACAATTAATTTACTGTAACTTGTAAGATGTCAGGTACATACCTAGTTTTATGTATTAATGGTGATTATGAAAATTTTTCAAATTAGAAAAGGGCCACATTAACATTTTTCCAGAGAAGCAAACACCTCTTAGAAACTCTTGCATTTAACATGCCAACATACACACACACACACACACACACACACACACACACGCACACACGTTAGACCAATTTTAGACCCACCTGCCCTGTTACACTGTTTACAAAAAAAGCAGTCAAGAGAATAAACTACCTGATATTTATTTATTGATTGATTATTTTTTGAAACACAGTCTCACTCTGTAGCCGAGGCTGTCCTGAACTCATTGTTGAGCCCAGATTAACCTTGGACACATGGCAATCCTCCGGCTTCAGTCTCCCAAGTGCTGGGATCACAGACGTTTGCTACCACACTAGGTTTATGCGGTGTGGGCCTTATCCTTGCTAGGCAAACGTTTCAACTACTATGCAATTTCTACAGATCCCTCATGATATTTTAAAGAATTATATCAATTTTCAACTGAGCTTGCTAGCTCAGGCCTATAATCCCAACACCCTTAGAGGCTGTGGTAGGAAGGTTGCAAGTTCTACCCCACACTGGACAATTTAGTGACTTAGACCCTGTCTCAAAATCAAAACCAAAAGTTGTCTGGGAATTTAGCACACTGCAAAGGCTCTGAGTAAAATTATCACTGTCAGAAAAAAATATATATATTTCTTATTCTAGTTGAAATGCATTTTTTGAAGACTCCTCACCTCCCACCCTAAATAAATTCTTGATTGGATCATATTTTTGAATCAGAAAATAAAGGGAAGAGCCCATGCTGAAGCTGTAACCCATAGTAGATAGTTACCTTTCAGCACCTTTTTCCTGTGGCTGAGGGCCATTACATAAATTTAGCAGTTAGTATTTCCATAGCACCTTATATTAATGTAAAAACTGCATGAAATAGTGAAAATGCAGTGGTTTGGGATTAGCAGGTTATAACACAAGTATATATTCCAGTAAATCTTCATGAACACACTCACTTCTGGACATTAGAAGAGTTTTCCAAACTGCCCTGTCCCAGGAAGTCAATACCTTTCTCCTTATGTTTTTATTCTCTCTGATGCAGCATCCTTAGCCTACTTTGTGGTCCTCAGGCTTCCAGTTGGCATCGTGTGCCAAAATCTTGGATTTGGAAGGGGCTTAATGTATTATAAAGGAGTAGAGTGTGCACTGTGGAGTTTAAACCTATAATTCTATCTCATCCTACAAGAAGAAAACACCCTTAATGTTCCCAACCTTGTTTTTCTTTACCCTTTTGTTGGAATAATGACCTAACACAGTTGGGAAGATAAAATGATTGTGTGCGTATGAAAAGACATCAGTTCTTTAACATTTTGAAATAACACCTGAAGTAGTAAAAATCTCAACCAACTCTGTAGCATATGTACATATAGAAATAATACACATATTGTGAACTAACACATCATACATACAATTGGATAAAAACTTATTTTTCTCAAAAATAAAATTTAAAAATAACAATGAATAACAGATAATAATAATGAATAACAGATCTTATGTTTTCTTTCTTTCCCTGCATAAAATTTCTTTCTTCCTCCGCCCTGAGACTAGCCACACTTTTTAAGCTGGAGATTACTACTTAAAATAATTTGCAAAGTGCCAGATAAAATTGATGTAGTCATTACTAGTTTAGCATGGCTACACTCCAAACTTTGGCTGCTTTACTGAGTCACTTGGGATTAATATCTGTCAGTTGACTTCTTTAGCACTCCAAGTAGAGTTCAAAGAGTGCTTTCTGCAGGTGAGTCATTAGGTTAATGTAGGAGCAAACAGATAGGATTCTAGGATTTTCTAAGTTTTTGCCCTATCTAAATATTACCACAAGTCTACAGCCCTCTGTACAAGTGATAACTATCTGGGCCTGGTGGTGCAGCCCTGTAATTCAATTAATTTGGCAGGAGGATCATGAGTTCTAATTCAACTTACTCAATTTAACAATTAACGTGGCCACATCTCAAAAATCAAAACGAGATAAGGATGTAGCTCAGCGTGAAGGCTCTCAACTCAAACCCTAACATCACATGGAAAAAAAATAATCATAATGATCATAGGAATTGGTATTTTATAGCCCGTAGCAGTTGGAATATACTTTGACTTAGTTAATCCTCCTAAACTCTTTGCCAGACAAGCAACTGACACTTCTTTATGAAACAGCTTTGGTTCTAGTGCCCATAGGAAAGGCAATTCCTGTGGAATGCCATGGCTGAAGTTGGACCCCCCACTGATGGCTGAAACTTACACACTTAACAGTCATGCACAGACATTGTTTTATGACTTCCTGACAATGGGAACAAACTGAGGAAGGGGATAGACTTTTCCTGCTGTACTTCCCGGCCACCCTGTGTGATAATCAATTTAATGTACTGGCTCGTCTGAGGTAGCTGGCAAAATATTATCTCTGGGAATGTCTGTGAAGTGCTTCAGAAAGTGGTTAGCATTCAAGTCCTTAGACTGAGTAAAGAAAATCCAGCCTCCTAATGTGGTTGTAGAGCATCATTCAGTCTCTCGAGGATCCAGAAGGAACAGAAAGGTAGAATTAGAGGGAAGTTAATCCCTATTCTTGGGCTCAGGATTTCATCTTTTCCTTATCTGAAATATTAGAGCTCTTGAGGACTCCGAGAGTCACACCAGCAACACCTTCCTCATTCCAACCCATTGCTCGGGTCTTTGCACTTGTTCTGGCTTATGCTGACTTGTTCCCCCAGCTTTCCTGAGTGTCTCGCTTGTATAAAGCAGACAATAGCCTCCATAGTCTCTTGGGCCAATTCCTGTAGTAAATCTCCCCATATTTCCTTCCATCTGTCTGTCTATCTATATGTCCTACCTGTTCTGTTTTTCTGGTGAACCCTAATGTGTTCTTTTCAACGTTTTCATGATTGAAACTGAGGAAAAAATGGACACCAAAGAGGGTTCCTAATTTAGTCACTATAGCCCATCCAACACACGAACATCCTTCTGTGTCTTGAAGCTGAGAACTTAATTGACTTAATAATTTTAATGTGTTGGTCCAGTAGTATAAATTATTATGTATCTACCTACCTATTCTAGTAATTCTGATCATTGCAAAAAATGTTAAATGATATCATATTTTACACATGTGTAAGTACTTGCATTTTTTGGAGTGGGAATTTTATATTCAGCAGATTCTCCAAAGCATGTGTGACCCATAGAGGTCACTGTCTTAGACTGCCGATAATCCCAGTAGTTCTGACCTGTTCGGTCCTGTATCAACCATGATGCCGACCTACTCACAAACCCAGGGTGAGCTAGAATATCATCAGACCTCTGGTAGATCACTTTTTGGATACTGCTTCTTAGAAAAAAAAAAGACATGTTTTCAGATTAACTATAAACCTCCATGATCCTTTCACAGCCCTCAGGAACCTTCAGTATGTCTTTGAGGGGGCAGAAGATGATTTGAGGGTTTTGTTATCCTAACCCCTGTGTTCTCCCTGAAGCTTTGTACACACAAAACGCTGCCCGCTGTTCCTGCTGAGACCACACGCGCCTCCTCTGACTATCTGCGGGTCCCTTTGGTGGTGGCAGGGGGACTTTTCAACAGAGCATTGATGATGTCTGGTCTTTTTCTATCTTAGGGTTTAGGGCATTTATAATTTGGGGTAAGAAGATAAAACAGTGAACACAGTGAAATTCAGCAAATGGCCCAGAGTGTGGCTTTTATGATTACAGTTTCAATCAGCCCTTTTAAGGATTTACTTTCTTTTTACTCCTGAATTTCACTTTGAAAGTCTATTTGAAGAGGAATCTGTACCTGTTTAACAATAGTCCCAAAAAATTTTCAATGAGAGGGAAAATAAAACAAAATAATTCAAAGAGACTATTAGCTACAAACTCACATAGACACATTGCCTGGTACATACTGTATCTTAAGAGGTACTCCTGACCTTCAGGACCGACGCTTAAACTGGAGTTTGGGGGTGAAAAACTGACAAGGGGGTGAAGGAAATGTTTAGTGTAATGCAGGTAAAACCATGGCTGCTCTTTTCTTCTTCATTCTTCCCTTGGGTTAGGCTCAGGAGGCAAAGGCAGAGGCAGGGGTATGAACAAACGGAGCTGCAAAAATGGGTCGGTATTAAAGCACGCCTAGAGGAGTTTAGCTGCTTTCCCTTTGGGAGACCAAATTTGGAAATAGCCCTTGGGACAATGTGTAGTTGGCTTCTCTGTCAGGCACTGCAAAAAGCATGGATCTTCACAGGCTGACGATCCAAATGTGGGACACGGCAATGCATCCTGCATGGGCGAAATAATAGGAATAAAAATAAAGAACAGGAAGTTCAAGTTGATGATCCAACCTGTGGCTAGAGATCGAGGTACGGCATTAAGCAGATTGTGACTACAAAGTCCAGTAAGTTGTGGTGAAGACAGGCCGGGCTACCTGGCAAAGGCACGGTGTTCAAGAAAGAGGGGCAGGCTCCTTCCGGGGCATCATATCTTGCATGACCAATTGCAGGATAATTTACTCTGTGTCTCCTGCTAAGCAAGGCCTTGTTGCTTCTGTTGTGGCTCACACTTTTGTATTGTGAATAGCTGTTCCTCGCATCAGCCAGGTCTTCGGATGTTTAATTGTTATTATGTGAGGTTTTCTTGGTGCTCGACTCATAGCCACGGTTAGCACGGACAGTGTGTCACACCATCTCTGTGTGCTTTCGCAGTACTGTGAGAATCATTCCAATGCTCTGAGGCCTCACTTCTGGTAGATGCATCTGGAATGATCTGTGACAATGGAGTTCGCTACTTTCTGATTTAATATGGCAAGTCACAATGAGTGGGTTGTTTAGGAGTGATGGCCAAAGAGAAGACAGCAGTAGATGGTGCAAGCCCCCAGAGGCTCATCTTCTTTGCTGTTAGGGGCTCTGTCAAGACAGCTTGCCCTCATGGCACCAGTTAGAAACAGCGGTGCCAGGTACACTTCAAGATACTAGCTCCCATCTGTATGAGACACGTGGTGACTTGCATCTTGGCTTCATGTGGCAGATGTTAGGGCCTGGTGAATTTCTCTAAACCTAAATACTGAGATTAGTGGTTCAAGAAGCATTTGCTTTTGTATAAACTGAGCCTAAAGCCAAAAAAACCTGGGGCTGATGTTCACCTGGGATCTCCTCATTCCATGCCATGGTGACCTGGCATTCCAATCTGCATTGGCCGTTTGAGAATCCTCTTCATTTTCCTCTCTCCTTCCTCTTCAGTCGCCTTTCCAGCTGGAGTAAGTTGAACCGAAAAGTTAGCAGCACCGATTTTTCTTTGAATGTGGTCTCCTGGGAACCTGGTTCTTTTGAATTCACTTCTGACTCCCGCCCTCCATCCCATTACAAAGGGGGAAAAGAATTGCCGCCGCTGCTCTAATTTCCAAGAACGATGAAATCCATCCTGTTGTGAACAAAACACCCTGCGCCATACCTTTGGAGGCTATTTCTCGTTTCCACCCGGCAGAGGCCGTTGTGTTTTGTTACAGCAGCATGAGGAGTTGCTATTAGAATGTTATGGAAACCAGGTGTTAGAGCTGATTAGTCACTAATCTCCCATCTCTGGGAGCTTGGCTCCAATCTTCCCTTCATCAGAATCGTTCTTTTGCGTTAATTTATTCATCCCGGCTCTAAGAACCTTGTCAAATCAACATGGTGGTCTCTGCTGGGTCCCGAATGCACTATAGATAGCCCAGATCACAAACATGCTATATGAGGCATCATTCAGGATAATTGGCAGTCTGCGCTCAAACAGCCCTGTGATTGAGTATGACGACTGAAATTGCCTCTCACCTCTTAGAAGGCAGTCACACCCTTCCGGGCCGGGCTGGTCCTCACCGGAGGCGGCAGTGGCAGGAAAGGCCGAGTTCCGTTCCCAGCTTCACGTGCTTTGTGATGGATGATACGGCGCTTCTCTCTCCTCCGAATAGGGTCCCTCTTAAAACATGAAATGAGCCACTTAACTTTATATTTCCTTTTTTAGACTCTATCGCAGGTCTTCATTAGTAAATCTTAATGACTGCTAAAATTCCAGGAAACCCTTCACTCGGTAGAAGCAGGAGGGCATTTATTCGGCCTCTTTGTGCTGCTTTTCCAAACAGCTCACTTTTGCCTACGAGCTCTTTATCACGCCACAAAGGAAAGCGTTGGACAAGGTTTTTAATTTTTGACAAGGAATGTGGCCGGTTCTGGGTGCCTTGAAACAACTGTTTCTGATGAAAATAACTTTGCACAGCCGCAAGGCTTCCTAGGTGGTAGTGAAAGCTGAATTTATACCCACTCAGATAGTGTTTTTCATGTGCACTTGGTTTTTCAAATTATAGAGATCGTATATTATTGAACACTGGAAACTGGAGATGGTGATAAAAAGCAACCGTGCTGCCACAGGACGGAGGGAGAAAGTAGGCACATCTGGGGCAGTTTTTTAGTGTATTTGGGGGATATATACGTTGCAGGTGATCTGAAGGTCAGTGATATTTTTGTTCTGTTGAGGTTCTCTCATTTTCTCTTTAAGTTTGACACTTTTTGTTATCATGTGCTCATTCATGTTTGATATTCAGAGTTTCATATCTGGAAAAGTTTGTTTGAATCGCTGTGCTACCGGATGAGAAGTCACACACACACACACACACACACACACACACACACACACACACACACAAACTGCTTGGTACATTTGGAATAAGAATAGACAATACCCTCATGCAGTCAAAGAAATGAATATGTGAACTGATGACTTGGGTCAAAAAACGAGATTATAAATGACAGCCATTTGTAAAATCACTTACAGCTTACCAGTGACTTTAAATTATATTTACTCTATAGCGTGAGAATGAAGAAATAGTGGGTGTAGTATTTGTGAATTTTGTTTCACAAAACTACAAAATATAGTTAGGAATGGGATTTATTATTTTAGGATGTAGAGAAATTTTTAAATTGTAATGTTGTATTTCACGTACTCCCAAATCACAGCAACCTTACTGTTATTATGATTGGCTACATATTATTCTGTCTATCAAAGTTTTAATTTTATCATGTGTAAGCATCTAAGTTTTTAAAAGGAGAGCATAAGTACTTTTTCTCTGTTAAGAATAATATCATATATGACTGTATAAGTCATATATAGAAGCCAAGGTCATGCCTCCATGACCAACACAGGCACAATCATCGGGATGCTTTACTGAACCTTTGGGTGGCTACCAAGACTATCAAGTTGGCATCAAGTTCAGTTGTCATTCTTGAGGTCAAATTGTTAATAATACAGGTTATTTGCTTAGCATAAATTATCTGAGTTAGGTTTTAAGATGTAATATGTTGATACAAGTCTAAATTAAAAGAAAATGATTTAAAATGGTCTCAGGAAACCTCTAATATAGAAGCCTTAAGTCAAGTTCTATCCTAATTCTTTAAGTCAGGCTGGATTTAAATGTCTTAGTTGTATGATGGCTTGTCTTTGTTTATTTTTAATGTTGTTCTAATTGAGCATGAATATCTCTGATAAGCAGTTATATCCCACTTCTTAGAGTTGAAAAGTCATAGCCTTGGAATGCTATGCTGAATGTTAAAGGCTCCCAGGACAAAGGTACAAGTGAGAAATTATGACAATGTCTCGAAGCTAATGCAAAAATCTGTAATTAGGATATTTAAGGCATATCACGTTATCAAATGTGAGAAATTTCTTTCAGATCAGGGCGACTTTTGCTTCTTAGCATTATCTTTCTATGAGGTCTGAACTTCTCTTCACCTCTCCACAAACGCCCCACACCCTCTGCTTGTGCTGCTTCATATGGAGAATGGCAAAGATGTAGCAAGAGAAAACTGAGATCTGTGAAAGAGAAATATTTAAAGTTCTTGATATTTAGGACCTTGAAAAATATCTTTTGAGGCTTTTCTTTTTTCAAATGGAGTCTATTTTGCATGATCCTGATGGGGCAATCTTAGCCATGTGCTCATCATTTCTGAAGATTCAGCCTGGTGATTTTTCTTTTCCCTTTATTTCTTTACCCAGGCTTTCTAAGGACCGTAATATCAAGCAAAGAAGGAACCAGGGAGCTATTATACAACTCCTAAGTCAAAAACTAGAACTGTTTGTGAGATGCACTGCCTTTCTTTTTCTGAAGTTTCTTTCACATTCTCAGCAGCAACATTTGAGAGCATCTATTTCACCAATGCCTGACAATTTGTATGTCTTCCCTGTTTGAAAATTGCTAAGCAAACAAGTGGATATCCATTTTCCTTGTATTATTACTCCAAACTCAATAGTTTTTCCTGAGATGCCACTTGGAGAAGCCAAATTGGTGCAATTTTAAAATCTACATATAAAGATATTTGCACTAGCTTTACTTTGGTTGAATAACTAATAAATACTTCCCCGATCAATACATCAATAAACAATACAATAAAACTGGTTTATTGTTTGGAGAGAAAACTTAGAACCATAACCCTTCCAGAAAAAGAAATTCTAAAGAAGATTTGTTAAGTATTAAAAATATTAAACCATAACATCGGGGAACAAATTAAATTGCATTTCTGATTTTCAATTCAGGAAATATTTTTGGATCATGAAAAGAAATCTAAGAGGATAATATTATGCCCAGTATCCTTTCATGGTCATGCACCAATGTACGTGTAAGCATATCTGTTATTCACCAAGTTGCACCCGAACGTTATTCTGTAAATAGAAGTGTGTGGTTGTTTAATTAAAACCCCTTCTGATCAGTCCCAGAATGCTTTGCTTAGCATCCCACTTCATTCATGGAGATGCTCATCTGTGTGTTTCCATATTCCCTTAGAGTAGGAGGATTTTTCAAGTAGGTCCCTCTGGATGCTTAGGAGCATGGCCATATTTATTTTTATTGTTGTCTTTCACTATAATAAAAAAGCATATCAATAAAAAGAAAATGCTACTGGGAAAGAGAATCTAAGGTGTACACAGGGCATGAGACACAGGAGGTACTGCGCATGGTAAGGCTTCCTTCTACTAGACTATGTGCTACCTTGAAGGGAGAGCCATGACAGAAGGACTCTTTATTTCAAGGACTTGAAAATACATCCTCCATGCAATCAGATAGGCAATTTGATTCGGTGTCCTTGTAACACATTGAAGTAGGAAGTAGCGCTTAGAACTTGTGGAAGTTTCTCTTGTCTCATGACAATGTTCATCCTCATTCTTTTACATAGAAATAACAACATTATAGCCAGGTCAAAAAAGTTGATATTACTGGTGAACTGACACGCTACTAGATGCATTACCAACCTTCATACATGGCTTCAGAGTCTCAAAAGAAATAATTTTATCCTGAAGGATTTTTAGACTTCATTGATAATATTGAATGGTACTTTTATATAAGTAGTAATTCGGGCTGCCCTTCCTAGAGCCGAGCTGTTGTTCCATTCAAGTGTGATGTCTCTTTTGCCAACTCTAGATCATAGATGCAAAATCTATTCAACGCAATTGACCGGTGGACTGGTGTTTTCTATTCTTACATTTCAACTTACTCTGGATGTAAGTAAACTGAAGTATACATAGGGTAAGGGAATTCTCCCAATGCTTACAATCCCACCAGACACAAAGAGGAAGACCTGGGCCTAGTGACATAAACCGGTAAACCCAGCACTCTGGGAGGCAGAAGCAGGATGATAGTAACTTAGCAGTTTAGGGATACCTGTCTCAAAAATGTAATGGGGAGGGCTGAAGGATATAGCTCAGCAGCACAGGCCCTGGATTCAATTTCCAGAACCATAAAAGTTGGGCATTACAAGATCTGAGTGGTGCTGTAATCACAGCACTTGTTGGGCAGAAGAAGGTGGATTGTCGTGCGTTTGAGGCCAGCGTGGGCTACATTGTGAGTTCAGGACCAGCCTGGACCACGAAGTGAGACCGTATCTCAAAAACAAATAAGTAAGTGTGGGAATATAGTTTAGTGAGAAGGTCTTGGGTTCAATCCCTAGTACAAGGAAAAGAAGGAGAATGGGGAAAGGAGGAAAGAAAGGAGGAGAGAGGACCCACAAAATGCTAACCAACGGTTAACATGGCGCACACTTCTGACAACCAAACATGAGAAAAAAATTAGCCCTTCATACCATGGAAATAGGATAAGGGAGATGAAACGTGGCCCTCTTCTGTTCTCCGCTGCATACACTGTGCCTCAGAAATCCTTAGTCCTTAGTTAAGATGTAATAAAAAACGAGACTCCTGAGTCTCCAGATGATAGAAACATAGGAACTTATTCGCAAACATGGTGCCTGTCAGACATCGCAGGAGGTTGAGGACAGAAGCAAAAATGACACCCTAGGACATAAATACTCGTAATGCATGTGAGGATGGAGGTAGCAGAGATGTCTTAGGGCGTACATGGGGTCTGTTTACCCTTCTGGGGAAGAGTTTGATATCAATAGTGAAAAATACCTATGTATGAATCTGTATTGCCTCCATAGTGTAAAAAATCCAAACACTCTTCTCTCCAAGGGGAAAATCCTGCTGATGGGGAAGGCTTGAGAAGAGGGAGTGTGGAAAATATCTAATATATCTTGTTCACAAAAAGTGTCATTTTAGTGTCAGTTCCTGTTTCTTTTAAATCCATTAAAACCTGTACACTGTGGTTATAGACAGGAAAGACAGACGTCATTACACACATTGGTTTCTGACACCTTGGGGTATATTGTCAGCATTGTGCCCCCAGGAAATCACTGTGGGTGTGCAATCCCTGTAACTGTTAAATGGAAGTGTGAATCTGATTCCCCATGTACACAGGGGAAGCTTGGTCAGAAGATATCCTTGTTTTCTTAAGTGTTTCATCTCACTTTAAGTGAAGCCTGTGAATCCTTTTCTTTGTAAATAGTCTGGGAAATCTCTCTACCACACAGTTTATGTCAGAGGGAAGTGGGGGGGGGGGCATTCTTCTGAACATAGAGGATCGCATCTCTATTTTCACATGCCATCCTTTAAAGCAGAGGATGTATAGCTATCAGAAGGTGTAGTAGGTTTAAATTTGAAGTTCATGCCATCATTTAAGCCTATTACTGTTTCCACTTGAGCTATAGAATATGTGGTCTATAAAAATAATTTTTGATCTTGTTGGTCAGCTTTTGGCGGTAACAGTGACAATAAACATGGTGACTGTAATGAGAGCTACCGTTGGTGCAGTGCTTACTCTGTTCAAAGTGCTCTTCAAGAAGCTTTATGGGTAATAAGTTTACTTAGAGCTTCCATGGCAGACTTTGTGCATGGTGCTCTACAGTCACTGCTCCTTGTCCCAGTGATTATTATCTTTATTCTTTTGGGTGAAGAAGCCGAGACACTCAACTATGAAGCACTTTGTCCAAGATTGCTGGCAAATCCATAGGCTTCTCCCATTTATAGCCCGTGGTCTTTGCATGACAGTTCCACATAAAGACTAAATCACTTCAAAGAAACCCTCCCTGCTAATATGGCAAGTGGGAAGTTTGTGCCAGGTGTTACCCTCCCTAGTAATGAGCATCCCCCCATTACTCATTCCTCGCGTCTGGCATAGGATGCCAGTAGCTTCTGAAAAGCCAGCCACTTCCCTGGTGATGTCTCCAACCATCATGTACTAGTGATACATTAGAAAACATCCCACTCATTTGCCTCCCAACCACTCAACTTAGCATAAATAATGGAAGAGGGCATATGAAACAAAATGCCTCCTTTTTTTCCGAAGTCTGAATTTCTTTTAGTTTTAACATGACCCAGTTTAGACAAGATTTCCACTAATGAACACATAAGCTGGATTCTGATTCCTGCATGTACATTAAAGCTCATCTAATGCAAAATTAACCTATCTTTATTACTGGAACTGTAGACTATTAAGGCTGCACGCAGAGTTACAGAATTATACATTTGGAAGAGATTTCCATGTGAGGCACCTGTGATTTTTTTGAAAACTGTTACCCTTCTGAAATTGGGTCTTGAGTTGGAGATTAATGAAAGTGAGAAGGAATGGGGGGCTGGAGCCGGGTACAGTTCTTGAAGGTCACACACTCTAACTTTTGGTCCCTGGACAAACCCAATTTAGCAAAGATCATTATCCCTAGGAGGTAGTGACATTTGCAACATGAGGTGTAAAAATAGTAAGCGCTCCATAAATGTTAGCTGGGATAAGCACTCCCTTTGCAGTTTCTCATTAATCCTCGCAAGACTCCTAAAAGATGGATGCTTTTCCTACCTCCATTTTAATGATGGAGACACTGAGTATAAGACTTTGATTCTAAGTTACACAGCTACTTACTAGCAAAACCAAGGGTAAGGTCTCTTACTCGCTAAATACCCCTCTTAGCTCATATAACATATGTCCGTCCTTTATTTCCCGAAAGATTTGGCTGTTGTGGAGAACACCAGCTAGCTTCTGTGGGTTTATGATATATGTATACTAATCCATGAGGTTACCAAATGGTATAAATGCCAAGAGCTAGTAGGGTGAACAGAGAATGGTAAAAAGTCTCAGTGAGGAAAATGTCTCCCCACTACAAAAGCACTCTGTGACCTGGGTTCCCACACTTGATTTATTAGCCATGTCCTTGTGCTAACATTTGCATTTGAGGTGGAACTTTAGTGTCTTATCTGGGAGTGCTGGCATATTAAGCCATTATCAGTCACTAATAGCTTAAATTAATGTGTGCAATTAGTATTTAGTCACCTACAAGAGACCTAAGGGAAGTGGCCTTTGATACAGGCAAGGTAGGAGCTTTAATTGAGCACATATTATCAGACAGGAGTAGAAGCAGGTCAGCACTCAGCGTGGTTTTTTTTCCCCTGTAAAAGGTCAGACTACTTAGGCAAGGTGGGCAATACCATCTGTCACTTCTCCCCATCTTGAGTTTACAGCGAGAAGTCAGCTATGGACATTGGGTAAAAGCATGATCTGTTTTAATGAAACTTTAATTATACAAGCAGGCTTCAGGTCTATTTTTGATAAATGCTAGCTCTTTTTAAATAATGAATATTTTAACACTAAACAATAAAAAGATTCCTTAAGACAAAAGCTCCTTTACTGAGTAAGAGCCAAATTAACTTCCTAAAGGATGCTTTGTATTTTCTTTAGCAACTTTTCCATTGATTTGAACAGCACTATTTGCATGCCAAGCATTTGGCATTTAAAATGCCTTATTGTATAAAAACATTGAAAATATATTTGAAATAAAGTGATATAGCCAACCCTCATATAGTTGTTACCCAAATTCAAAAATTAATATTATATCATGTTGTCTATATTTCCACTCACACCAGATCATAAAGTTACAATTTCTAATGAAAAAATTTTACACATAAAAGTGTAGAAATCTGGGGGCTAGGAGAATGGGCAGTTAAGGCACTTGCCTAGCAAGTGCAATGCCCTGAGTGCTTCATAAGTTAGGTATGTTGGTGCACATCGGTGGTAATCCCAGCATTTGGGAGACTAAAGCAGGAAGAATGCCACAAGTCCAAGGCTATCCTGGGCTTCATAGTGAGTTTAGGACGAGTCTGGGCTACAGAGTGAGATCCTGTCTCAAAATAGTATGTGTAAATTTTAACTGTAAAATTCTAACCCATTTATAGCATGTCTTTCTATGTGACTCATGAAGTGCTTAATTGATTCTGGAATCCTGAATGCTGCTATGAACATGAAATCCAGCAAGATCCCATCCAAAGTCACTGAGAAATGATATACCTGCTTGTTTTATATTGTTATACTAGAGATAAACATCATTAGGACCATGTTCACTAGACATATTTTTAAGAACCAAAATGTGTAAACTCAGATGGAGGAACTGGACTGGGACTTGCAGTAAGTGACCAAACCAACACTCAACCCTACACTTGTCTCGCTCCAGAGCATGTGCTTCTTCCCCAGCGTGGCTGGCTGGTAGTAACAGGGGAGTCCCGGCGGTGGCCACTTGTCCCTGGAACAGAGCCAAGCTGGTTACGTTCTTTCAGACAACATCTGTTAAAAGAATGTGGGTCAGTCTTTGGAGGATACAGTGATTGGATTGTGAACACTTGCATACTTTTGCCTGGAGCTGGCAGAACTCAGCGTATTGATTATTTGTGAGCAAACTCCCACGTCATTATAAACTGCACTTGCCCTGCAAGGCAGCCAGTAGAGAGCACGAGATAATGGAGAAGAACAAATGAATCTCTGAGTCTCTTTGGAACCTAGCTCCATACTAGACACTATATGAGTGCAATAAATATTTGTTCATATGAGCACAAACCAAGCAGTCTCAACTCCATCATCTGGATAACCCATACATTCAGATGTTTAAATGAAGTCCTTGCCTTCTGAAAAGTGACCACTGAATTAAGTTTTAAAAAAGAGCACAAGTGGATGTGCAGTTCATAATGCCGAGCCAATAAAGCACGTTGAAAGGGAGAGTTATGTTGGGATCCGTCCAGGTGGGACCCCCTCGTCTTCCTTTCCCTGTGTATGCAAAAAATTAGGCTGAGAAAACAGCTGATAGCAACTCACACAGTGAAAATTTGGCCAAGTTAGAAATAGAAATTTGGTTTTCGTATTTCCTTTAAAACGTACAAACATAAAAGCAAATTCTTGATTTGCTCGAAGAGTATGTGGAGCAAATGTGAAGCATGCTATTCTGTCCCTCATTTTTGCAAGAAAATATCATTCCCCAAATTTCAAAGAAGTGGGGATGGGCTGAAACTCCCTGTCCCATCCCAGCTGTGTCATTGATCATCTGTCACAAGTCTTGTAGCACACACAGTTGGATTGCTTTTCCCTGAGGGAAGCGATGCCTCCAGGTGTGCTAATAATAAAATTAATAGCTTAGAGAAACTGCTTGCAACAGCAACGGCGGCAGGAGAAAGAGAGGATCGATTTCAGTGTTTAACTGTCCTAATTCCATAGTGTATACCCCACCTCAGCCCCTGGTGAGCTGCGCTCTGGCTCACGGTTAATCAATAGATGCCTGATTTAAAACAAAGAACCGGTTTCAAGATTAGAAGTCCTTGTGAATGAAAAGATGTATAGTGAAACTGTCAAAACCCTTTAGCTCCCATCTCACCACTGCAATTCAGAGGGCAGTCGCTAGTTGGTAAGAAAGGGGAAGACGGAAAGGTCCCTTGTGCTGTTGTCCCCTTCTGCGTATAAACAAAAGAGGAAAGCCACTGTGCCTCCACTGCTGCGGACGGCATCACATAAATAAGAATTTATTGAGTTGCTCTGTGTTTAAAGGACTGTGAACATAAAGACGTGTGAATACTTTCAGTTGCATGGAGAATAATCTGTTTCTGCCCTAACCGGCCTGATAATCTGGTGGCTCAATTTGTGCCATCCGAGGCTGGCATTCTCATCTTCTCCCCGGAAACAGGGATCGACTGCTTGGTGGTCACTCTTCATATACCCACAACGCACTGAATTTCTGAAGCCTGGTACCTTCACAGGCTTTTATTTTTCATGCTTCCCTATGTCTTCTCATTCACCGGATCTGCGTTCCGGCTGCATGATTCTTTCTTCCATTTTTAGAAGTGCAGTTACAGGAGTGCTGGCCTTCATCGGGAAATGTTTCTCTGTGTGTGCTGCTCCTTCTCTTGGCCTTTTTGAATCTTCCAAGCAGTGCTCTTTCCTTAGCTTTGCCCTCTCACTTTATAGGAATAAGCTGTGTTAGGTAACACTCTGAAGGCAGTGCCTGCAGATGAGAGCCAGCCCCAAGACACCACGAGAAAGTTAGGCAGCCGCAGAGCAGCACCTCAGGTAGTAACCTTATAGGATGTGCACACAGGAGAATGATTGTACGTGGCAGCAAGGCCAAGTGGATCCCTGTGCTTTGGATCAGAAAGAGGGGCATGTGTGATTAGTCCCCGAGTCACTTCCTTGAAGTTGAGATGCTCCTGATTTATCTTATACGAATACCAGGGTGTGGCAATCCCTGGTGATAAGGCTGTCCTTTCCACCCAAAGGTTGTGTCCATTTATAGTTTATTAGGATACTCCGTAGGAGAGACAAAAAAGAAAAAAGAAAGGAAAAGAAAGACAGACTGACAAAGGAAGGAAGAAAGAGAAAACAACTAGGTTTACCTTGGGGCAGTCATGGTGATTGGCACTCAAGATGGCTGCAGTGGTGTTAAGCCGAGCTCACTCGGGCTCATGGGGCTCATGAGGTTGTAAGGAAATCCTTGCTTCTTTTTGACATATTTCACAGCAGTCTTTCCAATATGTCATAATCTGAGCTCCTAGAAAATGGAACTGCAGTAATTTTTCCCACTTATTCAGCGTTACGAAAGCTGATGGAGTGCTTTCTTTTGCTTATTCTTAGGCATCCCTAAAAATAGCCTCGCTCCTACTTTGTCTATAATGTATAAATTGTACTTGGATTGAGGTATAAATTTCCTTACTTTATTTATTTTTATTTTTTGCCAACACTGAGTAGAAAGAAAGTATATGCGGCCGGGCTGGTAAGTGCTGGTGCTTTGGGGTCCTTCTTCACAAGGCCAGTTTACAACAAGCTCCATTTTCCCCACCACCCACTGTCTGTCACAATGATGAGCCAACCAAAGACAAAGGTTGAGTCTTTCCACTAATTCAAAGAGAGGAAAGAAGCAAAACCCTTCCTTTGATTGTTTTTCCCCTTTGGTATGAATTCTGCAAAGGCAAAGCATTTAATTTGAAACTGAAACCGGGATTAAGTTTGGGTGGCTTTTGTCTTCCATATGTATTTATTTTTTACCGTGAAGGTGGGCCTTTAGTCTCAGTGAGAGATCTTTTCAACTCAGCTTTCCCAGCGTGCGAAACCAATTCTTATTAGTGCAGTCTGAGCAAAGCCTTTCACTTTTCAGTCAGCCCTTTTTTTTGTCACAGTTTTATTGCCTTATTTTGTCCTTTATTTTTTGTTCTTTCTCTCTGGCTCTCGCCTTTTCCTTCACACCTCCCCTTCTTCTCCCCATCTATACGCAAAGGGCAATGGTAGAGAAAGTTTTCCAGAATTCTCTCTCTGAGAAAAGTGTTCTCTAAATTTGGGAAAGGAGTGGGAGCAAGGAAGGAGGTAGACACACAACTCCTCTACCAGTACGTAGGATGTTCTGGAGAAGACTTGACTCGCCGTTTTGGCTAAATTTATTTAGGTAAATGCCATCATCAGGATCGGTGCCAAGCGGTGGAAAACAGCACGGGAATGAGGTCGGGGCTAGCCAGGACTTCAGTAGCCTAAGTTTTAGAAATTTCATTTTAGCATCTTCCTGTCATAGTGCATGCATTTTCTTTTCAAACCCAAAGCTTTGTGTAAGTAAAGAATATCTTACTTGTCTCATTATAAAATCCATTGGAAAACTAATTTCACTTAGGACCCAGAAAGATCAGAAAATCATTAGATTCCAATACCATGAATATCATAGCCCTAAAGAATCCTGAAACAAATGAAGAATTCCAGGGGAAAAGAAAAAGTGAGGACTGGGGACACAAAACGATGTACCCAGCGCGCCATTAGCTTGCCTGCCTACTTCGTCTCTTCCTTGCCAGTGGTTGTCAATTTCCTTCAAGTATTTTTTTTTCTCATCTTACAATAGTAGTCAGAGTGAAATCAGAATTTTCCTATAAGAAGTACTCACTTTCTAGCCAGATTTGTTAGAAAATATCAATGGCTTAAAGCGAGAAATGCTCCTACAGTAGATAAAGTTAATGGGACCTGAATTTTGTTCCCCGTAACATAATATTCAAGCAAAGGTAAAACTGTTATTGTATGCCAAGTATTTGATTGGAATTATATTGCCTTTTAAAGATGTAATGCTAGGTAAATGAAAAGAGAAAAGAGAAAGTCCAGCTCTAATGACCTTCATTTTACATCCTGAAAATGAATGGTAATAGCCCAAAAATAGAGAAGTTCCAGTGAGTTAAGATTCATAAATATTAAATGTAATGGAGGAAAATCACAGATCTTTAAGAAATTAACTTGAACAAATGGTGATTTTAGTTATCATGTTGTCATTTTGAGTAATGGTCATTAGCACCATGGATTGTAATGGGTACCAGCTTACTGTAGAGAAAGAATGCCTTCTGATTAACTCAGGATCTCTTCCCTGATGCTGCAGCCAGTTTACAACTGTACTGTGTATCTCTCATTTTGAGCTTGTGATTGGCTCCAAGGGATCTTTGTTTAGAGATGTGTGTGCTCTGTTTTCATGATTAAGCTTTTTTATGATTAGTTTCCATTTTCTCTTTTGTGTTAACGTTTACTATGAATAAATCCACAGTGCCTTGGAGAGCTGATTGGCTGTCAGGCATAATTGAGCTCAGATGCAAGGTCCCCTCTGCTTCCACCGTTTCCTCCCCACTCAGCTCTGAGCTGCTTCCTCCTTCCTGCACGGAGACTGCGCTTGCAGAGCAGCTGCTTAGCGTTTTCTTTCAGCAAAGTGGTTTCTAGTACAACCCTGATATAATCAACTTCGTGGCAAGTAACTGGGGGGAGCCCAAAGCAAAGGTCCTGACCCCCTGTGGAACGGATTCCCCATAACAAACTTGCACACGTCCCAGCAGCGCTCCTGAAGCCAGCAGTTTAAGATTTAGATTTTCCTGATTTTTCATGGGGAAAAAAAAAAATGTCATGTGAAATACTCCCGGAGTAATTCTGGTAAAGATTTCTCCCAGGTTTTCTCTCGATATGCAACACTCACAGCCTTTGAATTTCTGAAATCCTTCCTGGTTCTCCCTATGCGCATCGCTCCAGACTCTCTTTCTACCTCCCATTCTCTTCCCCGCGTGTCCCCTCAGATCTCCCGCTCTACCTTCCCTTTTACCTGCATTCTGCCCTCCCTACAAGTGCCCAGATTGTGTCACACTCCCTCACCTTGCTCGGCAATGTGTCTGCTTGTCTCAGGATTTATTCTGGTCTTCATGGGAAGTAAAAAGATCTAAACGACCAGTCAGCACTGATTATATGTCTCATCCCACTTTTTCGTTGTGCGTCGATATCCTATAGCGGAAAACATCATCCCTTCTCTGCCTCCTGATCTTCCCTTTTGGATAATCATGTCCACTGATGTCCACTGTGGAATTCATCCTCCTGTGTCTATCCTAAAGACTACCTCTTAACAGGTGTAGAACCATTTAGTGACCTAGCTAGTGATCTGGGATTTCTTCAGCCACATCAAGCTGGTTTCTAGAAGTACAGAGAATCTATTTCCCTTGCTGCAGATCGGGATATCTCTGAGGTATTCCTGACCACCTGGGACAGTGTGCATTCTGTACTCTCACTGGGCTTGTCCCCTCTCCGCCCTTCCTGTGTCCCTACAGGTCCCCAGTAGGAGATGGCTTCCTTTATACATTTCAAGAACTGGAATCTTTCTCTCAGGGCAGGCTTCCCAGGAGTTTGAACTAAGACAAAGCCTATGCAGTTAACATTATTATTCATAATTCGCAGATAAGAAGCCAGAAGTACAGTGATGATAAGTAATTTGTCAAATGCCAAACGTAAACTAGAACTTAAATCTACACCACTCAGAATCAAAACACACGTTCTTTCTACCCTATCCTGTTGGTTTCCATCGTTTCCTGAAGGATTTTTTGAAGTGTAGTCTGGATGATGTCATTTTCCTGCTTGAAATTATATAAAGCTCGCTCTACGTGCCTTACCTGGCTGTTGAAGGCCCTCACAATCTCTAGCAAACGGAACTTCCTGTTGTCGGTTCTCACTGCAGAACTGCTGGAAACTTGCACACCCAGGCTGCTGAGATGACTCAGTGTTCCTCAGATATGGTCTCTGGCTGTTTCTTTTTTCGGCATCACAGTCTCTGTCTGCAACATCTCTGCTTCTTGTTTCCCGGGGTACTTCAAGAACTGACCCCACACTCTCCCTGGCCAGCAAACTACGGTATCGCCACTTACACGAAGCAGGTCTTTGTCTCCCTCGGCTGAAGCAAATGCTTTTTCTTGAACTATTGCAAGGATTCAAAGTTTTCTTTCATTTCAACTGGTGCAAGAAGGTGGCCACGTTCTTTGAATGTTAAGAAAAGGTAGAGGCTTTATTTGAAGGAGGCTACATCAAGCTATAGTGATGGGACTACAGCGCAATGTTATTGGTAGTTATTTTGGCATTTGTGATTATAGATCTTTGTCAGATTTTCCTTCTGGTGCTTTCTTCTATTTTCTAAAATATATGAAAAATTTAAAAATTGCTTCTCTAGGTCTCATGAAACCATTAAACTTTATGTGGAGAGGGAGAGAGAGAGATTCATTTAAAAAGAAAAAGACAGAAAATGAAAAATGAGAAAAGGAGAGAGCCTAGATAAAAGTAGAGACAAAAATTCTGGATGTGAAATAAAAATATGATGAAACATGAAATCCAGAATGAGTGAGTGATGTCATTTTTAAGTGAAGCTAAAATTTGCAATGAAGGAGAAAGTGTGAATAATGGAATAACTGTGCCCACCACCGCCTCCATTATGGGCCTTGTATTCTCTGAATTTGCTGTTCTTAGAGGTTATTGTGAGTATTGTAAGAAGAAAAAAAATGATAACCAACTGTAAATGAAAAAAATAAGGAAGAGTAGCCAGAAACTTGTTGGAAGAAAGTAAAATAGATTAGATAGCAAAAATAAAATAAACAGAAGGGCAAATAGATAAAAATAATTTCCCAAAAATGTAGTGGAGCTATAGCACCCAACTGGTTTGGAATGAAAAGATGTAAGTCAAGTGAGATTAATGAGGAGAAACCACAGTGGAGCAAGACAGATCAGAGATGAGAAAAGGACTTGGGCTCTCCCGATGAAACTCTTGCCCAGACTTCTGGAGTAAATGCCAAAAGACTCCTGCCCGCTAGCCCTGCAGGAATTAGAAATGCATAGACACCCTCAGCAGAGTCCCATTTATGATCACCAATCTTCATTCTGGAATTCAGAAGGGCCATATTTCCAGCATAAAATACCATATGGTTCAGCGGTAGAGTGTACTGTGATGTCATGGCCAGGGAAAACTGGAATCCTTGTCTGAGGATTTAATTTCAAAGAGTAGAGTAATCACCTGGGAAGAACTGAGCCTCTTGCAGATTAGAGTCTTGTTTACAAGTGGCTTTCTTTAGAAGCTCAAGAATTGATGTTCTAAGCAGGCCTTCTAAAATGGTCATTTTGGTCATGTATGCATAAACAAAAATACTTGTGATGGTCTGAAACAGAACTTCGGTACATACTAAAAATGAACTTGTTATGTGGGGACTCATGGTGTTAAAAGTGTTCATTGGCTTCCAATAACAGTCTTCCCTTGCTCTAACTTTTAACTCCAGATTAAACTACTTCCAAATATTATCTTCAATTACCACGTCACATTTAACCTGCCTACCTGTAGATGTACCCTAATCTTTTCAAAAATCAAACCACAAAGCGTTAGAAAGGATGAGGAATTTGTTCATGATCCTTCCTAACCTCTTATCTTTATTGTTGTAAGTTTTCTATTACTGCTTAACAAATTATTAAAAAATTTAGTGACTGAGAATAATGCCTAATTATTGACATGGTTTTCATGTGGCAGTATAGCTAAGCATGTTTTCATGTCAGGGTAGCTAGGCATGGTTCCCCAGGGTATCCGAAGATGAAAATCAGGATCTCTGTAAAGCTGCATGCCTTTCTGGAGCTCTCAGGAAGATTCTGGATTCTTGAAGAATTTGAATTTTTGCATTTGGGTTCAGATTTTTGTGTTTATAGGACTGAAGTTCCCATTGACTTGACATATGGTATGTTGAATTTTCATTCGTTCAATATTTTCACCTTCCTTTATGCCACTTTTCGTTTTCTATATTTTGTTCAGACAAAATAAAATTCTTCCTTTGTGATCACATCGATACTGCCAGTATAATTTCAGATCATCTGCCAATTTTAAAGACAAATGACTACTAATTTTATCTTTTTAAAAAAATCCCTTTACCATTTACCAAACTTATCGATCTAACGTCAGACTGTGTACGCGATCAGAATAAAGTTCTGCCGCAGAAGGCCACTTGCACAGATACCCACTTGGTCCCCTAAATTTTTATTTCAAATTTTATCTTGATGATGTTGAAGGCATCATTTCCAGCGCCTTCAAAATTATTTCTCCTTTTGTGTTTCCTTTCATTTTTCTCTTCTGTCCCCTCCTGTTGTGGTGCAATAATTCCTTTTTTTTTTTTTTCTGCTTGCCTTTTTGACTAGGAGGGGTTTCTTGAGGGTGACTAGAAGCTACTCTCTGGATTCTCCGAACCTGTTGTCCTTTCTGATCCATTGTTATGGAAATGAGTGTTTTTATCTGAAATAGGGACAACCAATGTGTCTAAAATACCACAGAGAAAAACTTAAAGCAGATATCTTGTGTGTACATTTGTGTGCATGTGTGGTACTGGAGCTCATTGTCAGAACCTTTGCACTCATCTATTTTTCAGACCTCCTTTCATTTTTTTTTCTTTTTTTTTTCTTTTTTGGGGCAAGGTCTTGCTAAATTGCCCAGACTAAGCTTGAACTCATAATCCTCTCGCCTCCGGCCTCACAAGTGTGTGCTACTATACTTGGCTAACAACTATTTAAAAATTTTAGCTCTAAGTTTTGTGTTTTGGGCCATCTTGAATAAATCACTTTATTTAGGTCATAGATTTCACTTTCGTAAAATAAAATATTGAAATGAGCTGATGCTTTACAGTCTTTTTACTATATTTCTTTTTTAAAACCTCTATTGGACCCAGGTTTGAAAACTATTTTTAAGACCAAAACATACTATTTAGCAATAAATAAACCTTCCCCATGCTTTTAAGTTACAATTGTGTTACTTCAAAGCACATAGTCGAAATGTTTGAATTGCAATAACTATAACTGATAATACTGTGAAATGTTACTACATAAAACTATAAATAAATTAATTAATGTTTCAATAGAAAATGTAAAGATGTAAGTGAAAGTGCTATCACTTTAAGGTTTTAAACAAGATAGTTTCGTGTTGGAAAAGAAAACCAATTTACACTTCAGTGTTTTAGTAATTTTAATACCAAAGTACCTCAGAGAAATACTTGGGTAAGGTTACCCCAGAAGCCTCTAACATCTGATCATGACTTGTGTGAGTTCAGAGGCCAATAGGAGGCAGCACAAAAGCATGGGCCAGCCAGAGCATGACAGAGACCACTGAAATATTGTCATATTAAGTTACCATCAGTTACCATCTTGTGAGAACACAAACGTAGCGTACCAGATTTGATTTTAAAGTCAGCTGAATATCAACAAAAGACTCAAGTCTGTCTGTCTTTATGAAAAAGAAGTACCCCATTCTGTACACATATGCAATTTTTGTATCCGTTGGTGTGTTGATAGGTATTTTGGCTACTTCCACAATTCAGCTACTGTTAATTGTGCTGTTGTAAATATGGGCATGCACACATCTCTGTTATATGTTGCTTTTAACCCTTTTGGAAAGATACCTGGAAGAGGTACCACAGAATTGAAACCATCCTGCTTAGTGAGCTAGTCAATCTCAGAAGGTTAAATATTGCATGTTTTTGCTAATATGAGAAGCTCAGAGTACGGGCATTTTATGGAACCACATGGGGGTGATAGTGGGAGTCGGGGTAGTGAGCAGGTGTCTGGAAGGGCCAAAAAGGGCAAGGGGAAGGAATTGTAATATCGACACTATATATATATATATATATATATATATATATATATATATATATATATATATATGCAGAATCCTGAAGATCATTGTAACCATTGTGTATCTCATGTATACTAATAAAAATGGGGAAGATGAACTAAATATCAGGATTTTATTTTTGTAATAGAACAGTCTTTTGCAAATGTTGACAAATAATTCATTTTAAAAATCTGTATGGACCATGGGAGACAAATGAGGTCTACAGACTTACAGGTAGGAGTTAACTGTACATAGGAGCTGGCAGCTATTTAGTCTGTGCCAGGCGCTAGTCTCCAACATTGAGTTCTTCCCTTTCGTATGCTTTACTTCCTTTGCAATAAAATAAGACAACATGCATGAGGTGCTTTCTGAAATATAACTGGCTACATAAGTAACTGTTGATGTAGTTTCTTACTTTAACCTTTCTTTTTAAGAATCAGTTGCTGTCATTTTATAACATCTAATCAATGCATGCAAGAGATATAAACTCTAGGAAAGGTATCTGCATGTGCACACATACATGGACAGGCATGCACACGTGTGCAAGAGAAGAGAAAAACAGATAAAAAAGACAGAGAAAGACAGAGTCATGAGAAAGTCTGAAAGAAAGATGATTAAAACATACAGACCCTCAGTTCTTTCCAGGCATTTTGTGTTGTCTCCAGTATTCATGACAAACATTAATTCTCTGCAAAGAAATGGCTGTCTAAGGTAAACAGACATGGCTTAATGTCTATTTTAACTATTCCAAGCTAATGGTTGATGGCTCATCCTTTAGACACTTAAAGTAAAAGGCTCTCTCTGAGGTACCACATCCCGGGGAGAAAGCAATTGAATGTGCTCATAAATTTGAACTGCTAGCAGAGCAGTGAACAGTGCTATAAAATAAATAATTCAGAAGTATGCCAAAGAACACTAGAACCACATGAACATAATCAATGTTTCTTAAGGCGTAGAGAATGGATGTATCACATTAAGATTTAGATTGAAATCTGTTCATTTCAGAATATTGGCAGGAGATGCAGCTCTTTTAAGATTTTTTTAGTTAAGAGAATATAAGAGAACATGGATTTTGGCTAGCCCTCCATGACCAACCATCCTTTTCCTTAGATCAGTATAGATTTAGACAAATTAAAAGATACCTCATGGTTTGCAAGGTCTGTCTGTGTCTTGAGAGATCCCTTGGCCAGTGAGTCTCGCTCTTGATATATAGAAGCACAGCTGGTTACATTTATTGGGGCTTATGTCCGTTCTTGTATTTGAGAGCCATTTTGACTTGCCTTTTGCTTACCCAAGTTCTTGGCGAGTTGACTTGGTAGAGATTTCTGTTAAATTAGAGAGTGGGGAAGAGTAAACAAAGAGTTTTAAACTTTTTAGAAAAGTCCCCTGGGGAAATCAGGAAGCTGTATTCTTTCCGCTCAGCTTTCTTCTGAACCACGCATATTTCTTCTGGCTTAGTGTGTGGTAACCCAGGAGTCATATTGTTTTGACGTCTTGAACAAATTAAGCCCTTTGAGCTCCCCCCCCCCCACTTACATGAAAGATTAAGATGATGATCGACCCCACAATATAGTCCTAGTTCTGTTAGGAGAAATTCACAGAAATGTATATGCAGCACTTTGCTTTCTGGTACATGGGAGATATTTTTTAAATGTCAACTATTTTAACTGATATTGCTACTCCTCAACTTACATCAACTGAATGATTAATAATTTTAATTGAAGGCAACTTATAATTTATACTGGTTTCTACTCTGTATAAAATAATATTTTTGCTTGCACAATTCACACAGTTTCTCTGAAGCACCGCAATTTGAAATTACACATTCCTCCAAATCCTGCAGAACACTCACTTGCTGAACGGAAACAGCACTGAAGCCAAACCAGATTCCACAGTGATGGTGAGGTGCTTCCTGCTAGTGAGGTTCGAAACACACGTGCCCCTGCTCCAGCTAGCTGCTTCAGTCTCAGTACCACTTGGCAATTCCTTATATACTGTTAAATATGATGTTTAATTTTATACTATTAAAATTGTCCTTGAGGTCTTGCTTACCTGGTATATTTTGTTTGTTTGTTTTTGTTTGGGCTTTTGTTTTGTTTTGTTTTGTTTGAGACAGAATCTTGCTCTACAGCCAAGGCTGGTCTTGAACTCACTATGGAGCCCAGGCTGGCATTGGACTCACAACAGTCCTCCTGCCTCAGCCTCCCAAGTGCTGGGATTACAGGTGTGCACCACCATGCCCAGTTTATGTCGTGCTGGGGAATTGAACCCAGGGCTGTGCACTAGACAAGTGCTTTAACCGTTATGCCATTCCTCCAGCACCTGATATATTGTAAACTTTTAGAAGTTCCAAGGAAACAGTGTCTGAATGTCTTAAATTTCATATAGTGAATAATACAGATAGATAGATAGATAGATAGATAGATAGATAGATAGATAGATAAGATAAGATAGATAGATAGCTTGGTTATCCCTTGTGCAAAATTCTTGAGAACAAGGATGTTTTACATCTCAGATTTTGAAGAATTTGCACATGCATAATGAGATACCTCAAGAGATATGACTCATTCTCAATACACAGTTTATCCATGTCTGTTTCACACATAGCTTGCACACAGCCTAACGGTAATTTTATGGAATTTAAAAAATAATTTTGTGTGTTTTGACTGTGACTTATTCCATGAGGTCAAATGTGAAATTTTCCACTTGTGACATCAGTCAGGGCTCAAAAGGCTTTAGATTTTGAGATATTTTCGATTCACGTTTTCTGACTATGGGTGCTCAGCCTATAAAAGACCAAACAATGAGCTACTTTTGTGTAGCACACTCTGTGGATTATTTTATTTCACCCAATTGAAACTTCAGAAAGTTGATATTGTTGTTCCTGTTACCCCTATTTGATGCTTTAGGAAGTTGATATATAGAGAAGTAACTTGTCCTATCTCATGGAGCTGATAATGATTAGTACAAGACCGGGACAGATAGCAGTCACACTATATGGTTCATTTCTAACTACTGGTTTATGCCTTTCTCTGATGGGTGAAAATAATGAATGAACATATGTGTGGAAGAAGCAATCATACACAATCAAGCAGGACTAAATATTAGAAAATTCGTCATACCTAAAAGAGAATTTTTCCTTTTTCCAAATTCCTATTCATTCTTGAACTGCGAAATAGCTCTGCACTTTTTATTGCCTTTTAAATGCCTGCTTCTACACACATTTTTCTAAGCAATATAATTCACACTTTTATTTTATAGGTTTGAATAAATACAATGAAAAAACTTTTGTGCTCAACACAACAGAACAAAGACATAAATGAAAAGGTATTCGCTTCTCTGGATTATCTAATAATCCCAGAAAAGTAAATAATGGTAAAAGAAAGTAGATGGTTGTCAGTAACGGACCCACAGATATTCATGACAAGTTATAGATGAAATGGGGGAAAAGGCCCAAGGAGGAATTTTGACAATCAAAGGACTTTAAGATTCCACTTTTGGTTTCTGTTTTGATATTTTTTTTGTCACTTGATTTATTCTTGAAAAACTACCTTTCTTATGATTCTGTTTTTGTTAACTAATTTTTTAGGACATTCAGAAAACCACAATTCCTGTCGGGTCTAACTTGAAACTGCCACCAACCTACCAAAGTTTTACGGACATTTAAATAACAGAAATTTATGACTAACAGTTTGGCAAGCTGCAAAGTCCAAGGTCAGGATCTGGGTCACTGCTGTCTTCTCAAAAGGTGCACAGGCTCAGGGAAATCTCTGGAATTTGTTTTATAAAAATACAAATCCCATGTTTTGGTGTTTTGAACCGCAATTCCTGTTGAGTCTAACTTCAAACTACCATCAACCTACTAAGTCTTATGAACATTTATAAATGAATACTATTTCAATCAATGAAATAAAATTGATTGAAAAGCTCGTAAATTTCTCCCTTGAGCTAACTTTGTAAAGATTCAATGAGATATCAGGAAGATTTTTAGTTGATTTGATCATCATCGGTCATTGAAATATCTCTGTGGACTCAAATGACAATCATTTATAATGCACTTAGGCATAAGAAGCATTGTAATCCATAATGTACAATGTACTTCTTTAGAAAGGCATCTACTATATGCAGTGAGACAATGAATTGTATTTTGCTCAGGAAAAGAGTTATCCTCATTCTCTCACCAGTTAGATAACCTGGCAAGAGCTTATTGTTTCCACTGATGCTAAATTCATAAGTCATCCTATGTTCTAATGGCTGTAGTCTCAGTTTACACTAGGTGTTCCTCTCTGTTTAGTGCTTTGCTGGAAAGGAAGTTACTATTGGCAGCTCTATGCAGAGCTGATGCTCATAATAACTAAAATCTTATAGACCTTATTCTCTTCTTAGTAAAATAATGGTAGATAAAATTACATCGAGTATGCATTACATTATTGTGCATAGTATATGGTATATATTAATATATGACACATCAACAGATGATTACATTGTCCTCGCCTCATCTTTTTTTCCTGTAACAATCCCCCAAGTGAGTTTTTTATTAGTCCCATTTTACAGATGGCGCGACATGAGGTTTATGTCCCCAAAAGTCAAGTATTCAGCTTTTACATTTACAGCACGTCCACACCCAAGCCCTTCTTGCTAATAGCTTCCGACATGTACGTCTCATTGGGAGCCAAGTTCTGTTGGTTTGAACAAAGCAGAAAAGATTGCTCTTGGCTTTTGGGCGTCTTAGCCAGAGAGACTGTACCAGAAATTATTCTGCAAGTAGAATATATGGGAGAGAAGAGAAGCAGCTCAGCCAAAGGCTTCCATTCAAAAGCTTCCACAGATCAACAGACCTGCGGCTGCAGCTCCAGGTGAAAAAGATTCTTTTCTCACCATGAGCAGCATCAAGCAGGCGGCAACAGCCCTGCCATTCTCTGGGCCCCCGTTCATTAGTAGTCAAGGTTTTCATTGCGCTCAGCAAAACAGTCACAGAAAATAAATGTGCCGCACAGATGG
Organism: Ctenodactylus gundi; assembly: GCA_004027205.1. Taxonomy (NCBI): domain Eukaryota; kingdom Metazoa; phylum Chordata; class Mammalia; order Rodentia; family Ctenodactylidae; genus Ctenodactylus; species Ctenodactylus gundi. Next base: position 593,365 of record PVKB01000393.1, read on the forward strand.
GCCCATAGAAAATCTACTTGATGTATTCTTGAAAATTCACAGCTAAATGACTTTGAAGAGATGGGGGTTATTGTGTTCATGATTAAAATGAGGTGTGGCATGAATCTTTCAGATACAACACTGTCCCTGTAGAGCTTTTTAAGACTGATAAGGTGCAGAGTGGTAGCTGGCCTCTGGCTCATGGATGTGTCATGGCTTATTGAACCATTCCCCTGGTGATGAAGTAGATTCACAGTGTATTTGGTTTATACAAAGGCAAACTTAAAAGTATAAAATACATCGGCTTATTTTATATAGGCAGAAGCCTTTCATTTAAGGATTTCTCAGTGTGGGTGTTCAAAACATACAGGAATTACCTCACTATTCTATTGGTTCACCTATGCCAGTGACACCATAGTTTTCTGATTTTGTCTCAGTGGCTTGTCAAAAACACTTTTCACCTCCTGTGTACAGAGAAGCAGAACTTAGAAATCTACTTCTTTAACAAGTATCACAGGTTATTCTTGAGTGTCACATTTTCGATGAATTTGAAATCACACAAATAGATAACGTAGGTGCGTGTGTACGCATTGGCACTAGGCATTCGACCGAGTGTCTTTGCATGGAGCTACTCTATGTCCCGTTTTTAACATTTTTCTTTTTAAGTTTGAGGCTCTGTCTTGCTAAATTGCCCAGACTCGTAATCTTCCTGCTTCAATCTCACAGAATTCTGGGATTGCACAAAGTGTATATTATTTGCAAGGTTTGAGATAATACAATTTCTCCAACTTACCAGCAATTACAGTTGTGATCTGTAATTTCAAAGCTGGCATACCAAATGAGCTATGGAATTTACCACCAGCTAAGCTAGTAGAGTCAGTGATTTTTAAGCTACTTTTCTGTATCATTAAGCCACACTATTTTCTACATGCAAATAATGTTGGTAATTATTGTTATGTTGTTGTAATGTTCTCCATTCCTGTGCATTTTGTGTATGGCCATCAAGGTAATCATTAAATGGTGTTTTAGTTGGATTGATTAAATAGAATGGGGGACTTATAAGTAACAGAAATTCATGGCTAACAGTTTAGAAAGCCGAGAAGTCCAAGGTCAGTGTCTGGTAGGCACTGGCTCTCTGGCTCACTACTATCTTCTCAAAAGGTGGAGAAAATGAAGGAAATCTCTGAAGTCTGTGTTATAGAAACACCAATCCCATTTGTGGGAACCCTGCTCTCATGACTTAATCACCACCCAAAAGCTCTACCCAATAGCACCATCACCTTAGTGATAATATTTTAACATATGAATTGAGGATACGGCACAAAATTTTGGTTCATAGTGAAAGACAATGCTGTCACTTATGTTTTAAAATGCCCCTTAAAATTACAGACATTGGAGAAAAAATTGTTGAGAAGGTACAATGGAAAGAAAACATAGAGGATCCTGTTATGAATATTTAATCACTACTTATATAACCTATATTTTTAATTTTATAAAGCTTCCATAAAATATTGGGAATATCATCAAGAAATTAAAAGTAGAAATAAAACAAGTAGATGCTATTTGTGGTTGCAGACTTATATTCCCGTCGGACAATTTAAATCATGTAGGTTTCGAATGGATGAAGTCTCCAGAGATTGTAATTTGTAATGAAAATTACCTGCCTATGAGGTAGAGTTCAAAAATTACTACAAAGCTAGTGACTGATTTTGGACAAAGTTGCACACCATAGACATTTTTTGCAGAGATTATTTGAACACAAGTGGAATAATATGTTGAGCATTCTGATTTTTTTAAAAGCCCTTCATAATATAGGAATAAGAGACCATAATGTTGTTCAAGTCAGGAGAAAAATGTGTATAATATTCTTGAGGAAGCTGTTCACATTGTAGCCTCCATGGATGGCGAGTCTTAGGGTTGGCAGATGTGTGCCCCTGCAGCAATGATGTGCGAATAAATGTTTACTAGTTGATTCTCTGACTGGGAAGTCCTGAGTTGTAGCATCTGCCAATTTTTATGGTATAAATACTTTTATTATGACTAATACCAGGCATTTGAACAGCTCACCAAATTTCTGAAAGTTTAATAATCAGTGTACATATAGATGTTGCTAGGTGTTTGCAAAATACCACTGAAAGTTTTTATAGGCATCGAAAAAAAGCACAGTCAGTTCTTAATTATCCAGAATCACGTTAACCATTTCACGTACTAATGAAAATTGTAATTCAGAATGCTCCCACCTTTCTTTTAATTCAGAGACAATTAAAAGCTTCATTTCATTTCTTTTATTAGCCAGCTTTGTTCCTTATGAATATATATGTATCTCTGACAAAATATTCTTTTGAGGCAAGTAATCTTATGTTCCAGCTATCTTAATTTCTCTAAAATGGGAGGAAAACATATGTGAGATTTCAGTAAGTATAGTCAACATTCTGATTTGATTAGCCATAATGGAGTTAGATGGTTAAGACAGAAGATTGGCATCATATGTGGTGTCATATGGAACAGAAAAGAGAAGTCTAAGGGTCCTGTGAATGAATAACTTGGCTCACCTGAATTAGACGCAGCAGCAGACTGATTTACCTCATCACACAGATGTAAGCTGGTAGACTGGGGTTTACTCCATCCTGCCCTGTGGTATAAAGACAGCAGTACATTTTCTTATTTTTTTCTCCAGTCATAAGCCCCTTCTCTTGCCATTTTCCGAGCCTGGATTTTTGTTTGCCTACTGTGTCTTCAGAATATATTCTTTCTGCTTCTTTTCTAGATTAATTGTACAATCCTCTCTAGAAATGCTTCATCCTGAACAAGATAAAAGGGGAAAATTTTGCCTTTTGCAGAAATTTTCCTCCATCATTACATCTCTCTGTCCCTCTCAAGCTACAAATCAAATAGCACTTCCTCTTCCCGGGTAACTAAGTCAGCACAGTCTGGCTCTACTCTTCTCTGGCTTACTCAATAGTGGTTCTCAGCCTCAGTCTGCATTGAAATCATTTGTGAAGGTTTTGAAAGATAATCATCTCTTTAGGACTCATCACAGTTTCAGAATTAATTGGTTTATGTTGGGGTGTGAATATTCAAATGTCTCCAAGATGCCTTGGGCGATGCTAACACGTGGCCAAAGTTGAGAGCCATGGTGCTATAGACGGATAGCCTTTCTTTCTTCTTCCACAATTCAAAAATAGCTCAAGCGTTACAATGTACATGAAAGTGATGGCACGTGTTTGGGTAGAAAATAGCTTGCACATTCAGTTGCAAATGGCAGGCATCACTCAGGTAGCAAGCATATTGAACCTGTGCCCCCAGGGAGGGAGACTCATTGGAAGAGGACGTTGCAAAGACTCAGAGACTGGTCTTCTGAGATCTAGAGTAATCTTACAGCTAAAAGCACTCATAGCGGATAAAAATAAAATCGAATGCCTCACATTAATAAGAAAAAACTAGGAGACTAAGGAGTTTTTCTCAGTATCTCAAGGGAATTGCTCAGCTTCCCAAGGATGGAGAACGGATGGTTCAGGGTCCCAAAGATGCGCTAGTGATTTTTTAATGTATACATCAGGCTAAAGCACATTATATACATTCATTCCCCCTCCAATATCAGGGTTTTCCTCCATTTTATTGCTTCATAATCTGTTTTATAGATACAATACAGTTAACCTACCCTGTTTTTTTTTCCATAACTGGTTCACTAGTATAAAATTCACTTATCAAAAATTGCACTTTTTCTCAAATAATGAATCTTCTACCTATTTTTTAAAGTGATGGGACCATCACCATAATCTAACTTTAAAGAAAATTTTTATTACTGCACAAAAGAAAAAGTTAACCCTCACTAAATTGTAGGAGGTAGATTCAATGTTACTTTTCCCGATGACAGAACTAAAACAGAGATTAAATAACTTGTTCAATAGCACACGTGGTAAAAGGTACAACCAGAAAACGAGGGCAGTCACGTCATACGGTTCCAACTCTAAATTAAAGTCAGTCCAACTTTGCTTCTACCTACTCTGTGGTAAGGAATTCAGTGTAACGTAAAGGTGAAAGGATTTCTTTTAAATTATTCATTGAGAAAGAAACTTTCCCTTATCAAGTCTATGTACTGTACACTGGATCCCATGTGTAGACAGAATGAATGATACCTTGTATTGATGTAGGACCATACCCACTTAGCAGGTATTCTAGTTTTCCCTTTTGTTAAAAAATTTACATATGCAGGATTTTACAGGTAACTAAGAAAGCACTGTTTGTTTTATCTAAATAATGCATTTATAATTAATTATTGCTATTACTTAGTTTGTCATTTAAAAATGCATAATGTATATACATAAATTTACCTAATACCTAATTTTAGGTCCTTTCTAAAAAATCCTGACCTTTAAGTGGTAAAGGCTGTGTCATGAGTTCTTAATGAGTTTCTAAGAAAGAACCAAGAATTCTTAATGTATCTTACTCATAATTATACCTCATGACTGTGTACAGAAAAGTAGATGGCCTGAGTCACAGATTCTAGTGGAATCCTTTCGAGATTTAATTACACAGCACTGCCACCTAGCATCAACCACGCAGGCATTTTTATTTTTGTTTAATTTTTATTGAAAAAGGAGACCAGCTTCTCAGTATTTAAAATATTATTAAGGGGATCAGTCTGATCTTTTAAGACGAGAGGACTGAGATTACTTTGGGAAGCATTTTGCAGCAGCTTCCATCCACCATTGTTTATTTGAAACCCCTTGTGATTGGAAGTGAATTGGTGTCAATGAAGAAAAGGGTTGTGAAATCTGCTGAAGAGTTTCAAATGTCAGAACTGCATATTCATGAGCTACAGGCACCTGTGGCTGAGCTGTGCCGTCTTCCTGCAGATTCCTGTGATGGGCAGTGGAGGTGGTTTCCAAATGGCATTGAGATATACGTGTGTGTGTGTGTGTGTGTGTGTGCACGCACGCGCGTGCACACGTGCGTGCACTTGCATACATGTGCGTGTAAGTACGCACAATATATATTCTGTAGTCGCATCTTTTATGTATATAAAAAAGATGCAAGTAAGGAAAGCACATGCACAGAATTATTTATTTGATGAGAGAAAAAACCTGCACTTTCCCACTGAGGAGTGCCAGCCAACCAACACTGCCTGAGAGCTGACGGAGCCTACTAGGACCCCCTTTGGTTGACAGGGTAGATTAGCAGGTTTCCTGTGCCAGGCTGAGAAGACGCCGGCTGTGAAGAGGAAGAGAAGACATTTCCCTCTGTGCTATTTCTATTGGATGTCTCTCAATGTGATGGACAATGCGATTGCAGGGCTCAGGTCTCAATCTTCTCAGTTCCCAAACTGTGCTTTAAAAAAAAACACATCAAAACAAATCAATAGTATTTAAGAGGGGAAAAAACCATCATGCTTAGATTGATGCTTTACATAATGAGCCCTTTATGAGATGTAATGCCAACTGTTAATCAATAGACATGCCAGAACTGCCTCCAATACAACCTTGTCGAGTTTTTTTAAATTAATCCTTATTAAAAATATTGACTTGTTGTGACTTGCTGGGCTGCTCCTGGCTCTGTTTTTCATCCTTATTAGGAGGTTACGCTCTACTGCTTAGGCTGCAGATAATAACGTAATGATTGTTGTCTTAAAATCTGAGAATCAATATAGGATACTATCAAATTGTGCCAAGTGTCACAATTATGAAAATTACTAGAGATTTCAAAAGCTTTATAAGAGCAGGATTTTTTTTTTCATTCTTCTCTTGTCCCTTCTGTTTGCTTATATCTATATTTCTTTCAGGATTAGGTGGACTCAAAGTTTTTGCTGTTTCCAGAAATGCTTCCTTGACATATTATATTTGAATATGCTGTCTTCTATGGGAGCTAAGATCTCTCAAAATATAGTTATGAAAAAGGATTTTCTCTCCCCAACGGCCCACACCTCCAGAGGCATTTGTGCCTTAAAATTTTGGGGAAAAACCTAGAATGTAAGGGAAAAAAAGAGATTATCTAAAGATTTTACAAAAGGGTGCCATTAATTGAAAAGTACAAGAAAGAAAGAAAACATGAATAAAAGTGAGAAAATGACTCATTTGACATGTGTGAGAGGCTTACTGTGACACAAAATAAAAACAAATTTTAATATCACACAAGAAATCAGAAAGATGCAGACATTTGTATTGAATTCCCCCTGGTATTGTTTTAAATGAATGAGCTGTGGCCATTACACTCATTTTGATCCTAGAAGAATTAAACTTTGGTTTTCCCTATTTTAAACATAAGGTAGTTGAGGCACAGAGAGTTTCATGTATTTGCTCAAAGTCACCTAAGAAGTAGCAGAACAGAAGCTCTTCAAGCCAAGCTTCTGGCTTTTGTCAGTGTGTCTGTGTCATTAACCACTGAGATAATTGAAACCATCTGTCAAATTACAGCCTCCCCACTTCGTATTTAGAAAAAGGGGTGGGGCTAAACAGCATAGAAAAGGTCTGTTGAAATACCTGAGCCCAGAGTTAACTCTTGGATATCTCATGTGAACACAGACTCCAAATCTTGTTTCTTGTTGTCTGTGTTGAAATTACCCCAACAGGGAGAAGCAGGCAGTGTTGGGCCAAGCCAATGACTCTGAAATCTTTGAGTCACCTTAGAGTCCTGTTCCCAGTCTCTCCATGGCCAGCTCTTCACAGAGCCATTGTTCTTATGAAAATGAGTGAGGGGTGTTAATGGGAGGGAGCCCCACTGTTTAGCTCTGTGTTTGTGAATAAGGAAAATGTTTTCCTTCTATGGCCTCTTTAGAGACAATTAAGCATTAGCTTTTGTCGGATGCTAAATTATGAGTGAATTTAGTTTAAAGTATGTGAACCATGCACCCTTTGAAATTTGCCTGAAAAGGCTCATTATAAAACTAATGCTATGAAAAAGCACTCCCTTTCAGATTAGGGAAAGCACCTGAATAGTTTTCATAAGTGGCTGCGCATCATTTGAAAGCATTCTAGTGTTGCCTGAAATGCTTTCAACACACCTTTCAACTAGGAAATTTCACATTCAGCATATCTGTAGTTCTACAAGACTTTCAATAATATTCAAATTGGTTAACTGTATTTCTTTTATATTTGTTTTAATGCTTTTATTGATTGGAGGTAGATAAACTTGATTGTGCGTGAAATCTTATTTTTCTCCACAAAGGAGATGCGATTTGAATGTATATGAAGGAAAGCCGCACCTCTCAAATGGGTGAGACCTCAGAGATGCAAGGGTTTGGGCCAGATAGAAATTTGCAAAGATATTTTAACTGTATGGAATAGACCCCCAAATATTTGTTCCTTCAAAAATCAAGAGGCCCTGGATGATGCCTCTTTATCAAAGCTTGTGGGAAAAGGAACAGAACAAAAAACAAACAAACAAACCAAACTCCTAAATCTAAATCTTGGTAGAACAGTCTTTGATACATCCTTTAACCTAAGGCTTTATTTTTATTTTCTGGCTACTGGAGGTGTATGGATGCTAAATGACTTGTGTAGCTACTAGTGATAGTCTCCTTCTTATAATTAAAAAAGCCAAACATTAGTCTTGTGGGCATTTCAGAACTGCAAGAATGTAGCAAAGTACTATTTATAAAAATCCTTTTGTAAAATATTGTACATTTCATAAGCCAAATCAAAGACACACCTGGTTTTATTTTATTGCTCACAAGTATGAAACTTTTAGACTATTACATTGCAAATAAGAGCTACGAGTTGGTACAGGGACTGCAGGAAGCATTTTAGAAGAGTTTTGGTCCCACACACAGGACATGTTATAGGTAAGAGGGGCATGAGAGCCGGGCAAGATTGGCTTAAAATATTAGACCTTGCCACATGTTAGCTTTGTCACTTTAGATAAACTACAACATCTGAAGGAATGTTGATCTCCTTTGTCTGAAAATATGAGTGATACCCCTAACCAACTCTAACAGAGGACAGGGGCCCCTCCCCACACCTTTTTATTGAAGGCCAACTGTTTATCACACACAGTAGAAGCATGTGGGAACGTAGCAAGGATCTAGGTGGATGTGATTCCCGCCTTTCTGAGGCCAACAGACCAGTTGTAGGACTGAGTGGGAGGACACTTATGAAGGAAGCTATCTCTAAATCCCAGAGTGACTTGGAAAGATGCAATAGATATCCAGATATGGCTAAATAAAAAATAAAACTTGAAAAAATAATAATAAACAGCAAAGAACAGAATATATTGGAGTTGAAGCAGTAGTTTTTTTTTTTTTTTACTTTTCGAGTGTGACTGAGTTAGGAAGGTGGTGGTTGGAAAAACAGAAGCCCCAGGGATACATGTCACATGGTCAAAAGGAACCAGAGAAGATGGAATCTACTTCCTTGTTTGCAAGCCTGTAAATATCAATAGCTGTTCTCCATTGATTTTTTTTTTTTTGGAGACAAGATCTCCATTGATTATATTTTCTTTTTCCCCTTATTTATTAGAGTACGTATGCACACTAATGGTTACACTATGGTTATACTGAGCTCGAGGATTTTTTGCACATACGTATCACAATATTACAATCCCTTCTCTTCCCATTGTTGGCCCTCCCATTTGCTTCCTCCTCTCCCTCCAGTTCCCACTATCACACCTATTTGGTTGTGTAAAATGCCTGTGTTCTGGGCTTCTCATACTAGAGAAAGCCTTAGTGATATGCCTTCTGAGTTTGACTCATTTTGCTAAGCATGATGGTCTCAAGTTGCATCCATTTACCGATGAAAGCCTCACATGTATCTGTCTATAAAAAAGACTTCATTGTGTACATACACGACAAGTTTTGTATCCATGAGTCTGTTGGTGTATATTTCAATATCTTCTACAGCTTAGCTGTTGTTTGCTTTTCTGCAATAAACATGCAGAGGGTAATAACCAGAATACACAATTGAAGAAATCAAAGACCCGATTAGAAAATAGGTAACCAAAGTGAATAGGCAAGTCTCAGATGAAGACGCTCAAATTGCCAGCAAATACATGACAAAATGTTCAACACCCTTAGCCATTAGAGAAATGCAGATCAAACATAACCAAGATATCATCCTTCCCCAGTGAGAACGACACATATCAACAAGTCCAAAAGAAATCAATGCTGGCCGAGGTTGCAGGGACAAAGGAAGCCTTTTCCATTTCTGACGGGACAGTAACCTGATATAACTACAATACAAAGTAATATGGAGATTCCTCAAAGGCTGAAAATAAATATTCCATTTGATCCAAAGATACCTCCTTTGGATATCTTTCCAAAACAGCTAAAGCGATGTATAATAGAGCTATACATATCTCCACTGATTCTCAGAGTTTCAAAATTTCCTCTTTAATCCCCATACTTGTGGATGTTCTTATGAAATCTAAAGAAAACATATACCTGTGACTAGCAAACAATTTATACATTACCAAAGAAATTTAGTGATATTCTCACATTTAATTTCAGCAGCAGTGCTAAGCAACATGAAAGAATACACTAAAACACTAATTTTGCATGTGAAGGAAAAAAAATGGATTTCTTCAAGTCCAGGAAACCAGTGAGTGATAGGCAGAAATTCAGCTCTCCAGGAATCTTCTACTGTATAGCTATCTTCTTTCTCTATTAAAATTTTGGACTTTTGGTTTAATTTGTCATAAAAATATATAGTTATTGTTTGAAAATTAAAAGTGAATATCATCCCTGGACTCAAGTTTGAAGACTGATGAGAATAACAAACATGGTAGAATGCTTTTTGAAATTCTATTTCTAAAGAAAAGCTTGGTGTATAATTCAATTCTTAGGTGTTTTGAGTTATATAGTGTTTAGTATTTATCGTAATGTTAAAGCTAACTGAAAATTATTCTGTGGCAAAAAATAAAATTAGCCCAATAGAAAGGAAGCTGTTCAAATGCCACTAGAAATGAGAGTTCAGCATCTTAAGCATGTGTAAAAATTTGGAATTATATTTTTAACGAAAAGATTATAACTATCTGTCTATTAAAACGATGGCCAGTCTAGTGCCTCTGCCTTTCCAGTAGCAGAGTGTGCCAACAGGCCAGCGTTCAATACGGATGTACCGTCTTAGACTTTAGCAAAGTGTTACCCAAAACACAAGAGCAGGGAACAATATTGATGGAATACTACCAGAAGGACATTTTCTCTCTAAAATTTTCTTCTCTGAATAATTGTACCATTTTGGTATTTTGTAGAATTGCTATTACAAAATTGTGACTTGTCATTACATTAGCAGAGCAACTGATGGAAACTTTAAGAAGCAGTGTCATATAATTCATTATCGGCTGTGATATTATAATTCCAGGGAGGATATTGTTTACTAAGGCTTATGATTTTCTCTGTAAGGATCAATCATTGTCTGAAAAAGTGAATCACATGTATTGCGTGGACACTGTAAAACACCTGGGCCTCTCTCTGCTTCAGCTGCTAGGAAATGTAGTCTTAGTACATGCATGGTCTAGGTTATACTTTGAACAGGATTATCTACATCCCAGTTTGTAAAAGTTACCTTCATGCCTGTTGGTCGTTATTATACATACCCTTGGTTTCCTTTAAGTTCAAGGCCTTTATTTTGCTCTAAAATATTTTAAGAACTATACTAACGCTTTTATAAAACAGTAGTACAAAACAAAACAACTGTCAGAAGGCTACGAATATAGTTTCCTGTGACTTTTTAATCGAGTTGTACATCAGAATCATCAGCAGGGACATTTACGATACAGACACTTGGAGCCTCCCAAACGTAACGATTTTGATATTTTAATCTTATGTGGGATCTTGGGTAGTTTGTTCTATGAAGCTTCGTTCATGATGTTGGTATAAAACTAGTGTCGAGAACCATTGATAAGAACTAATGAATAGACTAGAAAGAAAAAAATTTGATGTTGTTTTATATTTACTTGTTTAATGTTTGTGTTCATGGCACTGGAGATCAGGCCCATTGCCTTTTCACTGCGATAAATTCCCAGCCACTTTTATTTTTGATGTTTTTAGAAAAAATTTTGACAAGTTAATAACTAGCCCAGTCTGGACTTGAAATCATTGCGATCCTACCAACTCAAACTCACAGAGTGCTAAGATTACAAGCCTATACCACTAGGTCCAGCAAAAGAAATTATATTTTGGAAATACAACATGAATTCATTCAAAAACTGAATTCTTATTTAGTGGGACTTGAAAAAAATTATCAAATGTAATGAGTTACTGCTCTATTCAAAGCTCATGGTAGACTACAATGGAGACTTTTAGCTGCTCTAGTGTTCTGAGGTAAATTGAATAACGGCTCTTATTGAACCATCAACACCATCAACCAGAAGAGAAGCAAATGTTGAAACATAATCTTGCAAAGCAATTTGCTGTGTGCTTCAGTTACAAAGCACTCCAAGATGCTGCCCTCACCATCAAGGGGCGTCAGTTACTTGGACAGACAGGACAGGTACATAAAAATTATAATTAGCAATACCATGTAGCATATGCTGAGTGTCAAAGTAGTGGGAGTGACAGTAAATACCCCGTGAGTTTCAGGGAAGGAAAACATCACCACAGGCTCCAGGTGGGAGGCCTGAGAAAAGAAGCAGAACATTAAGTCTTGACCTTGCTGTTTGTGTGGGAATTAGACAAATATTTCTCTAAAAGTTGGTATAATTGCAACCGTCTGGGTGCTCATCCATCTGTACTCAAACTTTGTTTTTAAATAAAAGACTCTTTCTAACTATCTATATGCTTTAGGATATAATCTCTTTTTTCTCCATTATTATCTCAGTGTCAAAAGTATCAATCAGAAATCCAGATTTATATGTATACATATATACATATATATTATGGAAAAGCTCAAAAGCCCTGACCTGTTGATAAAATTGTATCCATTAATGAAAGGGTCATCATTTTCACTAGAATTTCAACCCACATTGGGTTCACTGTTGTTTAGCAAAGTTTATTATATTTCAGTCTAAAAAGCCAATCTGCTCTATTACAATTAGAGAGAGTGAAATTAAGCTCAACAATTTTTCCATTACAAAAATAAGAAAATGCTTGTTAACATATAATGTACTCACTTAATGTGATAAGAAAAGCACTTGATTTCATATTTCTCCTACATAGAAAAGCCATTTAGAAAGACTTGTTTTTATAGTGACTCAACAGAAAATGCCTCAGCGGATGTTGAGAGCTGCATCACTGAGGACGAGAAGGAAGCCTAACTTCTATTTTCTTTAGCTGCACAGATTTCTGCGTGAATGTAAGGCAAGCTCATCTGGAGGGTACGATTTCCAGAGTGACCTAAAAATTAACAAACAATTATAGCACGAAAGGAAATGCTCCCTTAAAAATAAAGTGAAAAGAAAAATAGACCTTTATGATTTTTTATGAGCATGGGTAAAAACCCATGAAACACTCGACAATGCCCGAATGCTTTCTATCAAGCAAGGAAAGAGCACTTTAAAATGTCTCTGATAGAACTCAGTACAGAGAAAAGAGCATTGCTCTAACTTTAATAAGTGGAGAGTTAGAAATGACATAGGAGACCGGTTCCCCGAGTTACCATCTCTAGCTCTGGCTTTGTGTATCCCGATGAAACAGGAAAAATTTACCCAGTAACGAACGAGTCTTCACATGTAGGCTAAAGGCAAGCAAATCCGATGTTGTTTGTTTGTTTTTAGACAGAAGTTCCTTCTCTCTCTTCCTGCAGCTTTTGACTCATTCCTCATTTTTTCTCCTCTTCTCTCCAGCTCCCAGAGCCAAAGAAGTTCATTTTGATAACAGTTACACATATATCCTTGGGGCTGGGAAGTTTTTGAGGCCTCAGCAATTAAGGGGCTGCCATCGTCATTATTTAAAGGCTGGACTATTCTTTGTTTCGCTAGGGCTCTGCTGCACTCAGATAAAACAAAGCCCCATGCCATTTTGAACTAGAAATCGACAATAACCCTTTTCTTAGAATCCAGACTACTTGAAGTGAGTAACTTGAAAATGCCAGGCTTTTATCAGACTCTGTACATTACAACTGTGGGGTTCGTGTGGATGAGGGTTATTCCATAAACTTAACAAGAAAGGTTGATTATATTTGGCACAAGGAGATCTCAGGTATATTTCAAAGCAAATAGAAATTAGAAATCTTGAGTTGAAGTGTCCAGAAACTCAGTACCATGGCTTGTCCTCTGTCATGGACAAAGAGATTTTATGTAATGGGACACAGAATGAAACATAAATGCAGTGAAAGTGATCTATCCCCCTTCTACCTTTTGCATCCATTCAGACATACTTTGTACGATTCTCCACGTCTACGGTTTTCAGTGTATTGCTGATGGTGAATGTACCCAAGCAAACAGCCTGTTTCTTTGTCTTTGGTAATCTTTCTTTATGGATACCTGCCTATTTCAGTTTGCTCAGTTTTACCATGCCAAATCCCTGCAGCCTGCATAAACATGAGAACTGTGCCCTTAGCCTCATAGCCATCCATTCTGTGTTCATGGATTATAAACCCCAGCACTCTGGGAGGCTGAGACAGGAGGATCACCAATGCAAGGCCAGTCTGGGAAATTTAGCTACATAGCAAGAACCCATCTCAAAATAAAAAATAGAATTTTAAAAATGATGGAGGATGTAGCCCTGTGAAGGTTCAGTCTCTAGAAAAGAATCTTAAAAATAATTGTGCTGGTACATATACAAATATTTTCTCATTCTTTCATAAATATACAGTATAATTTATGTAGCTTTTATATTAAGTATAAGTAATCTAGAAAGAATGTAAAATGTACAAGAGGCTGTGTATTTTTTTTTAAGGCACAACCTTTCTTCATTTTCTGTGCTGGTCCTGGACTCACTATGGAGCCTAGTGTAACCTTGGATTCATGACAGTCCTTCTGCCGCAGCCTCCAGAGTGCTGGGATTATAGGCATTTATCACCCTGCCCAGCTTATGTGGTGCTGAAGAATTGAACCCAGAGCCTTGTGCTTGCTAGCCAAGTGTTTTAACTGCTGCGTCGTTCCTCCAGCCCCTGTGTGTGGGTTATATAGGCCAATATTATAGCATTTCATAGCAAGAACTTGAGCATCTATGGATTTTAGTATCATCTAGGGTCCAGGAACCAATGTGAGGCAAATGATAAAGACTGCTTGTGTTTCCTCTCAGATCCTGAGGCAGCAAGTCCAAGGCCATGATGACAATGGGGGTGGTTTCACCAGTGCCTGTCTTTTGCCTTAAGGATGGCTGTCTTATCCTGTGGCTTTGCATAGTGATCCCTCTGAGGTGGTGCATACTTATTTCCTCTTCTGATAAGGAAACCATTTTTTAGATTAGGGCGTAGCCTACTGACTTCATTTACCCTAACTCCCTCTTTAAAGGCTGTATTTCTAAATACAGCCATATCCTTAGATACTAAAGAATAGTTATTCTTCAATATTAAGACCACAACATTCAAATTTAGGGGGAACGCAGTTCAGCCCGTAACACTCCATCTTTTGGCTTCCAAACCTCCTGTCCTTCTCACGTACACAACCTACCCACTCCTACCCTCCTAGTGCATATTGGGTCCTTTAAATGTGCAACAGAAAAACTCAACGTGACTTTAAAACAAAAAGAATGAAAATTCTTGACTCATACAACTGATGATTTTATAATAAATTTATTGCATCTCTAGGCACAGGTATGTCCACCCACTGTATTTATTCTATCAGATATTGATCATACTTTCTCCATCTGTCAATTCTGTTTTTCTCATTTCTCACACAGACTCACCCTCATGGTCACAAAATGACTGCCAATTCTCTATACTACTTTCCAGTCTATCAATAAACTGTATTAGAAAACAAAATGTCCTCTTTATCAAGCATTGGAATGGAAGTCTCAATTCAGGTTTCATTAGCATGGTATAAGTTTGTTCCCCAAATTAGAGTATTTCATGCATTTATTTGCAATATGTAATAAACACATCCAACTGGAGAAATTGGTGGGCATATATAGAATATCTTCATAATTTTTACTTTCCTTCCTGTCCTCTCTCCCACCTGCACCCTCTTTCCCTCTTTATAAAATCCATTGCCCTGTTTCCTACCAACCCTCGTATCTGGCTCCTTTACCTATTTATGCCCTTGGGTTTTTCATATTAGAAAATGTTGTGATATTTCAACTCCTATTTCTCATTCATTTTGCTAAGCATGACGGTACTGTGGCACATCCATTTTCCTTCAGAGGACTCAAACTCATCTCTGTAGCAGAGAAGTACTCCACCGTGGACATACATCACATTTCTTTATCTGTGAATAGATGTATTAGCTGCTTCCGGAATTTAGTTTTTATGAGTTGTGCTACTAAACACATGGGTGTGCACATATTGCTGTTCTATGATGTCTTTAACTTTGTGGGGAAAATATGCAGACAAGGTTTATCTACATTTTAATGGGATATCTGGACTTTAGTTTTCTGAGGAATCTCCATGCTCATTTTCATAATGGTTGTAGCAGGTGTTGTACCACCAACAGCATAGACTCATTTTCCTCACAGTCTCACTGAGATTTAGTTTTGGTTTGTTTGGGGTTTTTTTAGGTCTTGTTAACATCATGGTATGAATTTTATACGTGTCTTGAAACCTACCCTGTGACCAGGTCAGTGGGATGCCCTCATGGGGGAGACCTGGGACAAGCAAGGCTTTGAGTCAAAGCTGGAGTTAGTCTCACTGGACTCGAGCTTTGAAGGGGGTGTGCTTCCTTGAGACATCACAGCTGCTTTGAGGCAAAGCTAGAGGAGGTGGGGCGGGACCAGAAAAACCCGCAGGTGTCCACTCCGCTGACTCACCCTTCTCTCTCCTCACAAATTTCAAGTGACTTCTCACATCTTGAACCAAGCTCTCCCCCTGCCCCCTGACACCATCTCTAATTACTCTGCACAGTGCCGTGTGCGTGCTTTCGTTATTGCAGAAGTTTCTGGCATGCCTTCCTCTCTCTATGAGCCACGAGATCTCTGAGAGGAAGGAAAGCATCATTTTGTCTTACAAATGCCCAGTGCATGGGACTTTCAAGAGCACGTTTGATTTAAGACATTTAACTCCATGGACCGTAATGTGTGTGTCATTTTCCCATGGGAATCTGCTGTTAATTTGTAATAAATAAAGCAGGAGCTAACTGCTGGGAGCACTGAGATGGACACATGCAGGAATGCCTGGATATGCGGTCATGCCCTCTCTCCGCGTGTCTGAGGAGAACATACCCCACGGCGCGACTCAGGCCACTTGTTGGTGAATCTGTTTTTCCCTGGTCTTTTTTATGATATTTTATTTTATTTTACTTTACTTTTTGAGACATGGTGTTGGTCTGTAGTCTAGGCTGATCCTGAACTCGCTATAAAGCCCAGGCTGATCTTGCATTCATGGCAATCTTCCTGCCCGGCTTCCTGAATGATAGAATAACAGTCACATGCCAGTACAGCTTCAGAGATATTGGAGAATTGAACTCAGGGCCTTGCCTTGGCTAAGCAGGCACTCTGACCAATGTCCCTAGCCCCTTTCCGTGATTATTAAACAATGTAATTTGGATCACATTTTGTACACCTTTAAGATCCTTTGGATATTTCCAATTCAGGATCCTATGTTGAAATGTGTAATACAAATGGGACAAGAAGAATGGACAGCAGGAATGGAGACATACTCCAGTACTTGAGATGCACGTGAGAGTCACAACACATCCAACAAGTGAGCTTGCTGGTGTCGAGGGATGGCACAGGCAGACAAAAGGCAGCTCTTTGCCTCTGTCTCCCCCTCAACCCCCGCTGGCTAGTGTTAGCATTTACCTCCCGCTCAGCCTGTCTCTACTTCCCTTCTCTTTAGCTCACTCCAGACAGAGGAATGCCTGGGTCCCCTGAGGTTGTCTGCTCTGTTCCTTCTCTGCCACAAGTAAATATTATCCAAGATTGATGCCTATATTTATTTCCAGAAACCTATCTACTGTTTGTGCTATTAGAAGCAGATGGCATCTTGGCAGAAAAGCACAACTTTCTTTCTCAATTCCTGGGGTTTTTCTTGATTAACAAATATCTTGTGAGAAACTAGGAATCTATTTTCTATCGGGCCATAAATTCTCTAATGGTGTCTAATGTCATCAGATCTCGAAGTCTACATGATTGGAGACCCCAGCCTGTCCCCTTCATTATTTCATGTCTCTTACTTGAGTGCCTACCACATGGTAGACACTCAGCAAATATAATTATTAATGACTTAATGAATGACTAAATGAATAAATATGCTCATTTTGGGTGCCCATATTTCATCAGTTTGCCACACATAATTTTCTTATTTTACCGTCAGTGGGACAATTGATGTCAGCATTCAGTTACCGCTGGCTGGAAACTATTGCCATGGACTTGTTGCCTACACATGTGTAAATACAGTCACAGCTCCAGTTGAGTCATGTGTTGAGAGATGGGTGTTGAGTTTAATTGTTGCTAGCTTTTAAATGCAGCAACTTAATGCTGCATTTAATGAACATTTCAAGAAGGATATTGCCCTATTTGTCATCTGATAGTCTTCTATTTATACCTTCTCACGAGATGGAAAACGATCAGCAGCAAAATTTATGGGATAGATGCCAACAGCTGGGGAGAAAATTTCCAAGATGGTAGCAGAACACTAGTTTAAGAAATGTTGTACCACCAAATCTAGCACAGAGTTTTTCTACATGGAAAAACATAGACAATGATGACTTCGAATTGAAAGGCTGATATAGAATCGTTATATTCCAAACATGAAAGTTGTCAGAAATTTATTGTGTTGACACTTTCTGTAAGAGGTGTGCAATTAAAATCTATATCTAATTGAGTCTGTAAGCACATTGAAGAAGCTTGAAAAGTTCAGTGATAAAGAATCAGGCCATACTTTAAACACCAACATTTTTATTATCTGTTTATAAAGTAATAGTACATCATGCAACCAATAAATTTTAGGTCTTTGAAACATGGTAAAATCAATAGGAGAGGGATTTTTTTTTTGAGCCGAGGAGCTAATTATCGAATCTCAAATCTTGCCACGTAGAATGTTTCCTGCTTCTTCCTTAAACCCAATGTAGTGGCTCCCATGAAGATGGGCTTACCGTAGCCCTACTGCAGTTTCCCTGAAATCGCAATGTGCTGCTAACAGGAATTATCTGTTGAAGGAGGCTGGCTGAGTGCCTCAGTCTCTGAGTTTTACAAGGAATTTTCTTTTTTTCTTGTTCCAGTGTTGGGTGGGTTGTATAAGAAAGGAATCAAGAAAAATGATAGGAAATGATGAGGAGGCTGATGCACTCCCCACTCCGCTGAGAAGGCACTGATAGATAGTAATACCTGAGACTCAGCTGGCTTGGCCATAGCAGAGTCCAGGGGAAATGCCAGGCTTCACAAACTCTAGCTCTGCTGATCAGGAGATGATGCTCTTGATCACAGACAACTAGCACTTAGCTTCTCTTTCAGAAAACCATACTCAGTTATTTGCATATAATCATATATTCTTTTTGTGCCTTATATTGATGCATATAAAACAGAACTGTCTGCGTTTGCACATGTAGTACGTACACAAAGGAGTACCATACGGGGCCAGACCTGTAGGTCTTCATATAAATACATGAAATACATTCCAGAGAAACCAAAAACATAGAAAAGAGGCAGAAGGGTTGCAATTTAAAGCCATCCTGGATTACAAAATGGGACTTGTCTCAAGGAAATCATTTCCTGGTCTCTTGTCCCTTAAAACCACTCCAGGAACATGTTTCTCCAAGGCATCTTTGAAGCGCATGTAGTGTCTTGTTCATCTATTAGATCGTAACTCATAGTGGAGGATACCGTAGCTAATAGACACCTCTTACGTGGCTCTAGTTTAGACTGGGTTGATTAGGTTTTCTATAAGCTAATGGGACAGTACAAAAGACCAGCCAGCTTCAAAGACTCATAACATAGACCAAGATGCAAAAAGTGCCAGCCCTATGGAAGACTGAGGCAGGTGGAGTGCAATTTGGAGCCCAAGCTGGGTAACTTCGCCAACTTGCTGAGAGCCTGCTTCAAAGTCCAAAAAAAAAAAAAAAAAAAAAAGAGTAGCTCAGTGGCTTGGCGTCAAAGCCCTGAGTTTAATCCCCAGAACCAAAATAAAATTAGAAAATATGCAAATGCAAAATTGCCATGCAGGTTCCAGAGCTCTGTCATCCTCACCTTACTGGGTCAAATCTTTGTGCCAACAGTTTGCTCCTCCTTTCCCTGGTCTCTTCCACTGCTCCTAAGCCCACAGTTCAGGCAGTGTTCCTCCACATGCCTTGTGCTGCCCAGCACCACCCGCTTCCGTCTTTAACTTCAAGTCCCATAGGTGTCATAATGCTGGCAACTAGCGGCTACACTTTTTCCAGGAATTAAACACACCATGAGTGCCTTTTGTTAGTTTGAGGCCTCTATTCAGTAATAATTTAAAGGCATATGTTTCCTTGTACTCAGTACTAGATTACTTCCTACAACAAAAGATGTCTTTCGAGAAATTAGGAAATATTGAAAAATAAATGGAAAAATACATTTACTCATAAGTAAATGAATAGGTGTATTCTAGATATTTTTATTTTAAAGTTATCTTTGATATTCCTTATGCGAGTCTAATTACAAGTCTGTAGGTAACTGCGGATTTTTCCTTGGCAGGGATTTGGGAGCTCGAATCCTTTCAGTCCCCTGCCTCCTGATGTTAGCAGGTTTACTCCACCTCATATTTATACATGTAAAATGAACCAACACTAAAAACTTCTGTTTTTATCAGATAACTCTCAGGTATTTTTTACAGTGAAGGAGGGAGGTTGACTAAAATTGCTCATTTTTTGTAATACTGTAACTTCTTCAGTGAGCTTTTCTACTTTGTTTTTGATTCAATTCTCACTCTCCTAAATCTGTACCTCACATCTGTCAGTAAAATTTTCTATTATGACAAGGAAAAAGAACCAGACAGCGCATAACTTTCCCATACGTTTATTGGCTCCTAGAGGAAAACACAAAGATGGGGCCGGGGGTGGGTAGGGCGGTTAGTGCCTTAAGTTTTGTGGATGCAAACATTCCTAATGTCGTCAAGGACCCAGGTACTTTCCATGTTTTGGTTTTCCTGTCTGTACATTGGCTTCCTCCTGCCTGGAAGTTTGTGCCACCAGCTCAGAGAGTAGTCAACAGCAGCAATGAGGAATGCACGCTACTTTTTCCTCAAGAGGAGAGACAGTGTGTCTCTTCTTCCTCCCCTAGAGTTCCCTAGCCTTCTCCTTGCACTCTCTTGCACTGGCTTGAACATCATGCTATTCCGAGACCAGTACCTATTGTTGTTGGAATGCTATGTGCCAGTTGGTTTGGAATTGGATTCAAAGGCAGCTGCCTGACAGGAAAGAATGAAAATCACCTAAACTCCTCACTATTTAAGAGGTGGCACCACTAAGTCTTGTTGCTTTCACTCAGAGGGAAATAGAGTGGCTAAGAAAACGAAGACACAGTGTCTGTCAAAACTTGTCCCATCATTGTGTAGTGTCTCTTTTGAATGTTCCAGTAACAGCACAAAACTAACGCGGCCCCCAATAGGTTGTCTTCTGTCCTCCTTGAGCAAGTCTGCGTTAAATTTTCCTGCACTTTGAATTTCAGTGACGTATTTTTATCACCTGCTCCACAAGACAAACTGATACTTTTGTTCATAGCAGACCTCAGGCATGGTTCAACAAAGAACAAATACCTAATTCGTTTATGTAGTGACCGCTTATGGAGATTCTACTTCTAAATGCTATTATATCGTTGTATTTTAAGAACTACCAGGCAAATTTCAAAAATAAAATTGGCGTAGAATAATAGAGGCGAAATAACTTGTTCCTTGCAACTAAACAAGTTTTTGCATTCTTATGCAATTCTAAACTGTAATGGATGCAAAGAAGGCAGCATGGAAGTGCAGTTTCCAGAAATTGGTGAGCAGGGGGGACTTCCGTAAAGAAGTGACACTTACGCTAAACTCTGAAGAGCAGGAGGTGAAAGGCACAGACAGGATGAGCCTTGCACACAGTGGGGACCATGTCCAAGGATGCAATCAAGGAACTGAGAGTATTCTAGCAAGAGTGGCACAACACAAGTCAAGAGAAGAGTGTTTCAAGGCAACGGGATTGATGGCATGGTGAAGTGCTGCTGGGGTCAAATGAGCTGAGATCCGGAGAGGAACCGCTCCGTTGGGCCACATGCATGTCTTTTGAGACCTGAGCTGAGGCTGTTCTAGTGAGGTGATGGGCACTGGAACGAGATTGGAGTGCTCTGAAAAATGTTTATAAGGTGACACAGTGGAGACATCCTGTGTTCACAAGTCTCTGAAGAGGACTGGGGAATCAGTTGATCTCCGCAGAAAATAGCATGGTCATAGAAGTGGATTGCTTGTGTTTACATTTGACGTCCATATGTTTTGAGACAAACTTGGAGTTTTCCCTCAATTCTTCTCTCCAGGAGGCCAGAGGTCTTTGCCTGTTTTTGCTGTTGTGGTTCATTTTAGTTTTTAACTGCGATGTCTCTACCTCACAGAAAAATACTCAATGCATACTATGCATAGTTCGTCCTCATAAATACTTAAAGATTAAATGAATAAGACACCCTGGACAATGAGCATAGAAAATGAAAGTTATCGAATGTGAGCCAAAACTAGAGAAATCTTTGTGCAGGAACAGCACTACCAGATCCAGGGCACATGAGAAAAGTTTGACATTTGTCAGAAGTAAGGACTTTGTTTCCATTGTTATAAGAATAGGAACATCTGGGCACGGAAACCGTAGGCTTCTATGCTTAGGAATGTTCTATTGCATGGCTTTGAGCGATTCTTAGAGAATAAAGCAAAATGATCAGATGAAGGAAAAAAAAATGTGTGAATGATATTCCGAGAGCCAAGATAAAACATAGTAAAAAAAAAATATATAGAGTAAAATTTCTAGACATTTAAGGCCATGTCTCATAGCCATGTGCCCACACACTTCTATATTGTGGGATAGTTCCTGTTACTATTCATGGCCACAAATGTAGTGGGAGGGGAATTGGGACCTGATGTCAGATTGGATTTGTCCAGGGTTTTACCTTATAAATTGGTGCAGAACTGCTGAGGATATTTATTCTTGTGGAGTAGGACAAAGAATGAATTAAAGGCTGGTAGGGACTACAGAAAAAGAAAAATGAGTCCTTGGAGATCAGCTCAACGAACTGTCCTGTGAACCTGAAGGATGGAGCTCTGTGTTGAGAGGTCTGGATATCAGCAGCGGGATGGAAATGGCGGCTTATTCGCTGGTTTCACTCAGTCACCTTTTCTAGACAGCGCATACTTCTCCGAGCGTCTCTAGCCTTCGAATTTCGCTCCACTTCTCGTGCTCTCCCCCTTGTCTGAGTCCTTGGCACATCCCTCAGCTGCGGTATCCTCCTAGCACACCTCCTTGCCTTGAGCCTTCCTCTTCTCTCTCACTCTTTCCCTAATCCATTCTTTCCTGTGCTGATGTCTGATTGATTCTCTCAAGACAATATCTCCAGCACACAGTCCCATTGCTCAAGGCTTTCGTGTCTTTTCTGGGCCACTTTCTAAATCCTCACCCTGACCTTTGAGGCTTTCTGCTAGTTCACGGTATTTTGCATGTTGAATCAGCTTCCAGCAATTCCTCGGTAGGGGTGGACTTTGTACCCACTCTGTCGCCTTCTGTTGCCTACTCCTGTGTGTTGGACTGAGAACTCCTTTTTTCTTCTGGTCATTTTAATCTAAATCTACTTTTTATTATTATGTCTATTTTCCTGGGGATTCGGTCGAGGGTGCATTGTTCTGCCAAGGATGTATGTCATTTTTTAATATTGTGGTTACTCGAGATCTTCATAGTTAAAGCTTACAGAAATTGTCTTTATATCAATTTTAATCATAATAATGATATCTATAATAATGACAAACTAAGCCAAAAATGGAGAAAGCAGTATTTCTATAAGATTTACATACTGCTCTATTTAACATGCATTAATCTCATTCCCCACTCAATAAAATATTAATTACAGGACAAGAGAAACAATACTGTTGTTTGAGAAAAGTGCAGCTGTCAACAATGTGGAAACGCATAGGGATTTACAAACAGTTAAGTGGTTCCATGTCGCAGTGTATGTGTCCCAGAGAGGTATTTGCTTCCTGTGAAGCAGTTAGAATATTCTAGGTCTCTGTAAGTACAACCTTGAAGGAACTGAGGAGGTCAGGAGGGCAGTTGTTGAGGGAGATCCCTCACCGCATTGAATGTAGGGAGAAAAATACAACTGGAAGAATACTTGGACCCTGGAAAGTGGATAAAGTACGAGTGACTGGAATCTGCTCTCCTCTCTGGAATAAGTGCTGGGCTTTTTGTGCAGGCTGTGAGGACTGTCTCTCAGAGCCTCCCAAGGGAGGAAAGACTTTCTCCTGGGGGAGAGTAGCATTGCCTCACTTGTACGCACCCAGAGTGCCATCCTGTGGCCTGAAGCGAGCCGGGTTTTTGTGTGGTTTTTAAGGAGATCTGTGAGAAGGAAAAGTACAGTGGAGAGGTTCACCAGGATTCCTAAAAGAATGGCCAAAGTCGGAGGGGTAATACAAAAGAACACCTTTTAATTCCTGTCAGATCGGTTCCAATTATAATCCTCATCTGGCCCATTGCTGGTTCTATTCTGGTGTCTAATTCTTACTTGCCATTTTAATTCCTGAGCTGGTTTCCATGGTTTCCTCCCCCCTCCTCTTTCAGATGTACATTAGCAATGATGTTTGCTTTTGTCTTAATTTCAAAACAGATTTTAAAACGCTAATATTTGTAATGTCAAGAGATTAGGTAACTTGACTTAAGGAAATAAGGCATTTCACACTTGGGCAAACTGTAGTGGAACAATGCCTCCCAAACAAAGATGCACCCAGCTCTTTCCCACCACCTGAGGCATATAGAATCAGAGGAAGTGAAATGTGACAGATCATTTTAATTCCATTCCTTCATTCTACGAAGTTGTAAGGAAACAAGTGCTCTCTCTTGCTTCTGAGGGAAGTAAAGAATGATGCAAACTTTCTGGATGACTGTTCTGTATGATATATATATATGTTTCAAATGTATATGTATGATTACCAGTCTGTCTTATTTTAGAAATTCTTCTTCAGAAAATAAACTTGACAGTATGCAAAAGAATGCTGTACGTTGTGTGGTTTACAGTAACTTCATAATTTTTCCAAAACCTGATTTCTGGTCATAGGAGATTGGTTCAATAAGGTATAGAGTATCATAAAATGAAAATGCTGAATAATCATTGAAAATGATTTTATAGAAGAAAGAATAATGATGGAGGAAATATCCTCAGTATGTTCAGAGTTCAGAGGTAACAATAAATTATAGAATAAGTAATTTGAATCTTATGAACAATACAAAGAACCAAAGAACAATGAATAAGCAGATTTTCTTCCTAATTTTAAGTAGAAGCCAGCCAAAAAGAGAGAGCTAGATTACAGAGATCAGCTTCCTGTTATGCAGTTAACCTTAGGCTTACCCTATGCCCACCGAACTCAGGCACTCAGGTAGACCTTTCCCTAGACTGGGCCTTCTGTCCCCTTATGGCTAGAGAGGGGTGCCTCTTCTTCCATTTCTTTTCCCATTATCACCCCTCTCCTCAGAGGAATGAGGGATGGATGGACAGAGAGGAGAGATGAAATTAGTTCTTTGAACCTCTCCTACCAAGCGATGGAAGTTTCCTTCTTTCTATGGCAGTAGAGGAATAGGGACACAGGCTCCCCATTCAGTCCACTGTAACTGTTGTCTATTTCTTAAAAGTTCAGTATTCAGAAACAGAAGACAAGACCATCACCACCACAAACTCAAAGTCCAAATAAACATGTGTGGTGGGCTAAAACTCTGTGTGTGTGTGTGTGTGTGCGCGCGCGCGTGTGTGTGTGTTCATCACTCTACATGTAAATGACCGGATAGAACCAGTTATAACCATGTAAATATTTTCTTCAATGATCATTTAGTATTTTTATAAATTATATGCATACACATGCATATACAACATAAAAACAACATATAAATGTACTTTATATTCCTTTATGTTATATTTATGCTACATTTGTCTTGTGTGTTATAGCATTAAATATTTATGAAAATGTATCTTTGTTTAATAAATACATGTACATACATATACATGTGTGGGTGCATGCTACAATAGTTGACTCAATACGTGAGAATGTCCAAAAAATCTGTATGCTTTGAAACAATCATTCCATAGAATAAGACAAAAAGCCTTTCTCTCCTCAGATGAAGGGAAGCTGTCTGTTGTTCACAGATACCTGAACAGTGGGAACCCTCTGGACCCGTCATGTGAATGTACAATGGACAATCAGTTTTGTGTTAGCTGGTTGCTATGGAGCACGGAGGTGGGGAAGAGGCAGTGTGTACTTACGGGTAGGGATGGACAACTGTGGGGAATGCGGCTCTTCCTGTCTCCAGCTTTCCAAGAGTGTTCTCTACAAACCTCTCAGGAAACTCTTTTCTTCATTTCTCTAGTCGCCTCCTTACTACTCATTTTGACAAGTTGATAGCAAATCAGTGAACACCAGGATACAAAGTATTAAAATACCTTAATGCGCCTCTAACTGAAAGAACTCAACAAGCCATATTTTTAGAGTCGAATCCGTTTATTAAACTATTACAGATAAAATAATGTGACTAAATGTTTCATGCTATACTAGGTACCATGCAAGACTCTGCATGTGCTGTCTTATTTCATCCCAGGAAACAAGAACCCAAGAGGTACATAAATTTGTAAGAACTTTCCGTAGGTTAGATCATCCAGCAAGGACGTGGTGGAACTGAATTTGCACCTGAGCGATTGGCCCTCAGGCTCATGATCTTCGCCACCATGCCAAGCACTATTCACTGTCTGACTCCACTAAAGACGATATTAATTAACTTTCTGAAATCATGTTGCAGTAGTGGAATTGGAGGATACATTTGCCTAATAGTTTTAACATTTGGAAAAAACCCTATCAAAATCAAATGAGTTTTATTAAAAATAATAAAAACAATATTCCAGTCATCAAAAATACATTTGTGTTGGAGGAAAAAAAAAATAAATGACTATTGCTTGAAATAACACCCCAAAGCAATATATAATCACATAACAAAGTAAGATGAGGGTGCCCATCTGACTTGACTGATTCCCTCTCCCTGCCATTTGGGAGTTTCCACTTATCTCTTAGTTAAAAAGAACAAACCCCTGGGTTAAATCACCTCATTTTATGTCATTTCTTTTTGCTCTTTAGAATTTGAACTTGAAAACGTGAAGCCTGAGAAAGCCTAGAATCTAGTTTTTTTTTTTTTAATATGAAATTTAATTTAGGAGATGGCATGGAAGAGGAGCTGTAGAACTTCTAATGGATTTTTTTCTGAAGGAACATGAAATTAAATATTAGTAATTATTTGACACGCTTGTAAATGTAGACTCTAAATCCATCCTATCGCAGAAACTTCCAGATGTACCAAGAATTAGTGTGACAACTGAAATGGTGAAATGCTTTAAAAATGATGAGAAACCTCATTTTCAAAACTAGATGACAGATAGAAAAGTTGGCAGTGTGTCTAATAGAAAACATAACATGCAGAGGGAGATCTAAAAATACTGTAAACAATAACTGAATGACAACTTAGAATTTTACTTCAGAAATATTGTAGCTTTTTAAATAGTAACAGTGACTTCTTTTCTCCTTTACAATGAAATTCGATATATTTTTACTGTAAGAGATTTGCAAACAATGCTTGTGTTACTGTATGTAAATTATATATATATATATATATATATATATATATAGAGAGAGAGAGAGAGAGAGAGAGAGAGAGAGAGAGAGAGAGATGGCGTGTATTATCTTCTTAAGGTTTAATTGTGCTCTTTAAATATGCTACTTGTCAGACCCTATCGAGTTTCCAAACATCAGTGCTCAGAGATAATTCATTTTCATTTCTTTGATAATATGGCACCCAGGCTCAGGAGAAGAGGTCCTCTCAGAGTCACGGTTCTCAACCTCCACTGTGCTTTCAGAATCCCTAGGGGAGGTTGACAACACACAGATGGCTGGTCTCTCTGCTCAGGGTCTCTGGTTTGGTATGTCTGGGGAAGGACTTGAGAATTTGTGTTTCTAGCAATTTCTAGGTTGATAACCTTTGAAAACAGCTGACCTTCTTACAGGAAGAAAAAGTCACATATCTGCTGGGTGCGTCCATGTGTCATCGTGAAAGTCTAAATTGACGTTGTGTGTTTTATTGGTGGTGAGGTGGGAATGATGGCCTCCAAATAATTTCAGCATTGGTAAACTTAGTTGAATTTATGGATTTATGAAATAACTGAATAAATAAGTGAGTTATGGATTTCAGAGGAAGGAGAGTCAACAGCCCAATACATGTCATAAAACATTTCATTTTTTTTTAATGAAGCATAAATTTGAAAATACCTGACTGGAGTATGTGCTGTGTATGCTTGGTAATACCAGAAAAAGAAAAGAAACAAACAACAACAACAACAAAAAGACCACTGGCCCCAAATTGAAATTTTGATTATCCACAGACTAAACCATTAAAGGGAATAAGCCAGTATAAAGAAAATATCTGCATATTTTTTAATTAGTCCTAGGGGTGGGCAGCTTCTATTCACCTGCCAGTCTTTGGCAGGATGACAGAAGTGTGTGTGACACAATGCAAACTAGTTAGAGTTTTCAAAATTTACTGAAGGTGGCTGCGAAGTATATAGCCCCTTCCACCATATTTTTAGATCGTATCTAGGATTGAAACATTGTTGAAATAAATCCAGAAAAAGAACAAATGAAATACAAGGTAGGAAGCATCAATTTTACAGAGCTTGAAAGAAATCAGAAAACCCCCTACAAACAAGGTTGAGTATGATAAATTATGGTAGAAGGATATACCTTTTAGCTAATGTACATCACTGATATTGAGAGGGAGTTCGTCTTATTTCTCACCAGAGCACTTTTCCCTTTCCCTTCATTCTGCTTTCCTCCCTCACTCATTCTTCCATCATTCCTTCTCCCTCACTCTTTCCTCTTTTTTCCCTTACTTCCTTTCTCCTTCCCTCTTTCCTTCCCTTCCTCGCTCCTTTACTCTATCCAACAAGTCTTTCTGCTCTCCCCTTCTGTGCCAGGCACTGATTAGGTGGGATAGGGGGCGATGCAACGATTAGAACAGATGTAATATCTACCTGCATGGATCTTACATTATTTTTTTAAAGTACTAATTTTGTAACCTAAATTAGCAGTATTTTCTGGAAAAATATATGACAGAGGGACCCATTGTGTCAAGAAACCAAGATAGACTTCTCCGGGTAGATGCAGTTTGGACTTCCCGTGCTTTGGAGGGGAGACCCTCTGCCTTGTCCATCCCTTACCTCCCACCCCCGGAGCATTGCCTAGAACATCACAGACACTTAATGAACATGTGCTAACTAGGGAGTCCTGAGCTCTCACTGTGAGTAGTGTGGTCATGTGAAGGTTAAGTGGTAGTGGCAGCCTTCCAGGAAGGTGACACATGATGTCATTGTGCCCAGACATCAAAGTACATGGCCCTGGGTTGAGGTGCCACACTATGCCTGTGTTTGCTGCTAGCCACTTGTAGCTAGTAGGTGCTTCACATGCCAGCGGCACTCGCCGGTCCAGGCTGAGTTGTGCTTTTAGCATTAAATAGATGACAGGCCTTGGTGAACTAATGCAAACCAAAAATATAGCCTATGAGTTGATTTTAAAATATCAATTGTGTGTTGATATTAACCCACATACTGGGTTAAATAAAATGTGCTACTTAATTGACACCAACTGCTTTACGTAGGCACCAAAAACCAATATATCCAAGCTACGCATGGTGGCGTGTGCCCGTATTCCCAGCACTCTGTGAGACTGAAGCAGCGGGAGCGCAATGTAGCTCAGCATGAGTAACCTATTGACTTGGCAAAATCTCATCACAAGTTTTTGAAGGAAGAGGTTTAGGAGGATGTAGTTCAGTGAAAAGCCCCTGGTTAAATATGCAGACTGCAAAACAGGGGCAGGGTAACATTCTACATGTGGCCTGCAGTAGAGTTCTATTACACAACACGGGGGTATGGGGTAATATATGTATGGAGGTTTTTTGAGAGGACTATCATGGGAAAAGAGGCTGCTACCAACTGCAAACTTTGGCTCTCTGATCTGAAATACGAGACCGTGGCGTTCCATTTGTTCTTGCACTAGAGCAAGTCCCTTCACAGACAGAAACTTGCGTCCTGCTGAAACGCTGTTATGTCATAAAAACTGTTTTGATCTATTATTTGATTGTCGTATTGTGCATCTCGATACAAGTCTTAGCATCTAAGAAGGCTGCCGAGTGAATGAATGTCAGCTGCTTCTGAGGAGTGTGGCAATGGATGTGAATGCCGGCCATATTTTTTCATGAGTCCCATTCCTAGTTTGTTTGCTCTGGAGAGGTTTTTGTTGATTGGGTGGTTTTGGTTTTATGGGGAAGTGGTGATATATAGAGGCAAAGTGGTTCTCTCTTTTTAGAAAGAATAAACTATGAGAAATGGATGTGAAGTGGGACTATTCTCTATTGATATAACTGCAGCTTGTAGGTCTTTTAAATCCCTGAATAAGAAAAGTGCTAATGATTAGACTCTTTATGTTCTGAGTACATTCAGAGGGATTGCGGTGTTGTAAAAGTTGATTCCAAGGTCCAGCATAAAGAACCGGAAGCGTGAGATCAGGCTGTGCTCTTGCCACTGCTTTCAGCTGAGAGGGCTCTTTGCTTTCAAACAAACAACACATGAAGCGATAACAGTGAAATAACAGAGTCAACACCTGCCCAACCAAAATCTAGAAACATAAATATTAACAGCAGTAATGAGTTGAAGCAATTCAAGTGCATACTAGTGCCTAATGCTTATGTACTTAATATGATTTTAGATAATATTTTACTGTCTTTATTTTGCTCTTAAGTGGAGTTAAGAGGGAACAAACGAGTCAGTGCCATGTTGCAGTGGTTGGAGTACTTGCCTAACATGCACAAGGCACTGGGTTGGATTCCCCCAGCACCATATAATGGCTGAGCATGGTGGCTCATGCCTACAACTCAGCACTTGGGAGGCTGAGGCAGCAAGATTGCCATGGGTTAGAGGCCAGCCTGGGCTGCCTAGTGAGTTCGGAATTACCTAGACTACAGGTGGAGACTCTGATTAAAAAAAAAAAAAAGAAAGAAAAGTCACAAGGACTAATACAGGATAAGGCATTCTTGCTGCTTTCAGACAAATCAGTTTGGGCAAATTGGAAATACTACACAGTTTGTCTTCCGTAGATGTATCAACGGTGCTATGGACCTTACTAAAAGATAGTGGATGTCTCACTTGCCCTCCAAATTTCTTGTGTGAGATCTTTTCAGTTTAAGACAGAATTTCCTAGGTCATTTCAACCAATGGATACAAAAATGTGGTATATGTACACAATGGCTATAAAGACAGATTTGCCATAAAGACACATAGTCATTTCTAGGTGAAAGGATACAACTTGAGACCATTATGCTTAAAGAAGTAAATCAGACTCAAAAGGTTAATTATCTCATGGCTTCTCTAATATGAGAAACCCAAAGTATGATTAAATAATTGAGTCAAATGAGTGAGGTCTTGGGAGTCGGGGGGGTAGGAGGGTAAAAGGGGGAGGGGAGGAAGGTGAAGTTGATGCAGTGCACACGTGCACAAAATTCTCAAGCTCAATTATCCATTGTGTATTGCTTATAGACACTAATATCAATGGGGGAAATAAAATAATACTGCATAACCAAAAAGAGACAGAACTACATCGACTTCGGACTGTGAGTTAGTGACACAACAATATATCTTTGCCTTTTTGTAAATTTGTTTGTAGATTTTACTTTAGGTGTAATTTCCTGATATTCAAGAGAAACTCTTGCTCTCTTGAATTCTGAAATTCTAGCTCCATTCTCCTACAGACCCAAAGGATAAATATTATTGGTTAAATATTCATTGAATTCCTTCCACATTCTAGGGCAGACCTCAGCTTAACGATATTGGAGATGAAACATCATCCACACTTGGAGCACAGAAAAATCTAGCAAAAATTACTCAGGAAAACTAAACAAAATAGAGAAATGAATTCAAGGCCAAGGTTAGGCATTATTTTTGGTGGAGGCTAGCATGATAGAGTTCTCCTGGTATCCACTCAAGCAGGAGTTCACAAGGTTAATTTGCTTTATGTTTCTGAAACCCAAAAGAGAAAATTTTAGAAGGCGATGAAATATCTTCTCTGAGGTTAGGGAAAGCTTTGCAGAAACAAAGAAAGCTGCAGAATGGAAGTGCCAAAGGTGATAAAGAAAGATATTGAAGAAGTGCAGATGCTGAGCCCAAAGCGTGTGGAAATATTACCCTTCTCTATAGTTCAATAAGTATGATGGACTATAGCTGTTTGTTAATGCGGGCCAACCACTGTTCTAAAATAGCTCTAAGAAAATATTTACTTCTCTGTAATGACAACAGTGTTCTTCCTCCACACTGTCATTTGGAGAAGGGGAGGACCAGGTAGAGAGAGACTCCACCATCTTCAATGTGTAACTTCCAAGTTATCTCTATTTGGGTGAGCTGTATGAGAAAAGCAGTGTAGAGAGACATTGTCTTAACCTCTTTCTGTGCTGCTAAAACAAGGTGACCTGGACTTCAAATTATAAAGAAAGAAACTTATGTTTCTCCTGGAGAAGGGGAAGTCCAGCATCTCGTGCAGAATAAGGCAATAGGGAAAGGCCTTGAGGAAGAGGACTTGAACTCATTTATTTCAATTGAAAACCTATTTCCACGACAACTGTCACACTCCTGTGATGACACTATTAAGGCAATGTATGATTTCAGAGCCCTTGTGTCCCACCACCTCTTAAAGGCCCCACTTCTCAATTTCATAGAAGCAGGGATTGTGCTTCCAACACATGAACTTTGAAGACACATTCAAACCCTTGCATCCACATCTGGTACCTAAATCCACGTGTTGTCGTCTCATATACAAAAAAGTAAATTCTATTGCGACAGACTTAAAATATTAACTCATTTTAACACCCACTGGATCAAAAGTTTAAAGTCCAAAGTTCCATTTGAATCAGATATAGGGGATGTTCAAGGCATGATTCATCCCAAGCCAAATCCTTCTCCAGATGAGAACCTGTGAAATTAGCAAGTTATGTGTTTCTAATAGACAAAATTAAGATAGACATCCCCAATTCAAACAAGAGAAACAATACCAAAGAGGTGACTAGTCCTATTCTGCTCAAACCCAAACACGGAAAGTAATAGTACATTTTCAAGCTGGAGAATAATATCTTTTGACTCCTTGTCCTCCATGTTGGGCATATTATATTGAGTTAGACCCCTGCAACCTCAGGTAGTACCCCCTCCCTTCCTCAGTGGCTTTGCTGGGCTCATTCACTCAGCAATGCTCTCTGGTCAGAAACTCATATCTGTAGTTTTCCCAGGCTGTTGAGCCTATGGTTCTGAGATCTTCAGGGTGGCCCTGTTTGCACGACTCAGCTGGGTTTTGCCTTAGTGGAGGCGCTAGATAGTGGCTCTTTACCTGTAACAAATTTCTGCCTAAGCCCTCAGGCCATCTTCACTACCCTTTAAAATGTAGATAAAGAGGGCTGCAGTCCCACAACTTGTGCACACTACATATTTGGTTAATTAGCCCCACGCGGTCTACTCTTCACACTTTGCAGAGGTAGAGTGCCACTTACACCAAAGCTCAGAGCCACAAAGGAAGCAGCCGTGATGTACGGACCTCAGACCCCAAGGCTGCACAGGGCTGTGAATGCTTAGGTATCTCATGTGAATCTCGGGTCTTGCCCCTGGATCTTTCCGTGGAGCAATGACTGGAGAAGCAGGCTGGAGGATCTTTGAAATACTTTGTGGGGTCTTTATTCCATTGTCTTGATGAATTTAATCAATAATTCCTGGTTTCCTATTTTCTACACGACTCTTATTAGCAAAGGATCACTTGGTCATACCTGTGATTTGTTCCAAAGATCCCTTTTCACTCTTGATGGAAAGACCATGAGTTTTCCAAATATATCTATTCTGCTTCTCTTTGTTATAAATCCATTAATTCCATTCATTCTTTCCTCTCACATATGTGATTAAAGATAAACACACAACAGCTAAAATAGACTTTTTAAAATTAAATACCCTAGTCCATTGCTCTTAAATTTGATCTTCCAAAGACCATAAGGCCCACAGATACAAAGATAATCAAGTTATTTGCCACGTTCTAACAAGATGGCTTCTGCTGTAGTACCCAATACCTCACTTACACTTTCCACTTGAGATCTCATCAAAATGGCCTTACCCGTTCATATTTCTACTAATATTATGGTTGTAGTGACAAGTACTGTTGAAGTGCCAGCATTTGCTTGCATTTTTTCTGTGTTCTCAGAAGAATCACCTGAAACAATCCATTAATGACAGTACAGGCTTTTTCTATGCTGCTCCTCTGAATATTTACAGCATTTGTTCATTACAAAGTTCCAAAACCACTTCCATAATTTTAGTTATTTATTATGGCAACATCATAAATTCTCAATGCTGGAGGTTTTATATATTGTTTTGTTTTGTTTCTCTTAGTTCATTTTATGTTGCTATAGCAAAACATTTTAGACAGGATATTGTGGTTTGGATCTGGAATGTCCCCCAAAAGTCTTACGTATTTGAATGTTATAGATTGTCTATGGAACCATATTCTGTTGGGAGATTGGAGCCTAGTCTGGAGGGATGGATTACAGGCATGTAAATTGGATTATAGGTGTGTCACGAGGGTTTAATACACCTTCCACACCTGGATCCAAGAGGGGTTTATCGTTGTTGATGAGACCTGGAAGGATATATATGCTGCTTCCCGTCTTCATTGGAGGACTATTCTCAACTTGCCTTGACTTGGCTTCCTGTTTGTGATGTCTTGAGAAGCTGTCTCCACCTCTGCCCCAACATGTACTCCCGTTGCTGCCGGCTGCCACTGAATGTAATGCAACCTTCTGAAACTGTGAGCTCAAATAAACCTTTTGTCCCCTAAGTTCACGGATGTAGGGTATTGAGTCACAGCAATGAAAAAGTAACTAAGACACGAGGTAATTAATAAAGACAAGATCATTTAATTTCTTCCACTCATAGATTTTGGAAAGCCCAATTCGAAGTGGTGCGCACACATGCACACACGTGCACACACACACGTACACACCACACCCACACAGTGAGCACCTGTATATAAATGTGAGGGCTAACTTCCTCCTGTCGGAACATACTCCTCAGTAATTAACTCATTCTCTTAATAACAACATTAATCCGTGAATACTCTGCCCTCCTGACCTAATTATCTCTTAAAGATCTAGCTTGAATTGGGAATTAGGTTTCTAGCACATGAACTTTGGGACACATTCAAACCATAGGAATTACCTAGGAGATTCTTGCAAGTTGGACACGGAAATAGTCCACAGCACTTTTCTTTTTTTTTTTTTTTTGTCAATAGATCTCAGGTGCATAGCTACACCATAATTGTAGTTATAACATTCACTGTATTTTTGAGCACCTCTTTTAAATCACAAAAGATTCAGAATTGCTTCAGAACATAGCATAAACACACTTCCATTTGAGGGGAAATATTTGAGAGGATTAATAATGTGTCTTTTACTGTGAATATTATCTTAGCTTAAACTTTTATTGTATTTTTCAATTATGCCAAGTATATTAAGACTAAATGATGTCCCTTCACGATGTTGTGAATTATGTAGCACGTAGAGTCACATTTATTGTACGGTTGGCACTCTATGCATACTTGTTGAATAGCTGACTGTCTTCAACTCACTACACTTGTTGCGAGATAAATCTCTGAAGCAGGTATCATGACTATGAAATCCACTTTTTTTTCCACCTCAGGTGGGATTGTGACAAAGGAGAGGAACTTTAGTAGACGCGGATAAAGCTTGTTTGCCAGACCCCATTGAAATAAGGTTGATACATTCCCTCATTTCCTGGTGTCTGCTTCAGTAAGATTTTTAGCACATGGTGCTTGGTTGGTGTATGGAATAATAAAAGCATTTGTTCACTTCAGTAAGGTTTCACGAGATAATGGTTTACACTCAAAGACACCAGCTGGCATGGTGACCATGGCCTTCAGAGATTACAAGATCACAGTGAAAGTGAGCAGAACCAGGAAGAAAAGGGGTGAAGAGAGAGAAAGGACAGTTTCAGGAGCAGACTTCTTGAGACCTTTCCCACCTAGGGGTTACCTCATTCAAAGTCTTCAAACAAAGCTAGGAAGAAAGGCATTTGTGTTGGAACCATGTCTAATGTTAAATACCTAGAGAAAGACCCTTCCTTCCTGCTGAGCATCACGTAGAGATGAAACTCCGGCTCTCTATTGTGCATTTGTGCCAAACTCATTCCTCTACCTAGCCATCCTACTTCCAAGGGAGCGCATGTTCTATCTGGGTCAACGGAGGAGCCAGCTCTGTCTTCAATTTCTTCACATTCTCTCCTTCAGCCTGCAAGTATTCACTGGACTTTAAACATGTAGTGTTCCTTCTTTCATGAGCTTATATTACAGAGGAATGAGGAGAGATCTTGACAGTGAAAGGGAAAAAATGAACTAGATTATGATGGAGGCTGATGATTGTTAAAAAGTAATAAAAAAGGGATATCTAACAGGAAGTAGAAGATGAATGTTGAATTCATAATAAAGGGATCGGAAAATGTCCTTTCAAGTAGAGGGCATGAGTTGACACCTGGTTTGTGAGATGAAAACAAGGGAGCAGCTAGACATAGCCCTGTGGGCAGGTTCTTGTAAGAGAGGGAACAGCAAGGGCTAAGGCACTGTAAGAGATGCCCTTGGGTGTCTCAAAGAGAAGGAAGACCTATATGTTCAGAGGGAAGTTCAGAAGGTCAAAGGTGTAATATATGGTGCCAGGTGACTTGGTTTCTTCTGGGTCATAGAAATGTATACATTTAGACTCTGTTCTGAATGTAATAGAAAAGAAACTATATGTATTTTCTGGGAATTTTTACTTACTCCACAAGGTTCACAATTCTGTGCTACTGATAATTCCTTACTTGGCATCTTGAGCTCTACAGTAAAGATCTTGGCCCCTAAATCTCTCAATTACCATAGAAAGGTTATACTAGAATTTTAACAAGAATTATCGAGAATTCCAAATTGTGAATCTCAAATGACGGGCTTCATTTCTTCGTAGTTTTTCTTATTTTTCGGATAAAGGGCAAAATCTCTTTTTTTTAGGTGATTGCAATAAAGATTTGAATTTAATGTATCAGAAAATGCACAGCTATGAAGGTCTAATTCCAGAGGGCGATTGCTAAACAGCCATGTTCTTTCTGGAAGGCATGTTCCTCATTTAAAAGCACTTATCTGTGAAAGTATAAATGAAATAGTTAAGGGAATTGGTGCTAATTAGAAGTGACAGGCAGACTATAAACTTCTGCCCTTTTTTCCTTCCTGTTATGTTTTCTATGAGTTTTATTCAAAACATTGGCATAAATGCATTCTTGAGTATGAGAACAGATATTTCAGGGGTTTTGTGGCCCTACTTTGTGGATGAAAAGTAAACGTGATGGGGGGATGAGAAAATGTATGCTATTTTAGTTAATTTATCAAACCCACAACTAGACACAGAAAATGTGTTCCATGTGGGTTTACATGAAGCAGTAGCTTTGTGATGCACGGGGTTTCAAAGTTGAGATTTGGTGTGCTATTTCTTTTGTTTTCTTCTGTATGCTTTTTATCGTTTGTATGACAACGCCATTAGGACACCCCAGGCTACCGCTTTTTTTTATCCCTCTCTAAAATTGTTTGGGAGTTGGGATTATTAAAGAGATGTTTGGAAACAACAAGTTTTTGATTGTGGTTCATAAAGTGTCTCGGGAAACTTGATGAAGCTTGTGATTGCTGCGTTGTTAAATGTGCATCATTCTCATTCATTATGCATTTATTTTGGCTTTGGTTTTTCGGGTTTTGGATATGATCCTGCACTAAGTGGTGCCCACCCTGCAAGTGATGTGCCATTGGGTATGATTTCTGGAGCTGGCCCACTCTCATTGCTTACGACGCAAGTAAATGAGGTTGACATTGTCTGTGGCATTTTGGGATTCCCGTAGTCTGGGGTTACAAATGAGAACAGACATTCAAGGTTAGCACCCCAAGACACTGAGTGAGGTTAAACTTAGAAAAGTAAAGTCTTCAATTTTAACCACCTACCCCCAAGACACATAAGTGAAACACCTTGGCGTAACAAGGCCTCGTCATGTGTTATTGATTGAAATCAAAGCACAAACATAATAGAGATTTCTTAACAGAGAAATGGGAAAAGTACGACCTACTGGACATTTCTCCTGGCTTTTTTCCTAGAGGTTTTACTGGTTATGAAGGTAATAAATGCATATAGTAGACACAACTGGGACTAAAATATCATATAATAACCTCAGTTTATCATGTAATAAGTATTAGTAAAATATAATATAAATACTAAAACATCAATTTAATTTATCATCTTTCCTCCATAATCTTTCTGTCATACTTTGAAGAAAGATCTTTTCTTCATAATACAGAGATGCAGTTACAGTAAAGAGAATAAAATATCTGAGTCGACTCATTTCATGAAAAAAGTAGCTGGAATGGAAGAAAACTGAGAGAAAACAAAATATACTAATAAATTGAAATGTCTTGGAGTGCTTTGGGAACAGAAGAGAAAGAGCACAGTCGCTGCTCCATGGTGCTACTTTTGGGGATGATCAATTGGTAAATAACTCTAATAAATTTTGCTGTGTAAAAAGATAAAAAATGTACTGAATGTTGTGAGATGCCGTTTTGCATTAATCACTCCATATTCTCTGGAGAAATTTCAGTAAAAACTACCCACACTTTCCTTCAGTTCTCTGAGAGTTTAAGTTGCGCTTCTCTCTCACGCGTCACCATGCACATGGGATCTTTCTATTTGACAGGCTTAGAGATCACGATTTTGGTGGAAGAGCTTAACATACTATATCAATAAATTAGGTTATATAGGTAAAATAGAATATGCAAGAAGGAGAATTCAAATTTTTCCTATTAGTCTACCATAAAATAAGATCAGACCCTATATAATTCTTTATAACCTGCTTTTCCTTTGTGTATGTAAATGCACAGTAAATATTTATGTACGTATATGCACATAATTATACTTACATGTGATAATATACACACAAAACCATGGAAAAAGAAGTTAGAAATCATAAGGAGCGTAGTCTTATTTTTGGAAGACATGTATGTGTATGTGTGTGTATGCATTTATAATTCATTTGCAGATGCATATAATTACATTCCTCATTAATGTTCTAGAATATTTCCTTGCATGAAGCACTCTAATTCGTTCACTCTCCTGTTGTTATTGTTTTTCCCTTCAATCACTTGCTTCCAAACACTTATTCTTCAGAAACGTTACTGCAGTGAGTAATTATGAAACCTCCTTTTGAGTATATCTTAATCCATTTTGCTAGGACAAGAACTGATGGGAAATGAATCCATTGTAAAGAAATGGACAAAATTTTAAGAGGCATCTAGTAGTATCTGGAAGTGAAATGTCAAGTTAGTTGAGAAAAAGCAAACAAAGAATAGAGACAAAAGAATAAGATGGAGATCTTAATCATAGAAACATAAAAATTAAGCAAAGACAATCTAAAACCAGTTGTAGAATAAATTAGGGAAAGGTGCATAAAATCTTGGTACAATATTCAGAATTTTGTAGTGCAGTCAAATGGCCAGGTGACATGTTATAAATATGCCCTGAGTGGGATAAAAGTATAGTGAGTGCGCTTGCATTTAAAGTACTATGACAATTAAAATATGTCAAGAGTGACAAGAGGGATCTAGAAAAGACACAGAAGAGGGCAATAGGTAGTATCTATGGAAATCAATTTTATGGGAATGCATTCCAAGATTATTCTCTCACATTTGAAAAGATGAGGACTGAGAAGAGCCTGGACCAAGTGAATCAAATCATGAAGCCCCAGTGGAATGCAGAGGATATATATTAATGTGTTTACCAAACATCATAAATCAAAAACTAAAAACACCCTTTTAAACTTGATAGTTTTAAGGAAACAAAGATGAAATATGGTCTTTTTAGAGCCGTAATTTCAAATTAACACATCTTTTATTTTTTGCGGTATGCAAAATTTGCCATATTTTCCTTATATATTATGGGGTATCCTTATAAGTTAGGAAAGTGTTAAGCAGAAAATAAAATATAACTCACATAAGGGAGGATCAAAAATACAAAGACTATATAGACTCATAATTACAAATATAAATACAGTCCTCTTACCAATACAACTTAACTACTCAACAACCCCTCCCCCACCTCACCCTGTCCTAAAGCTTTTCATATAACAAGAAATTCAAACGATATAACTGTAGATGTCTATCAGCTGCTCAGAGATGTCGTTGGACACTATGATAGACAATAGGTCCTTTTTGCTTCCCAAATGACCTGTTTTAAGGCCTCCATGACCTTGTATAGTTCCCTCCCTGTAGATAACGTGCTTGTCTTATAAGAGAAGCTCATGTATAGAAATGAGCACTTAAGTAGTAGAATACATTATGTCTTGAACATTCTTATTTGAAATTCAATGGCATTGTTTATTTCTTTTTAAAAGCTTATTTATTTATTTTTGTGATATTGGAGATGGAATCTAGGTCCTTCACATTGAGTTACCTCCCAACATTGTGTTGTTTTTGAGCCAGGATCTTGTTAAGTTTCTGAATTTCCCAGGCTGGGCTGAGATTTGCAATACTTTTACCTCAGCTTGGAATCTGTGTGTGTGTGTGTGTGTTTGTGTGTGTGTGTGTGTGTGTGTGTGTGTGTGTGTGTGTGAAAGAGAGAGAGAGAGAGAGAGACAGAGAGAGCGCACATGCATGTGTGGTAATAGCTGCATACCTAAACCTTTTTTTTTTTTTGACTTTGGGACAAGTCTTTCTAAATTGCTCCAACTGGCCTCAAATTGCAATCCTCCTTTCTCAGCCTTCTCAGCAAACATTATAGGACTGTGCCACCCAGCTATTAAGATATATACATGGACATGAATTAAACTTACTATCCATAACTTTCTGTTAAGCTTGCAACTGAAATACAGAACAATTAACAGGGCTTTGGCTTTACTTATGAGCTTGCGCTATGTGCCTCTCTTTCAATTTGCTTTTGAAACAATATTACATTTCACAAGACCAAAAATGTTCCTACCAAGGTTCTTTCTGTTAGTGATCTTCTGCAGGTTTCTGGAATAAAAGCTGAGAGTAGATCACATCTGAAGTCTTGTGAATGGGAAGAATAACAATAGTACTAGATGCCTGGTTCTCAAACTTGAATGTGCGTCAGTCAACTCAAGCCTCAATAAATACAGAATGCAGGTCCCACCCATAAAGTTTCTCATCCTTTAGGCTGGAATTAAGGAGCAAGAATCTGCATTTCCTAAAAAATGCACAGGTTGAGGTTTCAACTTTGACTCTGGATCCACAGTGCTAGACATATTGGAGGTCAAGAAAAAAAATGTAAATGTCAGCAGAGGTCAGACGTATAATACCAGTATTTCAAGAGGGTTGAGTCCCTGACAATATAAGGCTTTGATGACCAGTGATCTGGAAATGTTTTCCTTCTGAAAGAGAGCGCTTTCTGTGGTATCATCAAACAATTATATATCATTGGTTTTGTGTTTCTAAGTGATCTGTTTAGTAAAGAGCAGATAAAAATAGATGGGTTTTGGATAATTCTCTAATTTTCATATGTTGGACACAGATGTTCCAATGTTATTTAAATTGTATGAGTCAAATGAATATGCCCTCAAGCTAGATGTGGCTAGGCAGCCATTTCTTGTCTTAGGAAAGGAAACAGTGACTCTATGGCTTCCCCAAACCTCAAACCTGAGTACATACATGCTTTAATAGTCTGTGCATCATTTACCTGCACGTAGAACCTTTATTAACACACATGTCTACTTTTGTTAACAACATTAAAAGGAAAAGTAGCTATAACATTGTATTTATTACTATCTTTAATCTCCCTTTTTTCTCTCTTCTACCTTCCGGGTACTAAAATAATCTTGTTTTGAATAGAAAATTTCAATAAATAACCTCATCGCTTTTCTTAAGTGAAAGGTATTGGGAATGACTAACATAAAAATACTCTTCCTACTTTCAATGTCTAACGCACCAATAAATTTAAGAGTTAATTCTATTTGGAAGCAAAGACGAAGGAAAGCTGCTGCTTTGCAGGAATTGCATTCTCAACCATTCACTTCTTGGGCTTTCATTTTTTGAATAAGTTAAAATTTCCTACTAATCATTTGGTCACTTAAAATTTCAGGATCAAACTGCTGCCAAACAACACCAAATGATCTCATTAATGCTTTATATAAAATAATAAAATAAAATATTGGCCACCTTCTGCATCACCATGAATGATTCCTAGTCTCCCCCACCCTTTTTCTCTATGACTAGCAAGTATCATCTAGTTATGAGAGGCCATTATACAAAATCATTAAAACATGCTTAACTGTACTGTGTTAATTATGCAATGATAAATTATTCTTTATTTCTTCATTAGCAGTATTGTAGCAGTAGAATTAGCATTGTTTGTTCCTTTTTGGAGGAAAAAAATCATTAATATTAAAAAATGAAAATTCTGGAAACTTAATGTTGTGGAATGACAGTTTTAATTTGATTTTTAAAATCCTATTTGCTGATCCCCTCAG
Organism: Ctenodactylus gundi; assembly: GCA_004027205.1. NCBI lineage: Eukaryota > Metazoa > Chordata > Mammalia > Rodentia > Ctenodactylidae > Ctenodactylus > Ctenodactylus gundi. Next base: position 635,144 of record PVKB01000393.1, read on the forward strand.
CTATAAAAGTTTAACCATTATGTCACTGTAATTACATTGGCTGTTTATCTCTTTTTCCATGGCTATATCTAGGTTGGTGTAACAAACTGAGGGCTGGCATTAAACTGATTCAGGAGACCTCAGGGATCTTACTAAATCTTCTACAAAATTGAATCTAATAGCATAATTTAAATACCTTCTACTTTCACTGTCTACTTTTGATTCATTTCACTATTAATGAAGAATTCATTGCATGTTTAAAAAGCACTGTGCTAGGCGCCAAGGAACAGATAAACATTCTAAATAGAGGCCTTGCAGTACTGAAATTTTAGTGTGAAAGTTAGACATCGTTGTCCTGTAATCAACAGGAAGCAAATAAGAACTTGACTTGTGGTAAGTCCTTAAATCTGCACAAGACCTCTGCGTTTTCAGCGCTAGCGTTCCAAATCACAGGTGCAAAAATAATAAAAGATTTTATTAAGTTAGTGTTTCTCAAAACAGAGTTGTTATTACTTGGTAACCTGTTAGAAAACGGTATTTTTATGCTCTCACTGCCTTTAGCCCATAGGCTGAGAATCTTAAAGCATGAGGGCAATCAGGGTTTAAGACATTCTCCAGGTTGAGTCTGATGTTTGCTAATGCTCAAGAACCACCATCTTAGGTCAGAAGGATGAGGGCCAGGAGCGGAGGAGGGTGCGACATCAGTAAAGATGCTCACAGCTCGGTCCAGTCGTTGCTGCCTTGTACTTGTGTGAGCCTGAATTCATTGCATAGCCCCTAAGTCACAGATTATGTATCTCTGAAGCTGAAAAAATAGTAATGTAAGCCTTCAGTAAGTGATAGTGTCCCCCATCGTGATCGTTGTTATTATCCTCACTTCACTTGTCACTGTCACCCTATTCAGGTGTAAGAATAGTCAGTATGAATTAAGGTAGAAAGGAAGGAGTGGCGATTTTTCCTAGGCAGATGATTAAGGGAACCATTTCTCCCTTTTGTGGCAGAAACAGGTCACTAATAATGAATTGAAATATTAAAGCCTCAATATTTATATCCTTCAAAACCCCTCTTTGATTAACCTTCCCCCACAGGGATCTTTCTCTTGATGAGCGTTCCTTGAGTGTGTATGGGTATAGCCTGTCCTGAATAAATTCCACTTTTTAAAGTTACACTATAATTGCTCTAATTTGAAAGATGCACATCACATCTCCCTTGAAAAGACAGCCCTGTCCCCTGGGCTTTGCTGATCTGTGAGTTTGCTCCAGGGGAACCATTTAACAGTTCAAGTTTGGAGCTGGAACGGTTTCAACACCAGGATCCGCCACTCAAGCCATCAGACTTTCAGCCAGCGACCAGAGCTTCCTCACCTTTAAAATGGATGTGTTAAATCCAATGTATCTTTTAAAATACAGATTCGTTTGGATATTTAATTCAGTCTTTAAATTTAAATTAGGGTTACTTGGGTTACAGTTGTTGGGGAAACTGGATAATGCATTGCCCAGAGCGTAAGATGCTCACAGTGAAGCTCTTGTGTGTGTGCACTCACCAGGAGCTAGACAAGAATATCACTCGTGGCTTTGTGAGGTTCCAGAGACAGTACAAGCTCAGCCAGGCAGGGAAAAGAAGGCAGGGGTGTGTAACTGCTGAACCCTCTCTTTTTACCTAGGTGATAAGGTGTCTGTGCACTGGTGGAACCTGGCTGGCAGGAGGAACTGGAGGAGGGATTAAGGTTGCTAGAGACCCAGTAGCTGTTTAAACAACCTTGGTGAAGAAAGGGGTTAAAGGAGATACGTTTTCTGATCTCAAACATTCACCTGGGAAGATAGTCCAGGAAATAGTACAACACAAGGCTGTGGCTCCCCTGAGTATGATTATGTCTAAACCCACTTCTGTTACAATTGTGTTATATGACTTTGACAAACTCTGTTCGTGTCTTAGTCCATTGAGGATGTGATAGCAAAAAAAAAAAATCATAAACTAGGTGGCTTCTAAATAGCAAACATTTGGTTCTCACATTTCTGGAGGCAGAGAAGTCACAGACAAAGAAAGACACCAGGAGATTCAGTATCCAATGAGGGCTCCTCCCTCATAAATGACACCTTCTCTATTTCCTCACACGTTGGAAGAGGCAAACTTGTCATCTAATCACTCCAAATGATGCCTCCTCTTAATAGCATCGTTGTGGGACTCTGCTCTCAACATTAGAGTTAGATTTTGATCTGGGGGTATGCAATATTCAGACCAATGCTACTCCCTCTGCCATTTTAAGTCAATGAACCAATTTGTATAGACGTGGTAGCCTGTGTGAGCTCTTACCCTGATGCACACTGTGTTAATGTTTTGTATAAATAATCATCTTAATTCTTAAAACTTTGGCCTTAGAAAAATGAAGATTATTAATCTCATTACACACAGAAGAAAGGGGAGACTCAAATAGGCTAAGATGTTTGTTCTGACTATAATTTTATTTGTACTCACAGATACCAAGATGAGTTGAAGCTGAAATTCACAATTCTGAGAGTGTCCTCAGAGGTCCTGGTTTACACTATTGCTCCAGATGGGTGATTTGAAGGATAAAGCAAAAAATTAACAATGTTTTTTTTACCACAAATAGAATTCTAAGGATTCTACCTACCCATCATTCTTTTTTATATCCTACTTGAATTTCAATCTCTGTTCTTGAAGTTTCCCATATGCTAAAATAATGTTTTTTTCCCAGTCCTTTATTTCCAATTCTTTAACATTTCTCTGTTGTCATTTTATGTGACAGCTTTTACCATCTTGGCATTTGCTCATTCAATTTATAAAATCTTCAGAAATACTAGGCAGCTCTGCTCCATTTTTAATAATTTGGGAAAGTTTTTTTTTTCCTTAGTTTGTACCACATCTATGGTACCCAGGACTATGGTCAAAGCCAGCTTTCTTAGTAGGCAAGTTGCCTACTTGGGAAGGCCTTATGTTGATTTCACTGAAAAACTGGAATGATATTAAGATGCTATCTGTTTTGAATAACATTACTTATTTTTCAAATGGAATCAAAAGATTGATATTTAGCTGCAGGACCAGCCTGGAAGCTTTAAACTTGTGAATTGATGTTACTGGCCTTCGGGGACGTGTTCTCCCCCACCTCCACCCACATCCTCAGTGTTGCTTTTTGCAAAAATCCTGATGTGGTAGACAAGATGGGGAGTACTTGAAATAATTTGGCTTTTACTGTGTATGGAAATGTATTCGTGAGTGATTTAGGAAATGAGACTGTTGAGTAGTGCGTGTTTTGTTCCTAAACTCTGGGCTGTTTTCCCATGGAGTGTGTGTCATATCCTCTATCCCCACCCTGGCAGCTGCACAGAACGCAAGCCCTCCCTGGGGCCTTGGAGAAGGAATAGAGCAGTCTTCCCTGTAATCAACCCCAGTAAGCACCGAGTCAAGACATTCAGACTTGGATGTGCCTGGTATGTCATCCCTTCTCCAAAAGGAGCCCAGTACTTTTGTAACCACGCCATGTGCCCTTTTTATAACTGGATAATATCTCTTCAGCAGTTTAGACAGTGTGGGCATTTAATGTTACAAGATTTGTCGAGCAGTTAAACTGGCAGACAAACTTGTGAACATTATCCAATTGTACCTGGGTGTCTGGATACCCAAGAAATGTGCAAAGTCAGATAGAAAATGAGTTAAGTGTCTTTTTTGGCCTACATCTTTATCATCTAAAACAGCAATATTGTACATAAGCCAAGTACAAATAAAAAGAGGTTAAGGACATTTCTGATAAAGAAAGTTTATCAGAAAACTACTGGAGATAAAGAATAGGAAACAGACATGATGGTTATTTTAAAGGTTTCTTTTTTGATGGTTACAAGATAAAATATTAGGGGTGCAGAATGGGCTATGGTATCATCAGATAATTCTGCCTCACTTTGCAATAATGACTTTTTAAATTCAGCTCTCTGGATCCCAAATATGTGAAACTAACTCAAGTAATTTTAAATTGAAATGTGAAATTCATTGTAAGAGTACAGGGATGTTCTCATACATCCAGATGTAGAGATGTAATATTATTTGTAAGCTTCTGGCTAATAATCAAGGTGAGCACTGGAAAATTGTACAGATCTTGGTTTTCCATGTTTTCTGTATGTTTTTTTTTTCCTTCTCTCACTTTATAAACTGGTTTCTTCTGAACTCATTTATAGGCTGGGATTCCTGACCTTAAATATTTCAAGCAACCAGGAGCTCATCGATTTCAATTTCTCTCTCCTGTGCTATCAGGTCTCTCCCTAGTCCTAGAGAACATTCTCAGATTGGCTCAACATGCATTGTATATTCACTTTTGTTCCAAGCACATGTTTGCACAGGGTAGGCGAGTCATCTTGCCCACCGTGTTGGCCTGGCAAAGAATTTATATTCTCTGAGTTTGGTTCTGCTGTTTGAGGAATGGGCATGATCTTGGATCGAAGCCCATGTCTGATCTATCTTTCTCTTGGCCGCATTGAGCAGAGTGTGTGAGTGCTTCTTAAGCAAACCAGCATAGGAATGCCACGAAGCCGAGCTCCTTTCATGGAATGCTGTTTGCTTCCTTCTTTCCTGCTTCGCCCAGGTGAGGCTCTGCTTCCACCATCACTGTATTACAACAATCATTTATCATGATTGTGAGACTGAAAGTTGTCACTAATCATCTCAAGGAGAGGTACAATATTCCCCTGGAGTGAATTTTAATTCAAATTTATTTCTTTTCCCAGATCCCATACAGAAAAACCACTTTGGAGTAAAAGAATCTAGAGGATTAAATGGAGAGGCTATGGATTCATTCATTTGTGTTGAAGTATCCTCTCTCTGAAGATAAAATTTAACTCTCCAAAATTGAGATAAGAAGGACAGCTAGCTTTCCTGAAACTAGCAGCACAAAGTGCTTGCTTTTTAAAAAAATGTTACATATTTTTAATATTTTGTTTTTGAAACTTAGGTGAGCATGTGAAAACGAAATGCAAAGAGTTGTTGTACATTGGTGAAATGTGATCATAAGCTAACGATGTTGATTCATGTCTAGGGTCTGCTGATTTCATATAATTGCTTTGCTTTAGTGTTACTGTGTGCCAAGTTTATTTTATTCCTTATCTGTGAAGCAGGGATGGAAGTACCTAAAGAACATAGTTGTTTTGTTATTTAAAGGGATAGCACACATCACGCCCCTAGTGTATCTCAGCAACAGTTTCCCATGGTTTCACAGAGAATTGAACAAGAATTTGGTGGGGGAGTCATGCTAAAATATAAAATTGAATGTATACTGATAGACTAATTGCTTGTTCCAAGTAGGGTTAATGTGACTAATCAGCGGTCCCTTCCATTGTGGTTTTACAGAAAACACTTTCTTCCCTTTATTCACCCTATCCATACGTTGTGAGCTGTTGCCTCTGCTCTGCGTCATCAACTGGTCCTGCTGGCCAAATCAATCTGTTACTTTTTAAAGCCCTGCTGTTTCCACAAAGCGTTATGAAGTTGTATTTGAGTCACCATAGAGAATTGCTTGTTATCCTGCTGGTGAATCTGGGAAGGCATCTGATAGACTCTACCTGACATCTGATTCTGGTGTGTGCTCCTCCTTTGTCTGTGCTTCCATTCGTCCTTTGGGTCTTTAGCCACTGTTCCCAACAATCCCGACTACTTAGGGTTTCTGGCAACCTCTTTTGAGGGCCAATATTCATTTATCAAGCATAGCTTTCTTCCCCATGTCCAGGATGTAAAGAATCTATGTCTTTTGAAAATAAGGTTTTGATGACTTCTTTGAGCCTTTATTCTTTCTTTCCTCTGTAAGAGTGGCCCTCCATTTTTATAATCAAAGGCAATGAACAAGCTGGATTCACTTTTCAACCAGTTGTACCAGAACACAAACATTTCATAGCATGAAGGATGTTGGTAATTGCTTTGGGAGGGAACATTCCCCTCTCAAAAATCAGAAGCTACCTCTATATTTCAGGCAGTTCATCACAGCTGTCTCCCGCAGAGGCTTTTATCCGCATGTATGGAGGAGTTTACACTGTTGTACCATTCAGTGCTATATTAGACAACAGAGGGTAGTAGGCAAATGTGAGAGACTTTGATTTCCTTGAACCTCTGAGTGATTACGGCATTATGTTTCTGGTGAATGGCAGTGCTAATGGCCGTAAAAAATATAATGCCATACCTTGAGGGATCATTAAGAAACGCAAGGACGCAAGTACATAATTTTAAGATTGATGTTATTGAGTTATTTTAAAATTTGCTCAAAAAAAATTCTATTGGGTTGTGAGTTTTCTAATATTCTCTTTCATATCAGCTATTGATTTACGACCCATCCACAATAGTAAGCACAGGCTACAAGGAGTCTTTTTCATCCAGGTTTGTATAAATGAACATGTAAGCTGGTACCCAAATTCTTTTTCCTTACTTTTTGATACATGTACTTTTTAAAATGAATGAGTATGAGTTTCTTCTCTCTCTCTCTCTCTTCTCTCTCTCTCTCTCTCTCTCTCTCTCTCTCTCTCTCTTTCTTTATTTTGAAACTTGAAATGTCAATAATTTTGGTCATTTAGCAAATCAGTTAATATATCAGACAAGCTATAGAGGAAAGAAATAGAAAGGAGTTATAAATTAAAATAATTTGGTGTCATCATTGTTCCTTTATATTCTTCCAAAAATCCCAATACTATATAAAACAATTGGCAAAATAATAGTAATAATTAGTAAGAACATCAAGGCAAAAAATAAATGCATATTCTACAAAGAGATCAAATGTTAAATATTTGCTACTAGAACAGTTAAATACAACTATCTCATCTCAGCAAAAGCACTTTGGCTGTTAGCTGAAGAGAATATAATAACTTCAATCAGTAATTTCCTCAACACAAGTGATTCCCTTTTATTATTTTATTGTTCTAGTTATTTCTCCCACAATTATTTGCCATTGGTATCTTGTTTATGTTATTTCAGAGTTGCCACAAGTTTTCTAGTAGAGAAATCCTCAATATTTTATGATCTAAGGTGGAGTATGTGTAATATGTAACAAATATTTGTCATAATTCCAACATTTTCTTTCTCTTGCTACCTACCCATGTAGTACTTTAGCCTTAGCCTGAAATGCAGCAGTGCCACTATTTTTATAAGTAAAATTTTAATGAAACCCAACCATATCTATTCATGAATATATTATCTATGGCTTCTTAGTACTATAATGACAGAGTTGTATAGTTGCAATGAACACTATGTTGTCCAAAATAACTACCATCTGAGTCTTTAAGAAAAGTTTTATAGATTATTTCTTTCAAATAGTCATTGCTAGATTTAGCAAACACCTTCAAAAGCAAAACAGAAATCAAATGTCAAAAGTAGAACATTGATTCAGACTTTAAATCAGAAGAGAGACCAGCTCCTATTCTTCGAGTACCGTTTTTAAATTTTTAAATCACAGTTACTAATATTTATTTTTTCTTCCCTAACTACGGAAGCAGAGTCTACCTTGAAACAGATCATTAATATTTGTTTGACAAAGCAGGATTGAAATCCGTCATGATATCAGTGTAAAAGTTCTTTTCTAAATCCTGCAAATTGGTAGTTGATCTGAGAAATATATTCAGGACAGTTAAACATCATGAAAGATAGCGACGGTTCTAAGCCCTTTCAAACATTCCTCCCACTGTTTTTCAAGATGATTCTTGTAAACACATGGCAATTTCTGCAGAACTTCCCTGGGTACTCTTTACTGGTGGGTTCTTTCCCACTTACTAGAGAGATACATTTACCGGCAAGATAGAAGGACGTTTCCTTGTAGAAGATCTCAGCTAGAGAGCAGCCCTTGGTACCATCCCTTTCTGGACTTTGCATTTGAAATCTTGTACTATGTCATCATTGAAGAAAGGCTTTAGTGGGTGTTACATATTTTCCCATAAAAGCAAAACAGTAAAAAATATTGACTGCACCTTCAAAAATGCACGAACAGTAAACTCATAAAGACATGATGAGAGTCCGTTGGAAAATGAAGGCATGAGTTGCTCTACCCGATACTTCTGTGAGTAGGAAAAGAGCACGAGGGATTTACATCATTTGAGACACTGCATTTTCTTCTGACTGTTGCCAGGGACGATGTCCATTCTCTGTTCGTTCTTCTTTGATGACAGCCTTTGACTTTCGCATTTCTAAATCCCCTTCGTTCCACTTACTGTGTTTACTTTTGCCTGTGATAATTTTTGAACACTCTATTTATTAAGTACAATAGTTCATACTGCTTTTTCTAATCTTAGGTCACAACATTGATTGTTTAGGTTCAGTAAGCAACAGAATTTCCAGTGACTAAGACTGATCACCTCTCGAACAGGTAGTGAGTTAATTATCGATATTTAATCTTTTTTCCTGTTATTTTCTGCCTCTGATAAGTGGCACCACTTCTGTAATGAACTTATAAGGGTCATTTAATACAGGGCAGAGTGCCTCTGATTTATCTAAGCTTGGGTGAAGTTGCTAAAATGTTTCAATTTTCTATTTTAGTAATAAGTAGATCTGGTCCAGCTAACAGAAGAAAAATACCAAATGTGTTTATTAGCATCTGTGTTTCCACCCCAAGAAAGTCTTTTAGTGTCAAATCTTCAGAGTTCAGAAATGCAGCAACTTAAGAGATATCACTTAGAACACCTATAACTTAACTTGTAGTTTGAGGGTCTCTAAGTAACAGCTATTACTTTTCCTGGCCAGATGCCATTGATAATGATTTCCAGTAATGAGGAGAAGGGTGGTGGCAATGGTGATGAAGTATGTTATTCCTCAAACACCTACTATCGGGTGATCCTCACAAAACAGTTCGTCAATAACCTCCGAGTAAGCACATTATTCCATTTTCCTGAATTTGAAACTGCAGTCCATCCCTGCCAAGTCTCTTTTGACTCTTTCTTATGATCTCTCTCCTTTGTTTTCATTAGTTATGACGTATTAGGGGTATTTACATGTTCTATTCAATTGCCTGGATGTTTTTCTTACTGAGCTTATCAAGATTGGCATGTGGCTACTGACTTCAAGGAGGCAGTGTCACTGGGTTGGTGGAATGAGGTTTTGGATGGTATAAAATCCAATAATTAAAAAAGGATGTGAGCAATATTTTAAGGTACCCATTTTTCAGGCTGAGAGGTTCTGGAGTCAACTAACAGTTCTACTTTTGACAAGAACCCTTGTTAGGTGTGTGAAGGTAGTTTAGTCACGCTAAGCACGGCAAAGCAAGGCCTGGCACTTTTTGAGTGTTGATGGGATGGAAACTTGCCTTGATCTTTGTCCAGGAACCTGTGACACGATGCTCTGTGCTCACTCCAATTATCTAGTACCACTTGCTACTTGCTGTCCCATGGACGAAGCAGGGTGTGCTGCATGGGATGAAAAAAGGATTTGCAATTCCTCCCTTCGTTAGGTGTTGAGGCTGCAGGCTTGCTTGCTGCCTCTCTGGGCTCTGCACGGGGAGGAGAAGTGGGGAGGGACTGTCTTTCCAGTTACGGTAACTTAGCCAGTGCCTAAGGTACAGCCATCTGTTTAGCTCCAAATCTCGGGAGGCACGTAGAAGGAGAAAGCTGAAGCCTGCTTGTGCTGAAGGTGGAGCTGAGAAGGCCAAGGCTTCAGCAAACTTTCGCATTTCATGTTACAATTTTCACAGGAGATGTAACCACACTGTTAAACAGTTGGGGCTAGAGAGAGAGAGAAAAAACAAAATTAGATTAAATACCAGTGTCATGTAGACTTTCGCCTTTTCAATGCTATTCAAATAAGATTACACACAGACGCACACATTTGCACTCTCATGGAAAATATCGACACTCACAGGGTGCATGGCATCTCTCTGTGGCTCTTGCTGATGAGGACTGTGAGCGTATAGAAATGCTCTGTGCTTCACAGTTGAAACAATCTGTAGACAGCGGGTCCTGGGCCTGCTCTCACGATTTCCTGTGCGATGGCTCCAGGGACTAAATTCCTAAAGGCAGCCACGTGCAGTTCGGACGCTAGGCAGCAAAGCACAATTGGGAATTTGCTTATCCTTTCTGGCTCTGCACATTAACCAGAGTTGGCTTTTTATCCCCAGCCATATCAATAGAACAGCACAAGGGAACAGGAAGCAAATTGCCTTTGACCTCTTTTTTGCTAGTGCATTAAATTACTAACTGGGCCACTATCTTCCACTTTTGTAGATTTTTAAACCAGATTTTCTTAGGTCCACCCAGAGGTCACGGGGTGGTCAGTTTCTACCTATTTTGAGCTGTATCTGTGTTCAGACTTGTTGCTGCATGTTCTGAAGAGAAGAACCTGGAAATATTAATTAGGAGAACCGGTTTGGACACTGTAGCTTTTAGAATCTTGCTTAGAGATAGAAGGAAACTTAGGGAGATGTGAAGCCCCACCTCCATCTCTACTTTGCTGTCTTGTATGTATGGAGTTCTGTATTATAGTGATTCAAGTCTTTAAATATTTTTATATGAAACTCTTCCATGAAAAAGTTCTCAGACACAGCACATCAATTTTATTTTCTGGCTTTGTAATAATTAACATGCTAATTTTAGTTCCCTGGTTTGTTGCAAATAATCATTTCTATTTTCAACCATTTTACTAATAAGTATATATGCTGTACATAATGTTAACATTGAATTCAGTATTTTATGCACACATATATTGTGTCTAAGATACAAACTCTTCTCTCCCTTTTCAGACCCGTCCATACTCCCCTCCCTGCTAATTCTCATTCCCCCTCACCCACTTAGTTCTGTGAAATAACTGTATTCTGGGTTTCTCATATTAGAGAAACCGTCTGATGTTTAACCTCTGTGTCTGACCTGCTTCATTGAGTATGATGGCCTCAAGTTACGTCATAGTTTTTAAATGACAAAGAACGATAGTACTCTCGTTGATCTGTGTTCTGAATTGAGTCTCAATGCACGTGGGCACTGGGGTGTATTTGGCTGTATTGGTGCCATGCTTCCCAAGGTGTATCATCAGTTTATAAAGATAAAGATGCTCAAGCAAAATGGCACAACTCCTGGGATGTGACTAAAGACAAGCAACGACAGTGAGGCGAGTTTGAACAACTGCTAGAAACTTACTCACGTGTCACTCTTGAGCACGTTCGTGCACACACTATGCTGGTACACTTACATATCTAGCAGCACAGCACACGCTCACACATCTCAAACAGCCTGTCAGTGATTAACAAGCCAACCCCCTTCAGTAGGGGGATATTCTGCAAAGTTAATAGTGAACAGTGTTACAGCTCATAGGATTAGTTAATTAGACAAAGGCTTGCAGGCAAGATCTCTGTAGTCTGTTCTGCTAAAGTGATGGAACCCACTTAGGCAACTGATGAAAAAAGCAGTGTGAACTCTGTTCAAGGGAGGAAACATGGAAAGTATCAGAATCAAGCCCCAGCAAAGGAGCAGGAACAAGCTGGCAGACATCATCATCCAGTGATTGCCATTTGTCAGTGGTGGAAATGGTGAAGGCTTGGGAAAAGGATGTATAATTTTGGTTACCATTTTCCCTACTGTTTCAAGGCAATTTTAGTTACATTTTAGAAACAGTCTCTAATCTTGCATTTCCCCAAACAAACTGTTGACCTTAACTTTCAAGGACGACAATGCTGAGAACGCTTACCCATACAAGGCAACAAATGCATTTTATTGAACCAAAGGGTATATATTCAACCAGAGTAGGAATGAGACTAATATTCTATTGTTTTAGAATTATCTTAAAATACAACAGTGTCTTAATAAAGATAAATATTGGTTGGCAAATGCCACTTCTTATTATTGTAACTGGCTTTTTGCAATTTTTTGCAGAGGCCACAACAGCTTTTCTATTTTGTTTGTACTAAAAATCACAATTATGAAGAACCTTTTGGCTAAGAGGGAGCTCAGATGTATGAGGCAGAGAGGCTGTACATCAAAGGAGTGGCAAAATGATAATTTTTAAAAATTGGAGGTCATGTATCCATTTTAAAATTGTGCATGGCTCTTCCTAACTGATGTTTACTTGCCTGATTGAATTTGAGCCCAGGTATGCCGCATTGGGATATTATTGTTCCGAATGTCATTTATTTGTTTATGTATTTATTATTTACTTTTACTTTAATTTGTAGAACGATATGCAGCTGGAAAAAGAAAGCCAGAGGCATGTGTGTACTCTTTTGGCCGTCAATTTCAACCAAACTATAGTACCAGTATCACACCAGGACACTGACATTGAGAAAACCAAAACCCAGATCATTTCCACCACCTCAGGAATGCCCATGTGGCCCAGTTGTAGGTAGCGACACTGTAGCCACACGGTTGTCCCCCGTCTTCTCACACCCCTCCCAACCCTGAGAGTAACCAATCTCTTCTTCATTTCTGTTACTTCAAGAATATTAAGTAACTAGAGCCACACAAGCAATACTTGACCTCTGCTCTTTGACTGTTCTACTAGTAGGAAATTCCCTTTTAGTGCTGAGAAGAAGAAGGATTTCAAAACAAGGGATATCGTAAATAATTCAGAGAATCACTCATCAAGCACCATCTGAGTTATGCTCTTTTTTGAGCTATTATCAATATTTTTTGAGACATGATCTCACCTCTGTAGTCCAGGCTGGTCCTGAACTCCCTGTGTAGCTCAAAGTGGCCCAGCACTCACAGTGATTCTCCTGACTTAGCTTCCTGAGCGCTGGGCACTGCCAAGCCCTATTTTTAACGAAGGGGATTGGAGCTGGGACTTGTGCTTCTCAGGCAGGAGTTCCAACTGCAGAGCTATCCCCAGCCCATTAATAAATATTTTGTTGCAAAATTATCTCTACAGGATTCAGTGTGAACATATATCATCTTCTCTCTTAGATAAATGCCCTGGAGTACAATTACTGGATTGTTTGGCAATTACATATTTTTGTTTCTTTTTATTTATTTTAAGAAATTACTTAGCTCTCTTCTAGAATGCCTGTAACATTTTACACTTAAGGCAGCAAGTGTGAGTGATCTTGCTTTTCCACATGGTTGCTGGCATTTAATGTTGTCATTCCTTTTTTTTTTTGAAGCTGTAATAATATCTCATTTTAATTTTTTCATGGCTAATGATGAGCATGTTTTTATGTATTTAGTCACATTTATATGTTCTGTTTGGTGAGAAGTCACTTTGGGGCTTTTGCTAATTTTCTTTTTTGATTGCTTGTCCTTTTTTAATATTAATAGTTGAGTTTTGAGAGGCAGTATATATTCTTGGTAATTTTCTGTACCAAATATGTGGTCTGCTGATATGTTCATTCAAACTGATGATTGTCTTTTGATCCTTGTATAGAGTCATTCACAGAGCAGAAATTTTCACGTGCAAAATATTTAATGTATTCCCTTTTCCCACATTATGTATTTGCTATCAAGTCCAGAGGGGTTTTTTGTTTTTCTCTAACAATTTTGTATTTTTTTTCCAGAAAAAAATGTTTTATTTCCAAGTGAGTGATCCATTTTGAATTTTGTTTTCTTTCCTGCATGCAGAGTTTTGTGGTATGTGTCCTTTGTAGAAACTATGATCCTCATGGAATCGTCTTTATACACCGCTCTTAAATATCAGTCAAATGTGTTGGTGTGAGTTTTTGTGAGTTCTCCATTGCGTCTTATTAGTGTCTGTTCTTCTGTTAATACCACACATTGGTTACAGTAAATTTTAAAAATGTGTAAGCTGATTTCCACACATTGCCTAATTTCTTCTTACAGTTTTTGTTTTAGCTATTTTAATTCTACCTTTCTATATAAACTTTAGAATAATCTTGTCTAGATCTTAAAAAAGTATTTTCTGAGATAAAATTGGAATTTCATCCTATGTATATATCAATTTGGCAAAAGTTGATATTTTACTATGCTGAGTCTTCAGATACCTCACATGATCTTTTTCTTCATTTATTATCATTAGAACCTCTTTTTTAAATTTTTGGTGCTATGTACTTTTCAGGACATTGTTTCTGAGCATGTTTTCTTAGATTTATATCTGATTATTTCGTGTTTTGCATTTTTGGATTTTGACTTTTAGTGCCCATGTGTTCATGCCATTATGTTTACTATATTAAAATGTACTGAGTTTTTGTGTGTTTATTTTGTATCCTGTGACACTGGAAAACTCACTATACTAGTTGTAGGATTTTCCTGATAGACTGAGTGATTGATGTTTGGTGTGCATACAATCATGTCATTTGAAAATCAGGTTGGTTTTATGCATTTCTTTCTCACTCTCTGGCCTTTTAATTCTCTTTCTTGCATTACTGCCCTCCGGAACGCCCAGCACCAGGTTGAATAAGATGGTAAGAATAGATATACTTGTCCTCTTCCCAGTCTTACAGAAGACATTTTTTCACCATCAGGAATAATGTTAGTTGTAGGTATTTTTGCTGATGTTTTCTATCACTGAGGAAATACTCTTTATTTTTATATTCCTGACAGTTTTTATTATGAAGAGATGTGGCTTTTTGCCAAATGCGTCTTCTGCCTTGATTGATATTCTCTCGTGATTAGAATACTTAGCTTGTTGATATGAGAGATAACACTTATTGGTCTTTAAATCATGAGCCAGAATTGTATCTCCACAACAATTCCCTTTTGCTCATACTAGAGAGTTTTCTTTATGTATCACTGGATTCTATTTGCTACTATAATGATGTATAAGATACATATATTCAAAGAGAATGTTAGCTTTTAGCTTTCTTTTACTCCCGCCCTTCCTCCCGCTCTCTTTCCTTCCTTCCTTTCCTTCCTTGTCCTTTCCTTGTCTTTTCCCAGTTTTGAGTTGGCGTCATAGTAGCTTCATGGATTGAGTTAGAAAGTGATTCCTCATCCTCACGTTTCTGAAAAATATGCTGTAAATGAGTGTTTTTTCAAGTATTTGTTAAAAAATTAGTGAAACAATATGAGCCTTTTTATTAATATAATCATAAAGTAGATATCATTCATAGTTATAACGTAATTCAGGAGACGTTTTGTTTCAAGTTGTTACAATTTGAGTGTTTTGAAAAATTGGTTCATTTCACAGTTGGGAAAATCATGTAGATCTGTTTAAAGAATTTTCTACTTATCTTGCCTTTATAGAGTTCACTAATAATTTTTTCAGTACGTAAAGCGTACCCCCTTTAATTTCTCATCTTGGTAATTTATGTCTTGTTTTCTTTCTCAATCAGTCTTACTAGAGATTTATCACTTTCATTGATCTTTTCAAAAAAAAAACTCTGTTTCATTGCTTTTTTCTGTTATTTCTGTTTTTAATCTTACTAATTTTGGCTCGCCTTTTTTATTGCATTTCTTTTTGGTTTGGGTATATTTCTTTCTTATTTACTTTTCCTAGTGCTTGAAGTGGGCGGGGTTTAGATTTTTTTTTTAATGACAGGTCTTTATTTAGAAGCCAAGAACAGAATGATAAAATCTCCCACTATCTAGGAAAAGCTCCCCAGTGGATTGCCTATGGCTTAGAATACTGACATGAGACTTTGCCTATTTTCCATTGCATTCGCTTCATTATACAAACTTCCCTTTCATCAGTGTTTTGACGGTGTCCCCCAAATTTTGGTGAGTTGTATTTTCATATTGATTCACTTTAATTTATTTGCTAATTTCCCTTGAGATCATTTCTTTGGACCATGGACTACTCAAAAGAGAATCGTTTAGTTATCCAGTATTTGGAGATTTTATCACTATGTCGTGGATTCTAGTCTAACTCCTTTGTTATCAGAGAATACACTCATTATTATATCAGTTCCATTATTTTTTAGGTTTTGTTTTATGGGCCAGGATGAGCTCTAATTTGATACCTATCCTCAGGGCACTTCAGAAGCATACACCTAACCTGTGTTTATTAAGTGGGCTCTTTTTAAACATTTGGTAAAGTCTCGTTTATAAGTTTTTACTTTTACAAAAGGTTCTTTTGGTATTGTGTCTTATTTTATTTTAATCTGAAGATCACATACATCTATGGTTTCTCTTTAGAAATTTGAGACACACATCAATCTCTCCTCCCCCATATTTATTAGTAGATATGAGATATACAATGATTGTATTGCAATTGTGAATTTCGTCACCTATATATCGCAACATTACAGTCCACTCGCCCTCCCTTTATTGTCCCTCTTGCTCACTCCCTTGTGCCCCACAACTCCCACCATCACACCCATTTGGTTCTATGACGTGACTGTATTCTTGGGTTTCTTGTACTAGAGAAACTAAGCAATATTTTACCTTCTGGGTTTGACTAACTTCGCTAAGCATGATAGTCTCAAGTTGCATCCTTCTACCGAAATAAAACTCAAATTTGTCTGTCTTTATACAACTGTAGTACTCCATTATGTACACGTACCACAGTTTTTGTATCCCTGGGTCTGTTGATGAATATGTCGATGTGTTCCACAGTTCAGCTGTTCTTAGTTGTGCTGCTATAAACAAGGGTATACATGTATCTCCATTATATATTGCTTTTAACTCTTTTTGAAAAATACCAAATAAATGTGTCACTGGATTGTGTAAAATATTTATTTTCAACCTTTCAAGGATTCTCCATGTTGTTTTCCATAGTGGCTGTATCAGTTTACAGTCCCACCAGTAAGGTAAAAGGCTTCCTTTCCCCTGTAATCTTGCCAACATGTTGAGAGGGTTCTACAAATGCTGGCTGCCATGTGAGTCTTGTCCTTTTGTATTATCATTGAGTTTTTCATCTAAATGTTTTATAAAATTTTGGGGAATCAGATTTTGAAACCTCCTGTTATTGTGTTTATTTTTATTTCCTTTTGGCTAGATCATACTTTGGTGTCACATATTTTTTGGAACACTTGAATACATGCCTATGTAGAATTGCAGTGTCTTTGGGTATATCAACTCTTTCCCAATTACATACATATGTATTGTTCTATCTCTTGTAATACTTTTTGCCTATGAAGTGTCCTCTAATATTACTACAGTCATTCCTTCTTTTTTGTCAATATTTTTAGCTTTATTTTAATGTGCTTATATAGTTATGATTAAACTTAAATGACTAACTTTGCTAAGTTAGTTAGCAGCTTAATTATTTATAATATAAAATAAGGCCTTGTATTTTTTAACACTATTGATATCAGCCCTTTCCTGATTTTTCTGAGACCATTTGCATTAAGTATAATTACGGTTATCTTCGAACTTAAGTCTGACTTTTTGTTGTCTGTTTATTCTCTTATTCTTTAATATTTTTGTTTCATTCTTCTTTGCTTTCTTGTAGATTACTGTACATTTTTAGAACTCTCTTTTGACCCAGCTGGAGTGACCTTGGATGCGTCTGCTTATGTAGCTTTTACAGCTGTTACATCCTACAGAACGACCCTCTGCTACGTTCACCCTTGTACCAACTAGGAGGAAGTGTGGAAACTTCAGTACTCTTTTTACTTTTCCCTCTTTATAATTTCTTAAGTATACTTATATTTAGAATCAAATCAAAGATTATCATAGTTTCAATAATGTTTTTCTTAGCCATAAAAATAATTTTGAAAAATCAAAAGGAAAAACATCAATTGTACCTGTCCATACTTTTTATTATTACGATCTTTCCTCTTCTCTGGTTGTTTCAAGGTTTTTCCTTCATTGTTTCCATTCTGTTTAGAGAACTCTTTAGCCATCCCTTTGAAAGTAGTCTTTTTGATAACAAACACTTTTTTTTTCATCTTAGCATTTCTTGATTGTGTCCATCGGATGCACAGGATATTTGCACTGGATATGGGTTTCTTATTTGAAGGTTGCTCTGTATCAGCCCTAGGGAAAAAAAGTTGCATTACTTTTTTCTTGTCTTCATGCTTTCTGTTAAGAAATCCACTGTCATTCGAATTATTTTCCATTGTCAGTAAATTGTCATTTTATTCTCCAGTCTTTAAAAAAGTTCTTCTTCGTTTTAAATTTCCTGAAGTTGGACTATTTCATTTCGTAGTACAGATGGATTTGGGTTTATCCGGCTTGGAATTCCTCCAGCTTTTGAAAGTGTGCCTATTTGTTTTTCCCAAATTTGAGTTCTATGCAGCTGCTTTCCATACTTTTTCAGCATTTCTTTCTATGTCCTCCCGGGACTCAGAAGACACAAATATATCATCTGTGATGTTCTGTTCTTTTTTTTTCCTTTTATCTGTCAATATTTTAGAGCTTATATATATTGATGAGTTTTTGCTGGTCACTTTCTCTCTTTCCTCAGTCCTTTCATTTTGCTGTTAATGCCACTGATTAAGGAGTTTCTATTTCGCAGTTCTCAAATTTTCATCTGGAAAGTTCGGCATCTGAGAATTTCTGTTTCTTTGATACTTTTTTCCATCTGTTTCAAGTGAGTGCTTGCTTGTTGAAGTGATTTCATGAGGGCTGCTTTAAAATGTGCATTATATAATTCTAACATCTTTGCCTTCTTGGTGTTGGTATCTATTGATTGCCCCTTTTCAGTCAGTTTAAGGTCTTCCTAGTTTCTTGGATGAGAGGTAAATTTTGATTGAAACATGAATATTTAACCATTATGTTCTGAGACTTGCATCTTATTTAAATTTTCTACTGTAGCCTATTTCTTCTTCTGCTGATGTGATGAGAGAAAAAGGCCCTTCCATCCCCCAGTGCTGCCCGTCCCCTGTTGTTCATCCTTTGTCAACTAACAGAGGCAAGTAACGTCCTGGGGCCAGGGAAGTGAAGATAAAAATTCTGGAAGCCTACTGGACTTGCTCTGATAGCTCCCTGGGTGCCATGATATTACTTCTCCTCTCTCCCACTACAGCATACACTGATACCAGAAGGAGACTGGGGTACCACTGGGAAATGGGGAAACACCTGACTTTTCATTAGACTTCCTTCTAGACCCCTCCAGTGGAGGAGGAAGGGGTACAATTATAGCGTCCTGTGAAGGTGGAAGACCAGGTTACCAAAAAGGAGGGGAGCTACACTGTATTTTGGAAAGATGAGAGTCCTGCCTCTCTCGGTCACATCTGCAACCATCGTCATTGGTTGGGAACACTATTGGCAAGGAAGTATATGCTTCTCACTTTGCCTTTGCTTATAAAGATGGGGTGGCACCACTATTTTTAAAATATGTTTATTGGTTGGTAGTTAATATCTGAAAGTTTCTTCTCTTATTTGGTGATAATGTTTACAGCCGCTTGGTTAGAAGGAGCTTGATTTTGTTAGGATTTTATTGTCTGTGGCTGTTTGCTTCCTTATCTCCGAGACTGGAATATGTAGTCCAGAATGTACAAGGCAAGAAGAAACTCTGGGACTCACTATGGTACTGCTTCTCAGGCCCTCAATTTTTGTTGGTTTACCTCTTAATTCCACATTTCATTATCTTTTTATTTTTGCTTTAAACACAACGTGCAGGTGTTTTTGCTATACCTTATGGGAAGAATAAGAAAAAACAATACTTTCTTTTCACCTCTCCAGAAGCAGCAATTTTCAGACTGCCTGAATTTTAATGGTGATTCAGGGATCTGGAATTTATTGTAAATTCTTCTCTTTTGTCATTTTTAATCTTGGCAATCAATTTTTAAATAGCGTACAGGCCAAATGCAAAAAAAAAAAAAAATGTCTATTTGCCGACATTCTCTGAACTCTGCTTAGCTCCATAAAAAATTAAGTTGCCTGAAGATTTGTCAATTTTTACCCAATTATATATAAATTTTCCATCACTTATCCAGAGGTGACGTAGCTGACAACCTTACCTAACAAGAGGAGAGCCAAGAAAGAGAAATTTATCATGGAAAGATCACTAGGAAATGAAAGTAGATGTCAAAATAGCAAAGCAATAAGTTCTTGTACTTTATTAATAGATAATAAGCCTTTAGGCTCTTACTCCAAGCATGACTTTAAAAACTAAAATCTGTGCACATGCACATGCAGAAAGCCAGCCTGTTTTCCCTGGCACGACTCAAATTAGAGGGGATAGGGTTTCAAGAACTGGGAAGATAGATTGTATTAATAAGTAAAAGATAGTAGTGAAGCAAGGCAGAAGCAAATCATAAAACAGATTCATAAGATCCAGCCCTTGCAGAACACCTGTGGCTCCTCGCGCGGGTGCTCAGAGTCATCTTGCATTTCTCCAGCAGGTGCTGAAGGTCTTTTTTTTTTATCGGTGCATAGTTTAAATATTGAGATTTGCAGTTAGAGCTATGGATTTGGGGGATTTATATCTGGTCTTTCTGGTTTGTCTCTCATAAATCTGTAATTTTTTTTCAAACTAGAGAAAAAATGCCTTGTTCTTAAGCCCCTGTGATGTATTAGACAAAGTTACAGAAAAAATTACTACAATATCTGTTTTAATTTTAAGAAAGCTCTGTGAAGTACATTACTATTATTTTCCATTTTCACTGCTTGAGATACTGAATTAGAAAAACCTGAAGTAATTTTGATAAGGGTGCTGGCTGGTCAGTGGTCATAGTTAAGACTGGCATCCCATCCAGACTTTGATGGCCATGCTCTCGGCGTGTAAAGTGGATTCCAAACTGTCGAAATCATATGTTAGAAATCGGGGAGAAGAGTTTTGGCTTTTAGAGATTGCAACAGTGTAAAGACATTGGAATTGACTACGTAGCAGCAGACGCTTCCATGCCAACAACATTTTTGTCCTCCAAGCAGGTCCTGGGGTCTTGATTGGTGACTCCAAAGGTGCTTCTCAACCAGCTCAGTCAGGAACGGTAGATTCCAGGATTTTTGTTTTCCTAAAGTGACTGTGGCAGCAGCACACCTGTGCTTTGAGTTCATAGCAAGTGTGCCCTCTTTTTCATTGGCAACTGTCTATGAAAAATTTCCACAATTACAGGCAGTATTTGATAAACCATTTAAATGGTACAGATTATTATAAGGGTCCCCCAAGGTCCCGAAGGTCCTTTGGTGTAAACATCAGAGTAGCAAAGACAATGACGTATGAGCTAGGGGCTGAGTGGCAATCAGACCGATGCGCAAACAGGCTAAGACTTTGGTATGTGAGGACATCGCATTCCAGTGTGGTAAATAGCTCAGCGAGAACAAAGGGGTTCAGAACTGCATATCTGATCCCCAATTATTCATGGAGGAGGCAGTGAGTAACAGTAGCCTAGAGAAAAATCATTACCCTGGCTCTGGGCTGTATTTTCCATGTTAATTAAAATTGGTATTTGTCCATTCTGTCCAGGCCCTGGCCTTGTGGTCCATGCTATTTTACATGGCAAATGGAATCAATAAGAGCCTATCATTTGGAACTTGGAGGAACCTAAATATTTTTGCTGTTATTTGCTAGGCAGAAGGCCGGTGTTTTCTGAGTAATGTTTGGCATACACTTCCAGGCCAAGAGTGTCGCAAGACAGGCTGTGGGATTCTTTGATTGCCAATTTGTATGTTACAACCATTCTGCCACCAGCTTACTTACAGTAATTGAGGCTCTCCTCATTGTTCCAACTTTTCAGTGGGTTTTGTAGCAATGAGCTGTGCAGAGTCAGTGGGAGAGGGTGCGGTCGATCAAATAAATGACCATAAGTGACCAAACACAGATTTTCAAAGAAGAAAAAAGTAGCTGGGAGCTTGCTAGATGCTTATGAAATAATTGGGAAGAAAATTGTTGGCATGTCAATGCCACCATGTAAACATTTCTCTCCAGCTCCAGCTGGTCAATTTTAGATCGTGTCAGTGACTTGGTACCACCGCGGGGCATCGGTAGCACATACCTAAGCCTCATGCTCATATATGCTTCTATTCTTTATTTTCTTTTTTTCATTCTTTCTTACCTTCTTCCTCTCTGGGACTTATTTTTCCAACCCCTTTTCTAGCAAAAAAGAAAAAATGTAAATGGAGAAAAGGGAAATCATTTTGACTTTGAACTGTTTTATAACAAGGTCTTTTCTCTGAGTCACAGAATTATTATGTCATATGTGCACATATAGAAAATCAAAAAGATAGGGTTTCTTTATTGTTATTATATGGCCCCCAAAATCTATAAAATTAAACAACAAAAAAATTAATTTAAAGTATCAAATTCTTTTATTTAGGTTGATGGTTTAAGCACACCTTAAGCTTGCGTATAAGAGATTGCACAGGGCTATGCCATCTTGCCTTAGCACGTTTTCATCTGAGCCAGAGCGGAAGGCAAAACCTAAGGCAGCATTTATTACAATCACAGTCTTGGGCATTCTCCTTTATGTTTTCTAGGTGGGCTAAGTGACAAGTGGCAAAACCCGGACCTGACTGTTCTCAAAGCAGCAGCCACTGCTTGATCGAGTATAATGGATGTAAAGGACAGGCGACACCGCTCTTTGACCAGAGGACGATGTGGCAAAGAATGTCGCTACACAAGCTCTTCCCTGGACAGCGAGGACTGCCGCGTGCCTACGCAGAAGTCCTACAGCTCCAGTGAGACTCTGAAGGCTTATGACCATGACAGCAGGATGCACTACGGAAACCGGGTCACGGACCTCGTTCACCGTGAATCAGATGAGTTTCCTAGACAAGGTAAGTAGAGTGGACCCTGCTGCTTGGCCCAGCTGTGTCATGTCACTTTCTTGACTTGCCCTCTTTTGTCAGTTGATGATGGAGGAGGATGGAATGTGGAGGCAACCATCCCCTTGGGATTTTGTTGAGGGAAAAACTCCATTTATCATATTCAACTTCTATGGATACTATAGAGGAATAACTTTTATCCTGGCCGCTGGAGTTCTTAATAATTCAGGGATTGTTTTTGGAGACCTACCTGGGTGTGTTTTAGCAAGTGTAACACACAGCAGACTGAGGCCTTCACAGCAGGTATTCCTGAGATGATAGGAATTTCTCTCTGAAAAACGTGAAAATATCACTGGCTTTTAACTCTTCCCTTTGAAGCCCAGTCACAAGCCTTCAAGTGTTTCCACTGTTTGAGGCATTGGGCTTGTCAGTCTCTTTGAGTAAGTGGTGAATACCGAGCAAAAGCTACGTGAGACCTCACTTGTATAACAATGTGTAACTTCCATCCTCGCCAAAGTGCGGTGTTTATTCTGAGTTATACGTTTTTCATTTTATTAATCAGGGCATAGTTTGAACACACATATTATCCAACTACTCCAATATAATTGTCCTGCCTGCTTTTACCAAATCTGAGAATTTTTTTCGTCTTATGATTTCTAATATCACTGAAGAATTGCCACCCAGAGTTTGCTACAGATGCCTTGGGATGTAGGTGAAAGTGAAGCATTGCTGGGGGACTGGGGGACACGTGGTGCCGCTCACTCGCTAACTCCAGTGTGTCACACTCGAGTACCAGTCTTACCACGTGTGCAGTGTGCATGAATGGCTCAGCAAAATTACAACTGAGTGTTCAAGGTGCTGTGAATGGACCAGGAATTGTCATTCTCCTAGCATGGAAGGTCTTGGCTTTGTGCTGTGGGGTTGTTTCAGTGTTCATTTTATAACATGGCTTCTTTAATTGTTGTTCTCTGTCCTGGATAGCCAATGTTGCAAGGAGTTAAATTCCTAATGAGATACCTTAGCTTGGAATTCCATTTCTGCTTTCTTGGCTTGCTTTAATTCTTAAATTCTTTTTATTTCATGGAATGCACGCATATGTGTGTTATTGGTTATCATTACGACCAAGATTTGTAAATCTAGTCTGGAGGTTATTCTAAAAACGTATTCTCATAGATTCTCAATTTACCCCAAGTCCTGTTTTTATAGTTAACAGAATATTGAGGAAATAAAGAAACAGTTAAAATTGTTTTTCTTGCTATTGTAGACTCTTGCGGAAAACAGTTTTTATTTAATCTTTATTCTTATTTTCTGTGTTACCTTCATGAAAATGAAACACATACTGATCCTCATCTAATAGAAAACAGAGGCAGGGGCTGCTGGAAATTTGCTCTGTTTCCAGTGCCTTTGATCTGTGAGTTATTTCAAGAACATGTCTTACTTTCTTAAATTCTCACCTGACCCCATACAGCAAGTAATGAAAACTGAGGGTGGGAGAATCACAGCTTAATTAATGAAGAGAGTGCTTAAATTTTCAACATGAAGAAATTAGGACACCTGTTTTTTCCCAACAGCTTCATGAAAATGAGACTCTCCTTTTTTGATGGGGGATGCACGTCCAGCGTGGTTGAAAGCTTTTCATTTTCTACTGCAGTTTTTGTGTCAGTTACAGTGCCGCTGCATACATTTTTTGTTTCTCAAGATTCTGTCTTGAAGCATACACTCTTCCTCCTAACTCTCATTAAAGGCACATACTGGCATCTGGACCATTGTGCGCCGAGCTGCGGATTCCAGATCATTGTTGAATTGTGGATTGGCCTGTCACCTTTTTCCCTTATTAATATTTACATAAAATAAAACCAAGTGCAGGCATTTTATTTTCAAATATACCTTTATTCTTTCTGTTTAATCTTGTTCCCCTCCATTGATAATAATGGAAGTTGCTTGGCCATTTCAAACTCATAGCTTTGCAATTAACAATTCGCACATGCCGCATGTTGTTATTGAGCCCATATTTGTTTGTGTAATGTGTTTGCATGAATTAAAAACTGTGCAGTCCAAAAGTAGAAATGAAAAGGCATTGGAAAGTATTTGCATATGCAAGTGCAATTCCTTCTGAAGACGTCTATGAATTTATGCATGAAAATGTAGTCAGTCTGAGTGGATCTACTTTGATGGGTTCTAAAATTGAACTCTGCAGGTAGTAAATAAGCACATATTTAAGGAGGGGAGGAATAGGAGATACGATCTGGAGAACAGCTCGTGCAACTTGAAACTGAACTGCTACAGAGAGGGTTAAAATAAATTTTACTCTGAGGAGTAACAATAATTTTTAAATGTCATGCATTTCCCCATTTTATTTTCTTATTCATGAAATTAAAGAACAGGATCATCTCAGTACTTATGAGCCTAGAGGTACATTAGCAAAGATCATAGCAGGGTGATCTTCTGCGGTACCCTTATTTAAAACCCAAGACGCTGATCATAAAGCAAACAGGCTTTTCACATACAAGCAAGTTTAGCAAACACAGTTGGATGGCTCTCCAGATGCTCAGAGCGGAGAAGCATTGCCAGCCAGCAAAAGTGATGCGGAGCCTGGAGTCAAACCTTGTGGCTCCCCAGCCTGGCCTGCAGAAGCATCAAAGGAGGGAACCTGCCATGTCCCAGCAGGAGAAATAGACCAGGTGTTCCCCTGAGAAAGCTGTGGCTGCTCCAGTCAAATTCTGCCAGGGTTGTTTGCTTTCAACACAGAATCCTTCTTCTGCCTTCTGCTATTGTGACCTCTTCTCCTAAGCACAGACTATGCAAATTACCTGTCTGGCCTCTATTATGCTGACTCTTCCTGGTGTGAAGAGAGAGAATTGCTGACCTTAAGTCTGTGGCCACTGGAGTAATTAGTAATTAGTAAATGACTAATCCTGCACTGAATAGCACTCTAGTGGTCTGAAAGTTAATGCACCTGACAAAAATAAGCAGCAGTCTGATACCTGGTCAGACCAAGCCCTTAACCAACCTGTGAAAAAGATGCCACTTTGAATAATGGAGGTTGGCCACATTACCAGACAGCTTGCATAAGCTTGTTCTGTTAGACCCGGAAGTTAGGATGGAATGCAGTGTGATATGTAACATTTTTTTCATAGCTTAAGAGCCTCACGTTGGTTGTATATTTGCCTTTTGCATATTTCTGAGACTGATTTGCATCCTGCCATCCCCAGGGCATGTATATACTATTTAGTTTTATTAAATGCTTACAATAATAACAAAGGAATTTAACAAAAGAATACTAATATCTACTGGGAACTATCTTAGGATCCATATATAGTTTTTGTGTTAAATAACAACATAATAACAAAAACACTGACATTGCAACTGAGTCATCTAAGGCCAGAAACATAAGAAGTGGGAACAGGTTTCACAATTAGAAAATTGTATTCAGGAGCTGAGTTTTATAACAGTGTGATTACCCTTTAAATAAAATAGTAAACAAACCAAAAACAAATTACTGACTCCTTAATCAAAGTCTAGGTGGGGTCTATAAAGTTTAATTTCTGGACTCCTAAGGACCTATAGCTTTAAATCTTTCTTAATATAGTACAAACTATAGTCACCGACCTGGATCGAATACACAACGTGCCCTGTCCACAGCCCTGCTGACTCATCTTCTGACTGCTGTCTGTTTCTTCCATGCCCCAGCCGTCCCAGATTCCCTGAGATCCTTTCTTCCTACCAAGTCTCTCTACCAGCCACCCCAGGTAGGGACGTGTGCCTGGCTGTCAGCCCTGATCCTCTGCCCTTTCTCACTGTCATCACCTTTGTCCATGACTTCTCAACCTGAAACACTAGCCAAGGAAGGTGTTGCTATCTAAATGGTATTGCTCAGGTAAGCAGAACTGGTTAGTTTCTGTGCCTGCCGAGGCCCAGTGGGCCAGGGAGTTCAGCCAGGCTTCTTATTCAAAAAAAAAAAAAAAATACTTTCTTTCCGGTTAGTAGTTTAAGTCTCTTGAGAGGGGGCAAAGATTGGATTCTTTCGCTGTACATCAGGGTGTCTTTTGGGGTCAAGACTGTAGAAAGACTTGACAGGGGAGAGATTGGATTTTTGGAAGTGTGCTCATGTTAGTCTGTGCAATCAGTGCTACAGAAGACTTATCTTACTGGTTCTTTGTTGTGCTTTTGAAAATACGTAAATGTGCACACATATACACATTTTAAACTTAGTCCAGCTGGGGCACTTCAGATACAAATTCTTGATCCTAGGCTCTTTAAATATACTTCAAACGATACATTTTGTTTTGTATAGTTTGGCAGAGCACAAATTTGATCCACATTAATGAGTTGTAAACCCATGGGCCACTACATACATAATGTGGTACTTGTATTGATTGAATTAATGCGTATAATAATTGTTTAAATACTTGGTAACCTCTAAACTTTTCTTTCCATAATAGTCTCAAAATGGTCCATATTTTTAACATATGCAAACAACAGATACAAAGATTTTATGTTGAAAATCGCCTTTAATTTACTTACAAAGAGAAACTTTTAGGCTTAGTGAGGGTGAAGAACTTGGTTCGTATTTGGAAAGCTGAAATATTCTTTGAGAAAAGTGCTTTCAATTTATTCTCTTACTTCTTGATAAGACTGCTTTTCATAACTCAGCTGAGAATAAAGAAGTGCCTCTTAGTCTTTAGTTGTCTTGTAGCTTTAAAATATCTTTGGGATAGAAGAATCTGTAACCCTCTAGTGTTACATAACCTATAATCCCCTCGCTGGCTAACTGAAACCCACCTTCCTTCATCTTGGAGGCGTGTGATAGAGGAGTTAAAAATGCAAACCCTAACGTTAAACTTTATGTACACCCCACTGCTGGTGAGTCGTATCAGCGTGACCTAGATCTAATTCTAGAACTTAGCCTGTTCCGTTTTTTTATCTGTGAAAGTTCTTACCATCTTTTTTACTAATATATTTTCTTTCATTTATTGTGCTGTGGCCATTATTGTACCTTTAATGAATAGTGAATAAAAGCTAATGGCGATACTTATAATTACTGTCATTTTAACACTATTGATAAGAAAGTAGAGGTCACCAGCTCTCTGGTGCTCATACTATCCTTTGCAACAGGGATCTCTTTTTCCCTTGGATTTGATTCCCATGAACTGCAAAATCGTTGACATCTTCAAACGCAGATTTCCTCCTCCAGTTTATTGATGGAGTGAGTCTGACTCCCAGTGCACCGTAACTTGTGCTCACAACGATGATCATAACTCACACATTATTTCCGTATTTTTAGAAAGGAATGAAAGATAGCATGTAGCAACTGTCAGCTGATGCCAACACACTGTGAGAGTCAGACAATTTTACAAGTGAAAAAAATATATTGGAAGAAATGCACCAAGATAGTATCTGTAGACACAATTTGTAGAGATATGAATTTCATGGTGTGTAAATAAACATACATTTTTAGGAATGATCTCAATTAAAAGAAGACATATAGTACCTGGATGAAAATGAATTCAATCTACCATCTATATCTCACTTTGAGAGTCAACCTTACCTATATTTTTAGTGTCGGTATTTATTACCCTTCTAGGAACATATCTGTAATTTTCAATAATTTTAGCTTTGAGGCTGCAATCTTTATGTTCGCCCAGTTGGCGTCCTTCAAATAATGTTGTCTATTGTGTATTTCACTTTGTATGTGTCTGAATTCCTTCGACTTGTCTTTCATTTCCTGCTATTTTTCAACAGTAATTTTCTGGAGTTCACTCTCTAGTTCTTAAAACACTCCAATTCGTGTGTTCAATGGTCGATGTTTCTATTTCTCAAGATCCCTTAAAATTAGCTTATTTTAAAAAAATGGTTCTATCTCAGCAGTCTGCAACCTGTTTGACATTAGGGACTGGTTTCATGGAGAACAATTGTTTCACTGACTCCGGGGGAGGGAGAGGTAGCATCACTGCCTCAGCCCCACCCCAGGTCATTAGCACTGGATTCTCAAAAGGAGTCTACAACCTAGATTCCTGGCGTGTGCAGTTCACGGCAAGTTTCTTGCTCTTATGAGAACCTGTATTAGTTTGGGTTCTACAAAAGGCAGAATTAACAGAAATTAAGAAAAAGGGATATATTTGCAAGGTTTACTAGTCTGAGGACAGAGACAGTTCAAGGTGGTAGCCTGCATGTGTGAGAACTGCAGAGTCTGATGGCTGCTTAACTGCAAGGTAGAATAGCCGTCTAGGACTGCAGGACAGCCTGTGAGAGTCTGCTGCGAATCTATGTTGTTTGATGAACAATGGCGAAGACCAGAGACATAATATCAGCAATGGGTGGACAGGCACAAGTTGCGACTGGAGCAAATCTTTGGTGAAGATCTGGGTGTGGACCAAGCAAATTGCGGTCCATAGACAATTGTGAAGGCGAGAGCTTTCCCAGAAGAAAAGGCTGTAGCATTCTTTGTTCTTTTATACAGCTTGAACTCCTAGTTGGTCCTCCCATATCAGGGTGGCTGTTCTTCCCTCATTCACAAAACTATGAGCTCTGACATGGATGTGGTTCCTACTTGCCTCAGACTGACATGATCTCTTCAAGGATCACAGAATCTAAGTCTGTTGATTTGACAGGAGGCAAAGCTGAAGTGGTGACCCAAGCGGTAAGGAGAGCTGTATATGCAAACAAAGCCTCACTTGCTCGTCTTCTCACCTCCTGCAGTGTGGTCTGGTTCCTAATTGGCCAAGAACCATCAGCAGTGCAGCCCAGAGGTTGAGGACCCCGCTTTAGTTGATGTCGCTAGAGAAGATAGAAACCCCTCTGGCTTCATGCTTGACTTTGTTTGTTTCACACTTTCGTGACTTGATGTCCCTCTTGAGATGCATCTCTGAGAGGAGATCTGTTGATAGCCTCACTCTCATATTCTCTTCTCCATTCTCTAACGTGTGGTTTTATTTATTTTGTTGTTTTTTGGTGTCTTGTTTTGTTCTATGCTTCTTGGTCTTCAGCAGATGTGAAGGAAGATTCAGATAAGCCCTAGGAAGTGGGTTGATGGTTACTTCCATAACTATGACTTAACTTGACTGTGGTTTGAACTTAAGCCCACCAAGTACTTAGACATAACTTAGGACAAATGTTTTTGCAAACTTGTGGAATATATTCCACAAAAGAAACATTCTGCTATGAAAAGTGTGCAGAGAACACTGACTAACCTTACGCAGGAGCTCCCAGTGCTAGAGACTCTTAAGACTACAGTCACTCCAGTCCATGTGGTCTTTCCAAGCTCCATATACTTTTCTAATAGCTGTTGACATGTTTGTTCTTCAGCATTAAGATTGCAAATCAACTTCTTTTCCTTTGAAATTTGTTTGCGCTTTTTTCCAGCCCTGGGAATTGGTAACACAACCTTTAAGTTGTAGGTAGTCCTCCAAGATTTTCTTTCTTCTTGATTATGTACATTAGTGTCTACTAAATCATGCCCATTACTCCTGCGTCATTTGTCTTGTGTCCACATTTCCCATTCTATGAGAATCTTCCCACAATTCAACAATGAGCAATTCCCTCTCTATTGCTTTTCTCTGGCACGCTTTGCATATTATGAAGTTTAGAGTTTCTAAAACACTATCCTAGTTTGCCACTGCCATTAAACTAATTCAAAATATTGGGACAAATAAGGCAGATAGGCCCTTAATGAGGGTGTGCATGTGAAGACAAAAGGTATAGCATATGCTGAGGTTCGCAAGTGACAAAGCTTTGTTGTTCCAAGTATTTAAAAGTTCAACTTAGTTGAATGAGGAGCAGGTACAGATGAGCTAGATTGGTATGGAGAAACGGAGTTGTGAAGAAGTTTCTGAACAATGCTGGCTTCAATTTAAAAAAGACAGTGTGTCACAGTAGGTGAGTTAAGAGGTTGTGTTTTTAAACAAGCAGGCCTAATGGCCTAAACATGGATAGAGGAACATTGTCCAGAAAAAAAAATGGTTGGCTTTTGAGGAAGTTCTATAATTGTAAGCAGATATATTATTGTTAGACTCCTGGGCATTGACTCTTTTCTTCTCCTGCAAAGAGAATATCACCTTTCTGATGCTGAGTTTACTTACAGAGCCTGGAGAGGTCAATGCTTGCAAATAACCCCTTAAGTGGAAGTACATAGATTTTAGTGCAAGTTGTCTTGCAAGGCAAATGTGAACCTGTGTAAGAAAATGTAGGGTTGGGGCTGGAGGTGCAGCGAGTAATTAGAGCCCTTACCTTGGAAACAGGAGATCCCAGATTTGATCCCCCAGCACCACATAATAGTCGAGCATGGCAGTTTATGCCTATAATCCCAGCACTGGGGAAGCTGAGGCAGGAGGATTGCCCTGAGTTGTAGGCCAGCCTGGGCCACATTTTGGTTTCAGGACTACCCTGGACTATGAAATGAGATGTAGGGTAATAAGTATAGGATTATAACAAGAATTGGAATGTTTTTTTGAATCTTATATCCTTACCTATGCAAAAAGCAGTGCAGAACCTCAGGTGGAAGTTTTAAAGCTGTGAAAAGATGGGGAAAATGTACCCTTGCCCTTGTTCCTCCTTTGTATGAGCCACCGGCCATTGGTCGTTCTCTGACATGCACTGAATAAGCTAGAAACATCAAGTGTAAGCTGTGTCTATGTGTGTTTGTGAAAGAGAGAAAGTGTGTGTGTGTGTGTGTGTGTGTGTGTGTACAAGCAAGTATGTCTTCTATCCCTGTCAGTTGGTAGCATTCATGGGAAGCTGAAGACGTTTAGAAGGACAAGTGATGCTTTCTGGCAATGACGAGACATGCAAGGTCAGAATAAAAGCAGAGCCAGGGAGGTGGCTGAAGTTTCTGGTTTTGACACTCAGCTTAATATTAGGGCTAATGACTAGGGCTTGCAAGCACGGATGAGCCACTTAGTGGGTTAAGATGGTGTGCGCAACTGTGGACCTCTTGAACCTGAGATGTTTTTAGATCATCCATGCACAGATGTGTAACGGGTGGTTGACTGTACAGTTTTGACATTCTGAAGAGAGGCTTGAGCTAGGTAAAGACGTAGGAGTTGATAGTTCATCATTTCCTGGGGCTTGGTGTGATCGTCCAAGGATAATGAGCAAGAAGAAGAAATAAAGGGTTCATGTGGAAACACAAGTAATCAAAGGACAAGAAGAGGAAGAGTATGTTGAAATTTTGCCTTCTTTCACATAGTTGATCCATGCTTGACTTCTCATCCCGAGTGCAGGGCTTTATTTATTTCCCATCCCGCTACTCAGAGTTGGCTTTGTTTTCATCCCCTAAATAAGAAGTCGCAACGTCAGTGGACCTAGGCCTTGCCTGGTTCTGAAATATGCTGTTTGCCACACCCATTGATTTAGAAATTTCAATCAAATGTTCGTGTATTGACATTGCAGTTTGCCACCGGCCTCATCTCTTTTTTTTAATACAAATTCTCCTCTTTAGTCATTTATTTTATATGCCAGGCCCCTGTAGACTACTGCAATTGCAAAAACATCCTGGCCTTTGCTATCTCCATTCCTTCCTTGGCGAATGCCTTTCTGCCTGTTTCAAACCTATTCATCCCACAAGGCTTAGCCTGTGGACCTTCTCCTTGCTGAAACTTTCTACCCTCTGAATTTCCACAGTCCATAACAGCTTGTTACTCTTGCTATTATCCTCTTTCTGAATGACTCAGCATCTGCAGCCCATGGATTCTGTGAATCCTGTTTTTTAGGAAGATGAAAAAAGTGCTCTGACACTGTGTGCTTTGGCTCATGGATCAACTACAAGAGAATTTGTTTTCGTTAGTGGCTTGTTCTCTCTTCGAATGAGAGGAGGTTAAAGCACCGCATAGAAAAGGACTCGCTTAGGAAATGTTCATGGTGTGCCTGTCCAGTCTGACACTACCAAATTCCACCTCGTGAAAGGCCAGCTTGCAAGTTTTCTGCAACGCATCTGCTCCTGTTCTGTTGAATTCACTAGCATAGCGTCTGCTTTTTCTGGGTGTTGGTGACACTAGAACACTATGTGCTTTTCTAGGCCAGTGCCCCATGTTGCTGTTGTGCCGTTATAGGAACTAGGAACTTGCTTTGTGAGTTGTGTGTAGGAAGTCTTCGGTGCTTATCTCATCGGCGACAGGATGCAGCGCAGGTGGTAGCTGTAGGGAACCTGCGGCGAGAGGGAAAGGGCTTCACAGGATTTGCCTCGTCCTGCGCTGCAGTCTGAGTCCAGGAGCAATGCTGCCCCGCCCACTGCTGAATCATCACTGATATTATCAAAGGAGACATTACATTTTCAATGTCATGTTTTAGGTTTATAATTTAATTTTCAGCTCTGGCAATTCCAGAAGCATCCCTAGGGACGTTTGAAGAGGAGGGGGGCTGGTGTGTCCCCGAAATGAATTTATGTTCTTTTCTTGAGCACCTTAATTGACATGCATATCTCACAAGCTCCCTCCGTGTCTGCTGCAGCCAAACTCTCTCTCCTACCACCAAGTTACTCAATATTCCATCTGCACGGGCCGCTTTCCTTTGCATTCAACCTCAAGTCAGATCTACTTTAGTAATAAATCTCTGCTAGGAACGACCAGAACAAATACTGAGTGTGCACAAAGATATTAAAAATAAGTGCAACACAGACTTATTTAATAATGTTCAACAGCCTTTTATAATATTTGGAATATTTTCCCAAAGTTACTATGAGCGTTATGTTTAATTCATTTTCTCCGAGACAGAAAAATCTTTTGCAGAATGAAAAAAATAGTGAAAATCAGATGGGCTATGCTGTATTCTCAGGTGAACTACTACTCTTCTTCCCTTTCCAGATCTTTTTCTTTGGTGAGAGACACAAAATCTGAAGTAGCTCTTTGTTCCCCCTGATTTATGAATAATCAGTATTGGGCAAGTGCTGTCCCAGTGGGTTGTGTTTTATTTTCAAAATAGTTTGAAGTTTTTCTTTTAAATCCCCCCATGTCCACTGCCACCTTGGCTGTGAAATACTTGCTTCCCCGTGTGTCCTTACTCAGTTAAGGTCTGCTCCACGTAACGAGAATGAAAATGCCAAATTTATTCGCAGCACTTTGAAACAAATGTTGAATTTATTTAGAGAGTGATTCCAGTGGGTTAAACTTGTTTCTGTGGGTCTACTTGCTACAGCTGGAACTCTGGTAGAAAGGAGGAATACTACCTTAATGTCCTTTAAAAAAGCAACTGCAGATACATATCCATAAGCCAATAAATACTGTTCAAAATGTTTGCAAATGCAGGCAACACCATCAACATTTTTTAAAAAAAACTGCACCTGGAAGCGTTAGGTTCAAATCCTCCTTAGTTTACAGTAACGTTTTTTTCAGGCTTGCACTCTGACCCCATTTGTATGTGACCCAGTTAACACTTTCTGCTTCACAAACTCAGGGATGGAACAGCAGGGCAGCAACAGCAAAGTGCTGAGTTGTCCTAGCTGAGTAACGAGGGGACAGTGAACTTGGCTACCATCCAGGATTTTTTCTGTCTCTGACCCAGTGATGATGAGTTACTTTCTTCTCAAGCATTTAAAGAGGCGTCATGCCCAAGTCCCACTGTCCCCACCCCCACACAAAAAAACTAACTAAATCACAACATTGGGGATGGCTCTAGACATTATTGTTTTTTTAATCTGCAATTTTATATAAATAAAATGTCTCAAAGATTTGAGCAAATTATGCTTTAGACATTGTCTAAAAGGACACTCTCTACAGAATGTAACTATTTCTTTGGTAACTTATGGTATTTCAAGCTTATAGATTGTCTTAGTCTCTCATTGTTGAGACAAAATATTTGACACCAGCAATCTGAAGCAGGAAAGGTTTATTTTGCTCATAGCTTAATGGGCTCGATATGTGGTCAACTGGATCCAAGGGAAAAATGATACGGTGGAAGGGCACAGTGGAGGGAATTAGCTCCACTCATGGCCTCCACGAATCACAGAGAGAAAGGAGGAGCCAGGCACAAGAATAAACTCTTCTGGATCACCCCAACTCCCCCAGAATTCTACACTGTACAACCAGGCTAAACCTATTGACAACACTTTTAGCTATAAACTCATCAGTAGATCATTCCATGGAGAACTATAGTACTTCTACGAACCAATTACCTCCAAGAGCCCCTCTCTGAAGACCTCATGCTTAGAAGAGTGACTCCCTCTTCACACAGAAGCCTATACATTTAGTTTTAATAGATCCTCTTAGTTCTTAGAGACTTAATAATAAACAGTGTAAATACTCAAAGAAAAGCTCGTTCTGTACTGCTTGTAAAGTGATATGGAGCAACTATTTATCAGTTATTTAGGTATTTGGGGGATTTTTGCTTATTCGTGCTTTGCTCGTGAATCAGTGCCCCTTCTAGTGCCCCTGGTTCCCATCTTCCTTTCTCTTAAACACTATAAGTAGTGATTTAATTTGAACACCTGGCTGAGATGCAGTGTATAATCAATTAATTATCTTAATTGGTTTAGTATCTTCAAAGTCAAAACAAGCTCTGATGAATTTTGACCTCCTATTGGAAGAACCGCAACTGAGTTCTGTACACAGAAAGGTGAAGGCTTAGGAAAGGCAGAAGGAAATCCTGGGTCTCCTCTCTTTTTTTCCACGTGAATGTGTGTTAAGATTAGGAATGGTCCAAACAAAATCAAAAAGTGGCAGTACTCACAGGAGCAAGACAGGGAAGGCAAATGGATAACGCAGACAAGTTTCAACTGTGTCATGCTGGGGAGAGTTCTGATTTAGACACGTTGTGCCCAGGCATCTCTTCTTAGGGCCAGCATGGTTTTTTTGCTACAGAAGTCGGATGTAGCTTTGCTAGATCTTCCAAGTTTCAAGAAAATTGAAAAGCTCAGAATTGTTCATGAAATGTCTAGATTCAGATATTCTAATAATGGCCACTTAGAGGTCAGTTTAAATGAGCCTCTTTTAATGTACTTTTTCTTACTCTGTAGTTTTCTGATAATTATTAAATGTTCTGGAGGACCCAGGGCAGTCAAGTACATGCAATCCTAGAACTGCGGGGAGTTAAAAAGGAGGGCCCAAAAACCAAAAGATAAGAAGCTTATGTAAGTGTTCCTGCCCTTCATCCTGAGCTGTAAAGACTGAGGTTGTGTGGAAGGTCAAGCTCCATCATCATGAGATAGCCAGGGCAGTGGCCAGCACAGACACCCATCCTTGAATTGGCTTTCTCTGTTGACCCACTTCTCCCTCTGTCCCTCATCCTTGCTCTGTTGAGTCCCTCCCCAGCCTTTGTCCCAGCCTTTGCTTTCACTGAAAATTGGGTTAAGACATTTGGCAGCTAATTAGTTTTAAAATCACTGAGTAGGCCACAGGGAAGATTCTTGTAGGGCAGATATAATTCCCGAGGCTGACTATGTGAGACTTCTCAGTTATGGAACCGTTTGTTGACTGAAAGGAAAAAAGGCACTGAGCTTGACTGGCAGTCACAATTTGGTACTACTAAATGCTAGTAATTTTCAGAAAGTTTGTCACTTGTGTTTTATTTTACTTTACAGAAGGATCTTTCTGGGTTTTTGTTAGATATTTGGGTGGTTGGTTGTTTTTTTTAATAAAAAACATTTTAATCTAGATTACTTTTAGAGTCATGTAAAAGTTGTAAGAATATTACATAGCATCCTGATTGAATTTGTTGCTTTTGCTCTCTTTAGACTGTGTGGAATTTATCATTGCATGCCTAGAGATCTGATATTGGTTTCCCCTCTTTGAAGATACCACGTCACATCTTGAAAGTTCCAAATAGGAGGCTGTAAACAGATTATATAAATTTCCTGACAGGAAAGAAATGTCTTGCTCACCTTTTGGTCTTCCTTAACACCACCATGGTACTGTGCACATGGATATTTAATAAATACTGTTGGATATATGATTTCCATTATGCATTCGAATCTGGAGGGATTCTCCTTTTCCTGTTGTCCAACTGGCAGCCTTTTGCACAGAGTCATTTCTGTGGCACAGGGTGTGTTGCAAAGATATGTTAGAAGACAGTGTTTCCCAGGAGAGCTGCATTGCCAAACCTCCCACTCTCTCATGCATGATAGAGTAATCTTTGTTGCCAAACCAAGTCAGCTCCAGGCTTAAGCCACCCAGTTACTGTGAGAGCTCCCTAAACTTGCCTGAGTACTGTACGTCACAGTGTATTTTCAAGCACTCCCTAAGTGAAAGCCAGTATGCATTTTGTGTCTTTTATGAATCCTCTAGGTCAAGATCTTGCTCATTTACTGAGAAATTAACAAAACGTGGTCTTGATAAGACACGCTGTAATTTCAGTCTTAGATCTCAGTGCACTTTTACTATGTCGTTTTTAGGAACCCTTTTTCAGAACCTCGGACAGCTCACCCCTACAACCCTAAAAGATGGAATTAATTTCCCTGTGGACAGCTTGATTTTTTCAGTACAGTTTTCATCTCATTAGTCATCGAACCTTATGTGCAACTTGATACTGTAAACCACTTATTTTCTGTCCTTAGCAGAATTAGAAAGAGTCAACACTCTGTGACAAGGATTAGGCACATGTTATAAATGGACTGAGTCAAGAACATAATGAAGAGAAGACATTTTCTTTTATAGTGTTTTATTTTTATGATCCATTCTCCATCAATACGTCACAAATTTTCATGTATCATTTAGCATACCTGATATGTATCAATTCAATGTCTTCTGTTTTAAAAATGGTGAAACAGAGGTACAGTGATTATAGATAGTCAGAGGTTAAGGGACCTAAGTGGAAAATGCATTGATGATTACACTGGAGACCAATATAATGTTATTTATAATATAAGGATTTCACTGCTTTCTTAGTGGTAAACATTTGCAAAGATTAGAAGGTTACAGGAAAAGTGGGAACAGTCACAGATTACCTACGGGACATAGCATTCTAGGTCCTAGAACAGCTTTAGTTATCTAACAGATGTTTAGGGATTGAGTTTATTTATATACTGAAGGCAGTAAGCCTGCTTTTGTTGAATCTGACAAGCATTGGAGATAAGAGTAATGGGTGTGTCATAGAGTACAATAAAAATACCCTTCAAGAAAACTGTGGCTCTCTTCCATAAGTCTTGCTCTCTGGAGCAGCTCAGTGGTCCAGTCTTCTCGTACCTTATCTCAAGCCAGGTGGCTTCCACTTCCTTGCTTTTGACATGTAGCCAGTGTTTTCTTTTTGCTCCTCGGTCATCCTTGATGGACAACGATTTGTTCCTTGGCTTTTGAAAGGTCATTTAGTTCAGGTGTAACACTACCTCTTTTGAAAGAGAAAGGTTATTTCAAAGAAAAAATAAAACAAATGTCTAGAAAGTCCTGTCATGTACAACGCTCTCTAGCTCTGGTTGTGGGCAATATCACAGCTGCTTCTTCCCAGATAACTTGCACAGGGAGGTGCAGGAATGCCACCCGAGCCACCTGTTGAGGACACAGAGCAAATGAGTGGGTAAAAACTCTTCTAGAAAATTGATACTAATGTAGCGTACTTAACCTATAGGCCAACTACTCAGAAGTGCATATTTCTTAAGGGTTTTTTTGTCACCTCCACTCCTTTGCCCAGTGCTGTAGCAATGTAACACTTGTCTTCTTTTACCTAACAGACAGAGAAAAGAGTTGCAATGTTGATGTTAACAGCTTAAATTTGTGGAACAACTACCATGTGCTTCATTATACACTATGAGATTTGTATATCAAAATCACCATTATGGTTAAGGATAACAAAGTAGTTAAAGACTCTACCGTGGAAAGGCATCTTGTAGATAAATGGGTGGGGAGAGAATCAAATCTAAGCAACTGGACTAGTGGTGATTGAAAATCGTTTGTTGACTGACTATGAAACAATTGTATTTTTCTCGACACTCGCCAGAGGGAAGAAATCAGATCCATATGTTGAGATGCTCTGGGCAGGCAAGCTGCTGGAAAGCAGAGTATCATTACGGCCATTAAGACAATGCAGAGGGCTATTTTGGTGCTTAGATCTGTGCAGCCAGATGGAAATCGTAGTTCAAGCTTGGTGTTGTCAGACAGCAGAGACTGTGGGCAAAGGGGGAGTCACGGGTGAGTGATTTTTGACTGTTTATCTCTAATGTGTGTGGCCAGTGTCACTCCCATCTCTGATGGCTGTGATTTATTCTATTATACTGTCAGGATTAAAACACCTTAGCAGGAGAAAAACAAAGGGCGGGATACACATGCTGTGTCATTGATGTGACAGATACGATTTCTTTGGACACCATGGAAGACAAGAGTATGGAAACTCTCGAAATGCTGTGCCCGTACAGTGTCACATCAGACAAAACCAGGGAGAACCATCCCTTTCAAACCACTCATTCGAAAGAAGGGAAACTAAGACTCACAGGGCCTCACTGGTAGCCAAGGTGACACAGTCTCCCTAGCTCAGAGCTGAGACCTCATTTCTCACCTCCCAGTGCAACTCAGCTCCACCTTACACCCAGTTGTTGTTAAGTTCATCGTTCCCTCTGAATTCGCATAGTTGTCCTTGACATTAAGTAAAGAGTCTGCTTGCATTTGAACCAGGGCAAAAATAATATAGGACGCATGAGTCGGATTGACTTTCCTTTTCTCTCCACAAGTACACTTTAGCATTAGAAGTATGTGTTTTGACTTTTCTTCCTGTTGTCTTTTTGGCTATCACTCTTCTCTTCTTGAACAAAAGGAGACTCTTCCCACCTCCCGGCCCTCATTAAGTAATGGTTTGGCACACTTGGCCTATTGTAGCCACTACTTTCTCACCCTGTCCTCCCTGCCCCCTACCTAGATTTCCTCATCCCTGTGCCTGCCTGTTTTCTGCTGCTTATTATGCAGATTAAAAGGAAGAGCTGAAACAAATCAGAGTTCTAGCTCATGTAATGACCTGGATAGCCATCTGCTCCTGGATAGCCAGCATGCTCTTGCTCACTTGATCCCCTTCCCACAGATTAAAACAACTCAAATTTTATAATTTTTTAAAAATCAGTAGTAGATGAGCATATAATTTAAACCACAAGCTCTAAGTGGCTCTGAGCCACGTGATATTCGGCAAGTCTTCCATGTCTAAAAAGTCCTCTTTTTGTCCCTATAGTTGGTGTCTTGTTTGTGTTATTTTGCTAGTGAAATTCATTAATGACAAAATTCTTTGTAAGCAATGTTTATTCCTGCTAAATTGCTACTACCATGGGCAAAATGCCTAAATTAGTTGGCAGATTTCAAACTTCACTTGAAGCTCCCCATGGGCTCAGACATCCCCATGTGTTGACATGGATCAACTATGTGATGTTCTTTCCTGGTCCAGGAGATTGAGCCTACCAGCCCCAAATCCAGTAGACATTTCAGGTGCCAAAGAGTGTTGTGTTTCCCTGGGCCCACGTTGCCCGTCAGAGCCGTTCTGCAAACACTCAGCTGGAAAGGGCCATCCTCTTTCCAACTCTGGATTATGCTTATTACTTGGCAGAGAAGCACATTGCTTGTGGCCCATATTGTGTGAAGACCCTCATGTAAATACAGCATCTAGTATTCTTTCTCTAAGCTGTGAAATCTACCACAGCTAGGCTTTGAGTAGAGACCACAGTGTGTCTATGTCTCTAATTTCTAACATGGGAAAATGCACAATAAAATTGTCCCATAAGGACAACCCAAGGCAACTATTGTTGGGGACAGGGTGAGGAGTTGGAAGGTGATCTCGCTTACTCAGAGATCAGACACTTTTAAAACCAGCCTAACCATTTTCGAAAAACAAAATAATATTAGAATTGCTGGAGTTCAGAATAACCAAATATTACTGGGGCTTCAATATGTTTCCATATGAAGAGATGATGTTAAACAACAACCACACCAAAAAGTTTCTAGGCGACTATTTGTTTTTCTCTCCAAGAAGTCTCCTGTTTTGTATCCCTGCACCACATCAAGTAGGCTTCCTCTGAACATAGCGCTGCAGAAAGCAGTGGAAAAAGCAGAGTGCTGTTCTCGCTCTCTCTGATCTCACCAGGTTGACACCAGAATAGAAGCAATCTCTTCCAAAGCTCAAACCAGAATGGATCCTCAGAAAAATGAATGTCTGTAAACACCTCAAAATTCTCATCTGTTATTTGCGTTATCCTCACCTCCATTCAAACCTTAGGGCATGGGAAGGATTCTGAGCCTCAAATCCAGGCTCATGGTGTTAAACCACAGGAGATCACTCAGTCCACAAACATTTTACCTGAGGCTGCTTTTGTCCTTAGTGTTGTTTAGGATCTGACGATACAAACGCAAGGGAGGCATGGTCAAAGCTTTGGAAGCTAGGCCCGGTGGTGCAGGCCTGTAATCCCAGCATTCTGAAAGACGGAAGCAGAAGATTCACAAGTTGAAGCCAGCCTTGGCAACTCAATGACACTGCGAGACCCTGTCTTGGAAATCAAAAATGAAAACGATCTGAAGAGGTAGCTGAGTATGAAGTGCCTGGGTTCAATCCCTAGAGCCACCAAAACAGAAGGCAAGGCTTTCTGGAGATTGTCATCACAAAGATCGTGTGCTGGGTGTCAGAGGAGAGGCTGGTGAAAGTGTCCTGTGATCCATGTAGGTTTGCTCTTGACTAAAATAGACAGAGAAAATAGCATCCCGATATTTAAATATACGATTACCCTTTCTTTGTAAGTACTTAGCTGGAAGTGTCTTAGGATGAATACTAAAGCACATATCTGTGAATGTAGACCATATTGGAAACAGATTTACTGTCCCAAAGTGTAATGCTTACTCAGCCATCTGATGAGATTTGAGCACTGAGCAGTTTGAGAGGGTTGCATAGAGCTGTTTTATTACAAGATGCTGTTATGAGTTATAGCAGCTTTCCTTATGCTATACGGCTGTCGCCAAACAAGTTACATGAATATAAGCAGTTTTATTTGCAATTTTTTGCTTACATTTTCTTAGCGTATTCAGATTATGGCTTCTCACAGCCCCACTCGTGCTCCTGTAGCAGTCCCAGTATATTGCTTTATTCAGAGCCAAAAGCAGCCTTTAAAAATATTTGTAGAAAGTCCTCCTTGTAGTATGCAGTGTTTGTTTATTGATGCTATCACCTGGCACTTGTTTTTATTTTTTTTTCCTTTAAAAAAAAGGGAACAGTAAAAAGCATATTCACTCTTGAATAAAATAGGTAAAAATAGGCTTATGACAGAGAAAACGTAATAAACGTATTCATCAGTCTTTTGTTTGATACGGTTGCTGCAATTTCAGAGTAGGAGGTTTTATGTTTTAGGGGAAAAATAAGAGTTTCAGGTTTCATTTGACCAAGATTGAACCTGAAACAACTAAAATAAGACAGAATTAGTTTCATGTGAAAAATATACTGGGCTTAGTGGGTCCATACAAATTATAGGCTGGGAAATTGGTGTTGTTGTTTCTCCTTGAATGTATGAATGTGAATCAGAGAAATGGATGACATTAATAAAAATGATAATAACAGTAAATTAGTTTAAGCTAAATGTAAA
Organism: Ctenodactylus gundi; assembly: GCA_004027205.1. NCBI lineage: Eukaryota > Metazoa > Chordata > Mammalia > Rodentia > Ctenodactylidae > Ctenodactylus > Ctenodactylus gundi. The sequence goes on from PVKB01000393.1 coordinate 677,012, forward strand.
TAATTGTTAATCTGGGACCTGAATGAACCTCAGACAGCTAGGGAGTTCATTTAAACCCACTTTATTCTCATTTTATTATGCATCTTTTAAATGAAATTAATTATGATATTAATAATTGAATAAATATTTAACATACAGTATTCAGCATGCAGAGCCTTCTCTTATTATTATTTTTTTGGTATGAGATAGCATGTTGATTGATGCTCAGCTTGAGCCAGGGTTGAGGTACACTGGACTTCGGAAATTACCATGGGACACAGTGTCACTGAGGAGAGGAGCACGCCTCTGGGTCCGGGTCCTCTTTTAGATCATCAGCTGACCTAGGCTTCATAGAGTCATTTGTGGCTTTCACTGATTTTTTTTCTGTGTTATAAAAACAACCAGATTCATGGTAAAGAATTTTAATACAATAAATGCATAAAGAAAATTAAAACATCCTATTATTTTGTCTCCCAACAGCAATTGCTGTTATCATTTTAGTGTATTTATTTTCTAGACTTTTAGTTGTATTAAGTATGAGGACTACATTTGGAATGTTGCAAATACGTATTTAGTATTTGGTACCCGGCTTTTTGTACTTATTCTCTAAATCATTTTCTGAAATATTAACAATTATGTGGCATTGTCATATGGCTTTGTCATACTGTTCCTCCAGTGTAATCTTTTTTCAATGGAATTTTAGTTTTGTGCTTTTTTATTTTAATAGATTGTATAGAACATCATTCTACAGAAATATCTATGCCTGGCACTTCTTTCTTTAGTAAAAATGTGCCAGTATTTTAAAGTATGCTGATATAGAGGTAAAAACAGAACAAATAGGATGAGCTTTGATGTGGATCTAAATGTTTAAAGCTTGCACCTAAAATCTAAAATGCACTTTAAAACAGCAATTTCTACTAATACATCATACCATAAAATTTTCAGCCACATATGTTACAGTCTCTTCATATCATACTACACATTGGATCATTTTGTTTTGATATTTTTAAGCCAATTTTATGTTGTGTGCAAGTAGAACTCTGATATTTCACTGAAACCCAGTTTAGGGATGGATTATGTAGGGTCACATGATACCTCAGACATAATTTTTAATAGTTTCATAATTACAAAATCTTAGGAAATTTTGAATTGCAGCTGGTATATTGTTTTTATTTTTTACTTGGCCGTATGTAAATATTATTACAAACATACACTTGAGCACAGATACATATGTTAAATACGTCTGTTACATACATTATATGTAAAATTAAGTATATTAAAACAGTAATTATATATTTATGTTCTTGAACATACATAAACATCCTAATACAAAATGGGTCTTGTAATCAAGTGAATCGATGCATGTAGTCCAGGGGTTTTACTGTTTAATTGTGGCCAGTTTCCATCAGGTCATCATTTATTTGAATGAACAACACTAGGTGCTATAGGGCACATAGCCCTTGGTCTACGATTCATCTCTACTTGCCCTAACTGTCATGATTCATTTAAGGTTTATTTCAAAAAGAACTTCTACATCATGGTCCAAAGCATATGAATACCCAAAAAAGAAGAAGAAAACAAACAAACAAAAAAAAAAAAAACCAGAGTCAGGAGCTAAGGACAGGACCAGCTAGATTTTTCTGCCTTATTTTGTTTGTGTCTGTGGGTAGCTTTCCACCTATACAACAAATCATCCCTAGGGAGGACAGTGTCATGATATGAGAAAAGGAAACAAATGAAATGATGTCTGATTCCCATGGGAAAAATAGGTCTTATGTGAAAATTAATCTCAGTGTGTTACAACATTTGCTTTATAAATCTGAGCAAAAGGAAGCAGGAAAAACACCAACCTGCGAGACATTGCATTTTCCCCCTGAAGTTATCTTTTGTCGCTATCTCTTCAGTTCCGTGTGGTATTGCCCAATTGCTATGGCATAAACTGCAAAGTTCTTGGAGGGTGTCAGGGTAGAACAACCAACACGTGTGCTGCCAGGCAGGACGCCTGCCAGGAAGAATCAAGCAAGAGCATAGCCTGTCCTTATGGAGCCTTTCGGACTCTACATCTTACTCCCTTTTCTCCTCAGGGCACCTGTACCTTTCAGGCAATGTTGCAACAACTCCTTTGGAGATAAACATAACTTAATACTTAGACACAGAGCAAATGGTCCCCCAAATGGCTGTGTGGTCTACAGTATTTGTTAGTAAGACCTGACACTAACTTGCTTCATTATCTTGGCAAGTCACTTGCCTTCTTAATGCCACAGTTGTGCATTCTAAAATGATCCCAGAGAGTAGACGACCCTCTTTGGACCATTCACATGGCTCTGATTCTCTGTAGACTCAGTTCCAACTCTTCAAATGACTTGGTAGATCTTTAAATACATCTAGTCTTCTTTATTTCCACATAATTAATACCGTGGCATGCAAAATCTGGTGAGCGAGAACAGCAACTATATTTAAATGTACAAATATAAGTGAATCTCATTTGGAGCAAAGAACCTCCAGATGTCCCCAAAAGAAGTGTCCTTTCTATACCACCTACTTCCTGTGCTGAGTATCATTTTTATGTTCTCTAAGATTCTGTAACCGGATTATGTCATCCCCCATCTCTGATCCAAGTGGGTTGACTTTATAAATATTGAATGGTGGACACGGCCCCTCAGCATTGCCTCACCGTGGCAAACGGTCTCATAAAGCTATTGGGCATTTGGAATGGATTCATATGGATATTAATTATATTTATGAACTAAAAACATCTCAGTCTTTAGGGTTGTACTTCTTGCACTCCTGAGGAATTGAATGTTTGTTCTCCTATTAGGCTTATCAGTAAATTCTTCACTTTGTTAAAAGCAAAAAAAAATCAGGGCAAGTGCTTACATTATCAGCATCATCTGCTCGAAGCCTGAATTTCATTAAGTAGATTGTTAATAAAATGAGGAATGATATATCACAACTGCAATGCTGTGCCTCCCAAAGTTAATGAAGAGTTATAATTTTCTAGACGACAAATTAAAAGGCTGTTAAAATGGTTGGTAAGACTGTCAACGGATTTAGCAACATTCCAATTAAAATAGGGCATTAAAGAGAATTAAAATCTTGAATTTGGAGAAATGAGAAAATATGTTTAATATGTGATTTAATATATTAAAGATCCCTGGAATTTTCCCATAAGATAATATAGATCTCAGCTTTAAGGTTTCATGACTCTTTTTTTTTTAATGTGAGACATCACATCTAACACAATTTTATAAACTTGGTCAGTTATTTACTTGACCAAAGTATTAAAATTATAACGTAGAGCAATAATAGCATTTAATTTACAAAATATGTCTATTACTTATGTTAGATTAATTTATATTGATAATATGTAAAATATCATTCATGCCTAATAAATGAACAGCTTTATTTTCCATTTTCATTACAGCTCTCATTCACATGGATACATTTCTATATAGAAGAGTTGCACATTTACATATTTTTGAGTAGACTTTTTGAGTATATTTCAGTCTTTCATACCCTCAATGTTTTTTTAGTACTGAATACTTTTAATTAATTGATGAGTTAAAGTTTATTTAGCTGTTATCTAGATATTGAGAAATTAAGTTCTTTTCATGTTTTAGTCTAATAGATTAACCAAATAGTTTTATATATATTTAGAGTTACTTTCTAGAAACAGAATTCACGGTTTAAAGATTAACACTTCGGTGGCTCTCTACACATTATCAAATTGCTTCTAGCATTTTACACTGTCACTGGTAATTTAATGACAGTTGTAATTCAACTACAAGGTGGACAGCATTAAATTGCATCATTATTGTATAATCGCTGCAAAATAAATAGGTAAGATGGTACCATATGGTCATTAACTAATTTTTAATCAACCTGCCCTAAGAATTTCACAGATAATTAGATAACATGGCCATTTTTCTCTATTAATTTGGCTTTCTATATTTTATTTTTTGACAAATAGTAATAGGCAGGGTGGCTCACATACAATGTTATAAATTTCTTTTAGCAGATTTTGGAATTAGTCACAAAATTGAGATTAACTTTAGCTCAAAGGCACTCATGGAATAAATAGGATTTTGTTGCCAGGAGTAATATTTAACATAATAAGACAAAGTGTTTAGAGAAATATAATAGAGTTAATAAGAAGCATGATGAGCTTAATGCTGTTCAAATGGTACTAAACTTAAAAATTAATCCTACATGTGTTTTAGGATGGGTAAATTCTCCCCTATTCCTAAAGACAAGGACAAAATAGATAAAGCCAGAGAGTTTCCATAAACAATGAATAGCGGAGCCAACAAGTACCTAAGCTGGTGGTTGCAGACCTGGAATCCTGGCACTCTGGGAAGCTGAGGCAGTAACATTGCAACTTCAAGTCTGACCTGGATGATTTAGCCATGTACTGAGACTTGCTCGTGTCTCATTATCAAAAGTAAAAAAAGGAAGAGGAAGAGGAAGAAGAAGAAGAGGAGGAGGAAGAAGAAGAAGAAAACGACGACGACGATGACGACGACGACGAAGAAGAAGAAACTGAAAAAGAAGAAATATGTCAAGTAGAAGAGCTTACCCTGAATGCCTAGTAGTGGGCGTTTTACAGAGTACCAACAGTGTAGGTACTCTGTTAAAAAAAGCCTTTGCTGGATTCCTCCTTTTTTTAGAGGAAAGAAAATTAGAAACTGTAGCTAGCATTAAATAAAGTAGCTGGGGTTAGAGCAGACCACTTTGTGAGTCTTCCCTTTGGTCTGTTTCTACTCATTGTTCCACACAGGGAGCCCATCTCTTAGGAGGACTCACTCCCCCACTTCCTTCCAGCCCAGTGTTTACATGTCAGTGTAACAAAAGAATGTAAGCTTCCTAAGGGCTAAGTGGTTTACTTTTTAACCTCACTTGCTCACCACTGCATCCTTGGGGCCTGAATAGAATGATGCCTGGTGTTTAAAAGATACTTCATAAATATTTGTTGAGTAAAGGAATAAATGAATACATTGTAAAAAAAAATGGCTGAGAAACTGCCCAGTTTCTGTTTCATATGTCCAACTTGGTACAAAGATGTGGAAACTTCAGTGTAGGATTCTACATAAAAAGAAGCCGAAAGCACCACGTTTGGTTGCGCACCAATCACAGTGCAGACCCAAGGTAGTCAATGAGATGGAAGACAAGCTGAATCTGGAGGAAACCTCTCACTTTTCATTCTAAGAAAGGATTAATACCAGACTCTAAAAGCTCCCTGAATGTTTTTTCAGTTAGGTAAAAGTACGTATTCATTTGTATATGTGTATATATCTATAAACACACAACTGTACTTACATGCGTACAACTACCCACATGTGTATATTGTGTGAATATGGTTAATGTTGGTAAACTCTGTAGGAGGCATCCCACTAAGAAGACTCAATTACTGTCAAGTAGTATTTGTCAGTATTTGTAAAGCCTATCAAAAATTTCTTGAGCTATTCCAATTGAGAAAAGCCTGAAACAATTAAACCTCAATTGTTAACTCAGATTTCTGGTGCTCATATTGTATGGACCAGAAATAAGGCATTCTGTATATAAAGAAGTTATCGTTTTTTGTGCAAATATTATGTTTTATGAGGAGGTTGCCTAAAACAGCATGTCGTTAGGAGTGTCCCAGCCTTCCTTGGTGTACCCCTCAACATCACCGTGTCTTTTCTGTACAGTCTTTCCTCTTCCATACTACTTCTCAGCTATTTTTTAAAAATCGCATTGATGATTTGAGTATCATTAATTCTTGACTTCCATCTCACCTACAGTTCCCTTATGCCAGTGGACTTCTCTAGCTAAAAATGGTCTTGGTCATCAAAGGCTGAGCATCTGGTGCTTCTCAGCAGTCAATGATGCAAGTAGAAAGGGCTCTTTCAGTAGGCTCATGATTCTTCCTGTTCAACGAATGGCCTTTGGTGTTTTGCCTTTGAAGTCAATTGATTTTATTTTTATATGTAATTCTTTTTCATTTTCTAAAACTTTCTTTTCTTCACACAAAGTCAAATCAGTGCTAAACTGCCTCTGTGGTAGCGATACATCTCAGCTCCTCTTTTGATCCTCCCTTAGGATTGAGAATCACAATGATAGAAGGGACCAGAGGCGGATCAACTCATCAAACCAACAGTTAATCACTAAGAGAAGTCAGCTCTTTGGCCACTTTCCTTTCTACAGGAAAATGGATTCCTGAGCATCTCTCCTATTACTTTGTGTGTTGTGCTCAACTGAAATTTTCTATATCTCCATCTCTGCAACTCTGCCGTCAAGGGCAATCTCTTAGTCACTGCCTGCCATTGCGATTATTGCCAATATCCGTGAATTAAGGTAATCAGGCCACATTCACTGCGTACAGTTGGAGCAGAAGCTGAAACCACAGGTGAAATTGAAATGCCTGGTAATGGCCATTTCAGTGTCGGTTTCCTGTTCTATTCCTAAAGTGCATTTGCCTTTCCTTTTCCTCTTTGCCTGCTGAGATCATTGTGTGGGTGTGAGTGTCTGAGGGCTGGAGTTGATAAGTTGCAAAGGGAAAGGGAGGGGGTGGGGGAAGACCACACAGTTTGAATAAATAAGTGCATAAAAATATATGATCCTCTAGCATGCCCTACTGCCATGTTTCCATCACTACACAAGGATGTCCCCGTATATTAACTTCAGCATCAGAATTCTGAAGGCAGGAAAGCAAAACTAGCAGCTGTGGGAGCTCCCTAAAGTGGAGCCAGGCATGACATTCTGAATTCTGAAATTGCAAGCCCACAGTTCAGTAGGTTGTAGCAACACAGAATGCAGATGGTGTGTTTCTTTGGGTTGTCGCTGTAGTTCTACAGTATATATAAATGGCTTCGGTTCACTCCTGTTGGCTCTGTCAATGTCTTTTAACACCAATGTGTCAGTAAAGCCACGTTGCAGTGACAATCATATGTTGGTAATGGGGCTCAGAGGAGAATACCTTGGGAAATTTTGAAATTAACTATTTCAGAATGGAAGAGTCTGTTAAATGCACTTGATGTAAGAGAAATGGGTGGTACGCTGAATTCAATAGGTTGCAATAACTTGGATGCTCGGAATGCATATTCTGGAATTGAAGAATAGATCAAATTGTTCTTTTTTTCATTTTTAAAAAGTACAAATTCATGTTTTTCCCCACAGCATGAATAAAACTAGAATAAGTGCACATTATTAACCAACTCAGTGATTAAACGATCTTTTCATCTGTAAATATCAGATAATAGAGTCAGAGTAAATACAAGACTGTAATTAACTTTAAGGCTTTTGCTAATGCTTTATCAGGACGAGGCCTGACTACTTTTTCAATGGCAACTGAATCACAAAGAAGACTTTGAAATCGTGTTCAGAAGCTTCTCATTTTTAACACCTATAGCCTCACGGGCCAGTTGAGAAAATTTGGTCCCTGGCCACTTGATCTGTCTCATGTTCTTTGGATTGTTTCCCGTTTGTCATCTCTGATTCAAGGCCAAAAAGTAGGATCTGTACATGTGAGACTTATCCGGAGAGTAATTTTGTTTTAAGTTTGTAAATTACATTTTGAGACTGTTAGCTTCCAGTAGCCTTCCATTAAGTTGAGAGACAGAGGAGCAGTGAGAGAGCAAGTAACATGATATTTTATTAGCAGGTGATTAATTAAGCATGTGTTGCGAAGGCAACTAAGGAGTGCAGCTTCAAGGTAAAAGAAATATAGAGATTTAAAAATTCTGATCTATCCGTTGATGTGTCATAGGCCCGTTTAAAGTGACCTTACTTTCTTGGCCTATCTGACAAAAGAACTTTAAAACCAAGCACATTAAGGTAGAATCATGTGTTTCACTCTTGTAAAAGAGATGCAGAATATATGTAAATTATAGTGTGTATAGAAAATAACATACTGTAGTTAAGGATCCCATGTTCCAATTCTGGTTTTTTTGTCATGTGATATCAATCAGGTTAATCCATTTCTCTATGGTTGGAAGAGGATGGTGCATTTCCTTTTCTTTTTTCTGCTAATTGGAGGTAATAATATTTTATTTTGGTTTATGGAATCACTTAACACAGTAGCACTTTGCAAGTTGACTTTAGAAGACCTCAGACAGTGCTGGCAATGATCATTCTTACTTTAATTACATCTGCAGATTCAACCAAGGAAAAGTATATTGGGGAAAAAAAACATATATTGGTCTGCAATGCTTTTCAGGATCTTACTATGAAAATGATTTGGATTCACAGATGGTGGGTGTAAGAATAAAAATAATAAAATAAAGTCAAACAGTAGTTATTTTATAATTTTTAAAAAATATCCAGGGAATTTGAGGAAGTGACTCTTAACATGACAAGCATCTCTGCAGAGGATGTAATCATGCAAAGGTGTTAGGCTTCTCCAAGCTGGTGTAACTTGTGTTATGCCACAGGTTCCTAAATGTGTCAGCTTGAAAATTTAACTGGACTTTTGTGTCTTAGAAAATGTAATGGCTTCACTATCAGCCTTATGTTGTATGATAAGCAACCAAGAACTTCTTTAATGAATGGAACTAAGAGACCAGTTAGTACCCATGATGCAAGCAATTGTAGCCTGCAAGGTCGCTATCGTGTTAAACAAAATATGCAATCAATCTTTGACCATTCATTCTGAAAATACTCCTTAAGCCTCTCTCTGGTGTACACCAGGCATTCTGTTAGCACAAATGACAGTTAATACGTGTTGAATACGTATGACACATCAGGCCAGAGGCTAAGAGCTTTGCTTGTGTAATCTCATTTGATTTTTAGAGAAAACTTGGGAAACAAGTACTAAGGTTAGTTTTATTTTATGATATGAAGAAAAATCAAAAACAAATCAGATAAAATTCCCCTTTCTATCTCTATGAGGCTTGGTGAAGTAAATCACCTAAAATAAGAGCAGTGTTTGCCTTCTGGCACATAGCTAATGCTCAACAAAATATTTTTTTAATAAATGGGCACAGACTCTAATGGGAATAAAATATGTATAAAATATTAATATAGTAAAATGGCTCTAGGCAGAACAAAAAACAACTAAAATATACTTAGGCCTAAGAAAAAGAAATGGTCTGAATTTTTAAAAAGTCCTAAATAGATTATTTAATAATAATTATTAAATATGCAGGTGAATCCTGAGTTTAAAAAAAAACAGACTCCTGCCTTCTTTGTTTTAATGGACATAGAATCAGATAGTCCAGGGTATAGATATATAGGGACAACTGATTTTTTAAAGGATTATTGTAACATTTATTTTCAAGTATTTCTTTTAACATTTGAGAAAAAATTTTCCTAGAAAGACCAAAAAAAAAAAAAAAAAAAGCATAGGGAAGCCACCTGCCATACTGATTCCCTATTTGGTTCTTTCTGCTAGATTACTGTGGATAAAAAGCTCATATTCTCTGAGTATTTAATACCTTTAACATAAATTTAGCATTTCCTGATGACCTTTCATGCAAGTAACAAGGGACTAAAATTTTACTTGGCAAGTTTGAAAGATTTCAGTTTTATTTTTTTTTTAAAAAAAGATTCTTTTTCTGGAAATCAATTTGCAGTTCTAGCTATGATGCATACACATTAAATGAAAAAATTAATCCAGGAATAAGAGATAAACTCACTTAATTGGCCTATGTATCAAACCAGGCAAAGAAATAAATGAGCCTTTTAGGGACATCCAAGTGAAACCAGGAAAGGAATCGGGTGACATTCTTGAAGATTCCATACCCTCCCCCTCCCTCCTCCCTCCCTCACCTGCTGTTCCATTTTCTCTCTGCAGGCTGACAGGCAGGCAGGGATCATCCAGCAGTGATTTGGAAGTTAAACTTTAACTTGAGTGGAAACGTCTCTTTTTTCATTTTCAGGCACAAGCCTTGTAGGATTTATCACCATTGCCCAGGATGAGAAAATTTTTCTGACCAGAAACTTGTTCTAAATTTCTGTACCTTTGGTTCCCCAACCAACATCTTGGACTTTATTTCCAAACCTATTTTTAGGTGGTTTGCTAGAGAAGAAGAGAAAAAGGTTGGATAAGGTTACGATGACCAGAGTATTCACTTATCTCTCCCTGCTTTGTACCATTCTTTCTCTATAGAGGAGTTCCATGTGGCCTCCACCTGCTCAACTTTATGTTTCTATATTTATTTTTTCCCTCATATTTGTCCAGATCTTAAATCTTTCACCTCTGTGACATGATTTTTACGTCTTCTTTGTTTCTGATGCTTAGATAAGTGCTGCAAAATGCTGATATTTTCAAGACCATCTGTAAAGAATTCATGCCATATCACACAGGCTCCAGGGAATAGGGTGTCTCAGGCTATCTCTTTTGCCCAATTTCACAGTCAAGAAATAATCTCTGCATTTCTTTCTCCCAGAAACATGAAAACTCTGGAACTGTAGATTCCAACCGGTGACATTCAATTCCCATTGCAGATTGCCTGACCTGATAAACTAGGTCCAGCAACTTTTCTGTAGCTCTTCCTCATTTATGAAATATAAATATCTCCTTCTTCTGTGGAGCTGCGATGGCTGGCCTGAAATGCTCAACCTATAGTCCAAGAACTCTTAACATGCTTCCCCCCCCCCCCCATCTACTTTCCTCATTCTTTCTTGAAGGTGAAAATAAAACATTGCTGCCCAAAAGAAGAACAGAGGGAATCCAAAATTAAATGATTAAAACTGGAATTGTCCTTTTATATACTTAACCAGTAGGTCACTCAAGGTACTTCACAATTTGTTGAGAGAAGCATTAAACACCATTAGTAGGTCATCTGTCACTGACTTCAAAACTATAGTCTTTAAAACCCAGCCAAGTAGGGAAATCATCTTAATAGCTCTGATCACTTTGATTTGGGCCGGAAGGCCATAGTGACAGATGCACTAACTATCTCGTAAATACTGGGGTATTTCTTCTAGCGATTATAACTCACAGAATAGCGATAGTCATGTGTTATCATTAGGTAATACGATATCATTTAAAAATGTAAAAGTGAAGCAGGAACATTTTGGCCAAGAGGCCCTGCATTTTTAACCACCAGTTTTTTAACACATCTCAGTTTTTCTGGCCTTAACCAAATGACCCTCACATGGTAAAGCAGCTCGTTTTGAATCTTTATTTTAAATCCTGAAGGAAAGTTTACATTAGTACAACATATAGAGTTGAACTGAGCTTTTGTTTATTTTTAACTTTGGTGTGTATGATTCTAGCACAACATCTACAGTGTGTTCAATGTGTGACTTGCTGTTTTATTTTGGTATTTTTGCCATTTTTTTTATTTTTTAGGGTTTTTGGGGGTGAAGGGAAACTGGGACCACATGTAAAACATACAATATAGTTAACATACATATTAAATCATTAAAATTTTCTGTTAATAATTTTTCTTTGTAACATTTTTTAAAAGCAAGTGCAAAAAATATGGTGGGCCTAAGTTTTCATGTATATACATTCTCATATGTACAGATAAATTCTTCCCCATCCTTCCTTCTCTTTGTGGAATGCCCTGGAGACCACTTGTTAAAGGGGTACCTCAAAGTAAAAGGAAACGGAAGAATGGTCCTCGGGCTCAGACCTCAGGCGGTTGTAGGAGAGACTGCTTTGGGTATCTGCCCCTTTTTTGCATCCTTCAGTGACAAATTTCTCCACATTACTGATCTTTCTAGAGAAGAAATCATGTGACGTGTGCTTGGGAGAATAACCTACAGGACCACAGGGTTGAGTCTTGGCATCCCAGGATGTGATCCAAAGGAGTAAGAAGTCAGGGTCACTGTTTACATATCCCATGCCAGGTCGAAGGAAGAAATAGGGCCAAGGGCTTGGGACTTCAGAGCCCTTGCCTGCTAAAATTTGAACAGAGGGTCCATTGAGGACAGCGCTCACAACAAATAGCTCTTGCAAGAGGAGCAATCGCCATGGTTGCCATCTCTGAATGGGACTCCTCAAATTATTTCTTTGTTAATAAAGTGTCTTCGTGTAAACTAAAATAGTCAAATGTAGAGATAACAGCAACTGAAATTGGAAGCAGTAAATTTACTTGGCATGGCTAATAGAATGTGGAGCAGCTGGCTCAGTATTTGAACTCAGATCCTCCTAATAACCTAGGTGAAACTGAAAAGTAAAGGTTATATCTTGTTCTACAGTAAAGTATACATATACTATATACTATATATATATATTAGGGTGTTCAGGTTCATGTGTATATGGATTACCAGGAGCTGGTGATAAATTCCGCAAAACTCATGGCTGCATAAAGACACAAATATATATTTTATGTTTATAGTATAGGAATAATGTTATATATATAATATAAACAAATGTACATATTGTCGTTACTTATATATGATACAAATGTATATATAATCAAAAATAAATTGTGTTATTAATTTACATACTAAATATATTTGGCAATATGTAACACAGTAATGTAGATTGATAATTATATATTAAATAGTTGTAACAAATTTATATATTTATGATGTATATGTCACCTTCCCTAAAGAGTGCTGAAACTGTAACACTTCTTGAGCCTTTTTGTTTTACTTTTTGCTAAATGCAATCAATTTTTACTCCCTGATAATAAAAAAATGATGTGTTCATTTTTTAAAGTAAAAAAAATAAATTCACAGAAACACACACAAAAATGAAACAATTCAGAAGAATCTTTTTAACAAGCCAAAGTTGGGGCAGGAGAAATAGCGCAGCAGTTACAGCACCTGCTAGCAAGTGCAACGCCCTGGTTTTAATCCCTCAGTGCCACATAAGGCAGTTGTGGTAGCACACACCTTTAATCCCAGCACTTGGGAGGCTGAGGCAGGAGGATTGTGGTATGTTCAAGACCTGCCTGGAATACAAAGCAAGACCCTGTGTCAAAAAAATACCTGAAATTCCAAAAATAATATCCATAAACTTTTTGATAATTGTTAGGTTGATATATTTTAAATTTCTAAAAGTATGCATAAAATTGCCAGGGAGGCTAGAGGAATAGCTCAGTGGTTAAAGTGATTGCCCAACAAGATCAAGGCCCTGGGTTCCGTTTCCAAGCACCACATAAACTGAGTGTGGTGGCACATGTCTATAATCCTAGCACTCAGGAGGCTGAGGCAGGAGGATTGCCATGAGTTCAAGGCCAGCCTGGGCTACAGAACAAGACTCTGTCTCTAAATGAATGAATGAATAAATAAATAAATAAAATTTCTAGAGAACAATAAACATTTCAACTAAATATTTTACTACTAGGACTTATATTGTTGTCAAAAGCATGGTATAAGACGATAGTTTTCAAGATGTGGTGTAGAAAAAACAGCCTGGAGATCAGCTGTGAGCTTGAGAGAAATGTAGAAGATTAAGCCTTGCTCAAGATCCCCTCTGCATGAGCAAATCTGGGGGGTGGGCCCCGTGATCTGTGTTTTACAAGCCCCTCTGTCCATTGTGATGTAAGGTCATGCTGGAGAATCCTGACCCATTGTTAAGCCTGTAAACCCTGAGTTGGAATTCATTTCAGCTGTGACCTTCACTGGATTGTGACGTTGGATAAGTTAGTCATCCCGTTATGATCTTCACAGTGAAGATATTTACCTCCAAGAGTTATTATAGAGATTAGAGGTAACTTCTGAGAAGGTTTGAATATGACAACTAGCCCCTTGTACAAGCTCAATGGTGGCCATTATATGAGGCCATCATAGCTTTCACCAGTAGTTCACATCCACAATATTTTTGATATACCTGGAAGCCTGCCTTGTAGGAGTGTAGCCTCGGTTGTTAATATTTAAAATTTGCATATAGCACTACAGCCAAAGAAACATGACACCTTTCTATTTCTGAAGTTGTACTCTTCAGAAAGAACATACGGTTTTTCACTGCCAATGAGTTCTCTTTATAAGGGAAGATAGATAATTTTTTTCTAAATATTTTAATCTATGTAAGTTGAGCTAATATTTCTGGACATGGGATTCTCCAAGGAAGTCATTTTTTTAATCAAACTGTGTACCGAAAACTTGAAAGTTTGTGGGATTCAATCAATTTCTCATTGCCACAAGTGAAAAGGGCCCACACTGATGCCTATAGCTACTATAATACTTCCTTTAAGGAAGATTATCAGTTGTTTGGGCCATAACATATTTGAATAGCACCAAAGAAAAAAACAAGAATAATAGATATGGAAATATATATGGCTGTGTTTTCTTAAAGTTTTATTTGTATTGGCTTATAATATAAATCATACTAAGCATTCAATGTTGACCTGAAGGATGAGAACTTGAAAGATAATGAAGTAAGAACATAACGATCTTGGTAAGGTTCAACCTTCCTTTAAGTGTACAGTGGTGTTCATAAAATTGAACTTGTCAAACGTGGCCCGGAGTTGCAAATTTCAAGAAAGTATGCCTTTCATCCTTACCTGAGTACAAGCCCTGTCCTGGCAGCACCTACTGGCGATCAGGCATAGCACTGTTTTGTTAAATCCTTGAAGTGTTCCCTTCCCTTTTAGCTCTGTGTGTTTTATTTTTTCCCCCATTTTATTGATATGTGTAAGTGCAAAATTTAAGGTTTACAGTGAAGTTGAGCACTTTGTGCACATACCTATCTTGTCAAGGTGACAAGGACTTTCCCAGTCTCTTTTTGTCCCTCCCCCTACTCACCCCTCCATCTTTCCCCACCCTACCCCCTGGTTCACTTTGTTTTTCATTTTAAGTTCCATAAGAGTTGTGCTCTGGGTGTCTCATACCAGAGAGACCATTTGATGTTTCACCTTCTGCTTCTGACTCACTTCACTAAGCATGATGTTCTCAAGTTTCTTCCATTTGCCTACAAATCTCCATGCCTCCATGCTGTTGGACTTTATAGCTCTGTGTTTTTTAATCATCTCAGTTTGAGAATGAATTACTGTTAAAAAAAAACTTTCCATGATATCAGGAAGATCTTTAAAAATAAGCCAATAAAATGAAGTAACGCAATGACAATATTTAAGTAGGAATGTTATGGCAGATAAATTCTTAGGGGTTTACTGCTAATGGCCACTTGACATTTTTAAATAGAGCATTTCAGTAAATCACTGAAAATTAGCTGGCAAGAATTTATATTCATCTATTTAAATGATACTTATAAATAAGTAAATATGATTTAAATATAGTTTGAGTGATGCTGAATTTTATAGCAGCAAAGGTCCTAGTATAGGTTTTTGTTCTAATTTCAGATCAGTCCAACAAGCATCTCTTGTAGATTTCCCAGGAGCCCAGAAGTATGTTGGTTCATGGAGACCCACAAAGAAAAGCTCAATTTCATACACAGAGTAACTTACTGCCCAAATTAGAGTACATCATCCTCTCTCCTAGGAAAGCTCCTTTCTTCCCTGTGTCACAAGCCATGCAAGGGG
The DNA here is from genome assembly GCA_004027205.1 of Ctenodactylus gundi. NCBI lineage: Eukaryota > Metazoa > Chordata > Mammalia > Rodentia > Ctenodactylidae > Ctenodactylus > Ctenodactylus gundi. The sequence goes on from PVKB01000393.1 coordinate 692,347, forward strand.
ATGCTTGTGACTTGCAGTTTAGAATTTAGAAGCTTTTAATTATATCTTGTGGACTTTGGCTGACGTGCAGTTCAAGAGCTATACACTGGCCAATGGTTTGTAGTAAGTTCCAGAGGCATATTTTAATTACGTATGCATTGATTCATTCATTCTGCAAATATTTCTTAGACATGTCTATATCCTGGGCAGTGTTCTAAGCACTGAACATAGTAGCAAGGAACGCATCAAGGATGCCCTGCAATGAACTGATTTTTTATAATATGAAGATCAATGTTGAAGCAACTGTAAATAAATAATTATAAATGTAAGTTAATATAAAGCAAGAGCAGTGGCATGGAAAGAACAACTTTGAAGAGGAATAAGGAGAAGACTCTATACAGAGCTTTCTCAAAAGACCCCTCTGAAAAAGTGGCATCAAGTAGTGCTGGGAAGGAAGAGCAGGAGCCTGTGTTGTGGCCCTTAGGGTGGAAACCACGGAAGAGAGGTCAGGCCCAGGACTTAAAGAAAAGGTACCTGGGTAGTCCAAGGTTAAAGAAAGGTCACTGTGACTGAATCTTTTTGAATGAAGCAGAAAGTTGCCAATGAGATGATTTTCATGAGGAGAGGAAGTGTACTCTCTCTCCAAGTTTCTGGAGACCATAGTTTGGTAGTGGTGTTGTTTTTATATTGCAATGAGAAACCAATGACCTAAGGTATAAAACATACATGTACTTTGGTGTTAAACTTCTGGGAGAAGAAAAGAATCTTAGTAACTTTTTACATTTTTTTTTACTAGAAATTGAACCCAAGGCCTTCACACTGAGCTATATATCCAACCCATTTTCAAAACTTTTATTTTGATACGGGTCTCTCTAAGTTGCCAAGTTACCTAAGCTAGGCTCAAACTTGGAATCTTCCTGCCTTAGTCTTCCAAGGAGCTTGAATTATAGGCATGAACAATCATGCCCAACTCATAGTGGGGGGTTATTTTTGTAATTTATTTTATTTTATTGTTTGGGTAATGAGTGATACTTTTCACTGAACTATATCTCCAAACCATTTTTGTTTTAAATTTCAAGACAAGATCTTATCAGTTTGCTAATTTGCCCAGGTTGGGCTCAAACTTCAGATCCTCTAGCCTTAGCCTCCAGGAGTGCTAGGGTTGTAGCCAAAGCCACCAGGCCAAGCTTGCGTGTTCTTTTAAAATAAAATAAATTCCTGCTTTCTTAGATTGTCCAGTTTGCATACCAGAGGAAACCTCAATATTATACTTAACCAACAATTCTGTTTAAGAAGCATTTAGAGATAAATAAAAACAGAGCAAACTCTGAAGCCAAGCCCTTGAAATGATACCGTAATGGTGGAAAAATAGTTTGCCTCAAGTAAGCTACAAGCTTTCATAAGAAAGAGCTATTTAAAATTACCTATGATAGAACATTGCAATTAAAGGAATTCTATGTCCTAAGTTTATAGGGAAAACCAGCAAATTTTGGTGATATGAGACATGCATTCTACCAATATTTTTGATTGCTTGCCACATGACAGAAAGGATAGAATAGTGGATGGACCACCCAAGGATCATGCTGTTATCGAGCTTATAGTGCCTTTGGACAGGCAGAAATTAAATATTAATTATAGTCAGAATATACAATTAAGGCAAAGAGTGGAAAAACAGCATTTAAGATAGCATCTGACAGAGAGGCTCTCAATAAATACTAGCTGTATACATCAGTGCATAAATGTATGGTTGATCTATTTGGAAATAACCAGGAATGACATGTTGGTCTTAGGTAGCTGGTCAGAAGAGCCTCCCAGAAGAATTCCCAATCAAGCAGTCGGGAGAAAGAAATGAAAGTATTATAATTGCAAAATATTAGGAGAGGGTGTGGTTAGAGTTAAAGGGTCAAGAGTGCAAATGTCTAGAGTTTGGAACAAGTTCTAGAATGTGTCTTAAAGCCAGAAGAAAACAATAAAATAGGGTAAGGTGTTACAGGTATAATTTGTTAAATTGTTTTATAAGTCAACAGATGAGTACTTCAGAACTTAAAGTGTTTAAAAGATAGTTCTGTTTCCTGCAAAATGAATTGACAAGGGAAGAACCAGTGATGTTTTGATGTTAGGGTATCAAATGAGTTTTTTTAAGTGATGATGGTTTAATCTAAGACAATGAGAATGCGCATGGAAAAGTAAGTACGTGGGTCTAATGGTACTCACTGGATATAGTGGGACATTGTATTATTTTCTTCTAGTTGTCCAAACTAGAAGAGTAGAGTTACATTTAACTTACCACAGCATGGACTGTGACTTTGATAAAAACAAATCAGTCTTCTTCTTCTGATCGATCATAGCTCTCTAAGTGGTCCCTCAAGTCATTTGATGAATTGAAATTCTCAGTGTGCCCTACAAGCCCTTAAGTGTTTCATCTTGTTAAATTTCTGAGTCATCCTCCTGACTTAACCTAAGCTGGACTTCCCACTGTGTTCAGACAGGACACTCACCCTCTACTTTGTGGCCACTTAAATGGATTCATCCTATAGTTAAACACTCAAGGGAGTCTTCGGTATCAACTTCACACTGTCCTGTTTATGCTCCAAGAGAATATCTGAGACTAAGCAATTGCTCTCTCACATTCTGGAGGCAAGGAAGTTTAAGTGGGAGAGGGCTATGTATGGCGATAGCCTTCTTGCTTTATCATAAAATGAGGCAGTTCACATCTAGAACACACACACACAAAGCCTGAAAGCTCAGGTTTCTCTTCCTAACTAATGCAACCATGATCTTATCTCATCTTAATTGGCTTGTAAAAGCTCTACCTCAAAATGCCATCAAGATATGAATGTGGGGATTGAATTTCCAACATTTAGAATTCGGAAGGATACATTGAAACCACAGCATCTTTCCCTGCCATCCAAATGTCCACACTCTCCTTTTCCACAGAGTCTTTCCTCTCACTGTGCTTTACATTCCTTCTTAGTGTTTCTTTATCTAACAAAGTGTATACTTTTCATTTCTCAGTGTTTTTCCTGTCTTCCCAATATAATATTAATGCATCAAGAACTGCATCTTGTGTTTCTCATTATCATAATCCATGGTGCCTAAAATAATGTCAGTGCATACCGGTTGAGTGAATAAGTAAACGACAGTAGTTGGAGAAGGGAGGTAGTATATTCCAGAATAAATGTTATAGTAACTAAAGTTTATTGCCCATAGAATATGCCTTATCAGGCTTATTGACTCCTTGGAATGACACTCCGACTGTGATAAGCCTGGTGAGGTAGACCCAGGGCCAGTCAGAAACATCTTGAGTAGCTTACCATGAAATTTGGACTCAGTCCTAATGTAGTTGGAGTTCATCTGGTTTTTAAGTAGAGAGGTGGCATACTCTTCCGATGTTCTATGTTAATAATTCTGGCAATAGTGTGGAATATTAAGCATAAATAGGTAGACATTGAAATAAGAGAAAAGGCTGTCAGAATTTTTTTGAATTAATCTTTTTTTGTTTTGAATACCAAAATAAAAAGATTAAAAAGATATGGAATATGGAAATCATGAGTTACTAACTGTATGGTTACTGTTGATTTTCAAGAGCTGCTTTCTATCTAAAACATTTTCTTTACTCTTTCGTGTCTCCCATTCTTCATAAAGTATGCGTGTCATTTGGTCATCTGAAATATTGAAGTCCACCTTCAATTGTCCACAACCATGTATTAAGAAAAATATTGCATGTCATTGTCCTGGATAAAATACCTTAACTTTCTGAAAGTTTTTATAATAAGAAAGTGACTGAGTTTTTTTAAAATGCAAGTTCTTTCCACATGACCTTGAGCATGTCACTTCTTTAAACCCTGTCACCTGTGATATCAAAGAACATCAAAGGAAGAAGTCACGAGAGAGTTGAATTAAAATATCTAAAATGCAGCCATCATTTTAACAGCTGGTCATAATTGTGTATGTGATAAACTGAGTGTTGTGCTCATCAAATGCTCGCTATCAGTTAGGCATTGTTGGTGAATTATTCCTGTTTTACCAAGGAGGACGCTCAGGTTTACAGATGGTGATGGATTCACCATGATGATTTGGTAGTGATCAATGAGATTCGGATTTGAATTCTGGCTGTCTGACTCCAGATTTCTTGTCCTTACACACTGAGGCACAAGCCCATGCTTCCTGGGTTGCCTGCAGCACTTCCAAGTCCACAGAGGATGATACTTTTAGGGAACAGAGAAGATGAACTTCTCTGAGAGGGAAAGATCTCTCTACCTCAAAAAGATTTCAACAAAGCAAATCAGCACCCACGGGCATCCAGTGGTTTTGCTCATGCTGCATATAGTGAAGAAATTCAAGACCTAAGATGGTAGCCAAATTAGATTGCTTTGAATTCCTCCAGGTGAGATGGAGTATTCTGAGAGCTCTGGAGTGATGAGCACTGCATATTCACCCACCCTACCATTATTTCTGTTGGTTTTTGTTTGCTGCCACGTTTGAGGCCTGCGGCAGCTTTCTGACATATCTCATTTAGCATTCGTATGTTTCTATCTTGCGCCTCACCTAAATGTTAAGGTCAGGGATTTTTGGTTAATTTTCTCAGGTCTTTTTCAATATGTAAACGTAAGCTTTGCTCACAATAAGTATTTAAGTCATATTGTGTATTATTTATTGAAAGATTATAAAAACATAGCATGTTTCATTCTTATGTAACTGCCAGTTGAAATAGAAATTTTTTCTAAAGCATGCATGTCAATGCTGAAAAGCTCACTTGAGTAATAACTCATTGCAGAGTAAAAGATACCTAAATACTCCTATCAAAATAAGATGGTGGTCATCTGCATTTTCTTGGTGCATAAGCAGACCTGCAGAAGAGAAGACACGAAAAACCTAAATAAGCCTCCTCAGCCTACGTAGGAAAAAATGATTCTCATTGAAGGAAGTTCTCATGTTCGTAGCAGAACAACTAAAAATAGCAAAAATATGGAAGTCATCAAAATACCCATCAACAGACCAATGGATGCACAAGCTGTGGTATTTATACACAATGGAATACTATGCATCTATAAAGTCCAACAGCGTGGAGGCTTTTGCAGGCAAATGGAAGAAACTTGAGAACATCGTGCTCAGTGAAGTGAGTCAGAAGCAGAAGGTGAAACATCGAATGGTCTCTCTGATATGAGAGACCCAGATCACAACTCTTATGGAACTTAAAGTGAAAAACAAAGTGAAAAAGGGGGGTAGGGTGGCGGAGGAGGGAGGGGTGGGTAGGGGAAGGGACAAAAGGAGAGTGGGAAAGTCCTTGTCACCTTGACAAGATACATAGGTGCACAAAATGCTAAACTTCATTGTAAACCTTAAATTCGGCACTTATGCATATCAATAAAATGAGGGGAAAAAGATGATTAAAAACTAGCTTTTCTATTCCTGTGAGCAAAACAGAAGAGGCAAAGAATCTTCCACTTCAACAATACATTTTAAAAGAATTTGTGAAAACAATGATGGGCAACGTCACTACGTACGGGAACCAGCATAGGAATAAATGTGCCAAAAATGAGAGCCATTCACTGTAAGTACCACCGAGTCAGTACGCCTGTAATCATTACAGAAGACAATCCCCACACAGAGAGTCTGGATAGCAATTTGTCTGAGCCTGAGTGGTGTGGAAATCAACACAGTACATTTACTACTCCTTTTACAGGGTCTGCCACAAAGCAAAATTGAGGGGGCACCTGGCATTAAACACTGTATTTACAGAAATGCAGCAAAAAAAAAATCAAGATAGCATTTAGTGTATTGTTCTTATACAAAAGAGAAAGAAGGAAAAAAATTGCCTTTATCGACCAACATATTCCAATTATGATGTTTTATTTAAATAATCACAAATGGGCAATTTGTTCGAACTTATTTCTGTTTTCCCAGCATGAAATAATCCCCCATCCACACAAGTTTTTCTATGAATCTAAGATGGGATAAGTAGAACCATAATTACAGGGAAAAATTTGGGCGTTGCAATTGCAGTCCAAAGTGTTAGGGCCTTCGCTTTCACGGCGTCAGCAGCTTGGTTTGTCTTTGTTGAGGCTTTATTTTCCCCTTCCCGTTAGCTACCGTTTTCTTACGGTATTTTAAATTAATTATCAATACCTTTTATGCCTTTTTATGTTTTTGTTCTGCATTTGTATGGGCAGCTCTAGCTATTCTATGTCAAAATTGCTTCCTTTGCCTTACATGTGCCTAAACTCTGTTTGGATCATGACAAGGATTTCTTTGCCGGGAGCTGTAGCCGCCTCTTTCGGAGCAGGCTTTGTTCCTGCCCAGAGAACAGCTTTACGACAGCTGAACTAGAAGCTTCTGCATTGCTGGAGAGGGTTCGGAAGATGAGAGTTCATTTTACTAGGCACTGGGTCCTTGGCTTTGTCCCAGTTTCGTCCTCATGAGTAGCATGCTCCCGTTCCTTGGGATTCCCAACGTGACCTTTCATTTCAGGAATATCCTGTGCAATATTTTATTTGCTTGGACTGAGTTGAGTTCATAAACACTAATCACCCAAAAAACTAATTAGCTCAACCATGAAAATGGAAGCATTGAACATCTGAGTACTTACGAATAGCCTTTCAGGGTTGTTGATTCAGTTAGTTACTTTGTATATTTCACTTCCTACATATTATAGTAAAATAATAGCATTGTACAGAGACACCCTTACCAAAGAATACAGGAGTAGAAGGCCCTGGATACAGGCTTTATGGCTGAATCCCAAATTGAGGAAGCTAACTGATCCTCAGAGTTAGATGAAGATCTAAGTGCAAAGCCACATAAGGACTTTGTTTGAAAGATAATAGAAGATTACAAGAGCTTGATATGAATTGAAACCTGAGAAACAATACAGCATGCAATGGAAATTCAAAATAAATCCACAAGCCATTAACAAAGGTAATGGGAATATTAGAGCAAAGATGAAGGGATTAAATCAAGTGAATGAAGAGATGAAAAGTAACTAGAGGAGATCTTTTCACAAAAAAAAGGAAAAATGGGCTACATACCTAGGACAAATCAGAGAATATGAGAAAGGACCATCTTAATTTCTAGAGGGCTCAATCTTCCAACTGTTAGCTATAGGTCTATGATGCAGTCGTCCCTCAGGTCCTAGTTTCAATTTCTTTATTTAAAGTAAGAATAATGATATCATCAGCCATAAAATTACTTAATAAGAGAGAATATTCATGTGAAGTTCTTAAAGCAAGACCTGGCATCTGTGTGATACGGTGAAAAATGTGGTGAATTATTATATCTTAAAGTGTACTACCGAGAACTCACATTCCCATTCACCCTTTCAGAATACTCACTCTCACTTCTAACCATTTATTTTATCTTGGTTGCCACTTTGTGTGGCATCCCTGGAAGTCCACCTGCACGCATGTCTTTAGTTTGACGACTGCGGCGATTGTGTCTTGAGTTGATTGACAGCTTTTACCTTTAATGGTCATTTTGGCTAAGTGTGTTGTAAGCCAAGCAAAAGTATTTTGAGGGTGATAATGGCAATGTTTTTTTTTAACTGCTCTTTAAGTTTAAACATTCATCATGTATTTGATCATACATGTGTAAAGTATGCTTATTTTTATTATTATTGAAATATTCTACAGCCTGATCAAGGAGCCATGTATTTCCTAGTATCTTTCTACTCAAAAATAGATGCAAAGGCATTTTGTTTCCTTGGGTTAGCTAATATATATGGGCATTTTTAAAAAAAACAAATAGTAGCATTGCAGATGCATGGAGCACTTTCAGTGGGATAGGAGAGCCAAGAGTTGCTATTTATCTCTAGTTTGTGGTGGATGTACATACGTGTGTTTGGGGTTTTTTGTCTCTTTGTTTTAGAGTAAGAGAAGTAGATTAAGCAGAATGCTAGTAAATCACATCTTTGAGAGTTAGGTCTCTAAATAGCAGGGGTTAATAAATGGATTTTTTCAGAAAATCAAGGAGATTTAGAAAATATATGAGAGCTTTTCAAAAACGTTCTTCTAGATGGGTGAATCCAATGGTTACCTTGGCTCACCTCTGTATGGTAACATTATGGGATAAAATAGCTAACTAAAGCCTTCATTCAGTAGTGTAGATTATTTTGTTTACATCAGATTGTGATTTAATGTATATATTTTTAACAAAATGTATATTCCTTAGAAATATTTCAATAAGAGTATGCTAATGAATGCATCTTCTGATTATTCCTTACTATGTGTCAGATATGTAAGTGATTTCATGAACTGTTTTATTTATCATTTCACCAACTCTGCTAATGTAAAATATTTTTATATCTCAATTTGTCCTTGGGAAAACTGAGATGAATAGGGATAAAGTAGCCTGTTGAAGTTCGCACCATTAGCCGATAGTGAATCTGTCACCGTGGCAGACCCAGCATAGACCCCATGACCTTCTCTTTATTTGAAAATTAACCTTAAGTATGTTAGGGTTCACCTTATGAATTTGACTGAAGGACAGTGGTGTTTCTTAAAAATTCCTTGTTATTCCTGTTTATGTTGCAAAATTACTCCTTTGAAAGGAAAATAATTTGTTTCTTGACCCACAGAATGGAATAAAACCACTGAGTACCATCTGCTTGAGCTAGTTTTGTCTCCTCTCTGAAAATTGAGGATTAAGCTACATTGTTAGATTTGACCAAGCAAAGAGCTTTATATTCTAAAAATTCTCATTTAATAATGCATCTCGTATTTTCATTTCTTCTCTTATATCCCTCACCTTCCCCTTCTCTTCCCCTCCTTTTCTTCCCTTTGTCTGTCGTTCTTGCCATTTTGCTCAAGCCTGTGAACATCGTGTTAGCATGCCACGGTACATTGCATTTTTTAAGTTGTAGTCAACATGTTAAAACATGTTGTCTGTTTTACAGGTTGTCTTATTTCAAGTGGCAATCCCTGCTGTCATAAGATTCAGGCTACGATCTACAAGCATTTTACAATTGTCACCAAAGCCATGTTTATTTTTTTAAATCAGAACTTGTGAAGGACTCAGAGATTTGAAATTTGACAAAAAGAGGTGTCAAAATTCAGCTCACATTTAATTGCATCTACCTCACATGTGTGGCCAAATTGAAGCCCTCTCAGGTTACTGTGAACAGGGCTTGAGTATTTAATTTAGGTGAATTACAACTATTGTTCCATGACATCTTAGGATGCTTGTTTTTTTAAACACACACACACACACCCACACACACACACACACACACACACCCACCCACCCACCCCCCGGCGTCCATCACCACTGTCACCTCATGTTACATGTAGAACAAATAAAGCCTCGTTTATCCCAGAGATTCCGTATTAGCATTAGAGATGAGAACAATCTTTTACAAGCTTATGTATTTAAATGATGAGGAAGCAAAGCTAAGAGGGACTTGTAAAAGGTAAGATTGGTACAACTGCTTAAAAGTAAGCCACATTCTAATGCCAGGCTTCCAAATTTTGGCTACTTCCTCTATCTTGTCCCGACAAATCAACGAGTCAAGCTATTATCAGTTGGTAGCATAATACTAATGGTTATTTAAAAAGAAAACACCAACCAGTGTATTTTTCTCAGAGGCTTAATGAATAAAAGAGTAAACCCTCAATGGAATTTAGCAACGACAAGCTAGAAGCCGTGTGCTGTGTTCAGTTTTTGTCAGCCAATCCCAGGAACCCTATTAGGGCACTGTCATGAACTTTTGCTTAAAACACTAAGAAACCAAGGTTTATCGGGTTAAGTAACTTCTTAGAAATCACACAGACGTACATGAGGGGGTTTAGTTTAAATCCCTTAGCATGCTGGTAACACCCTCCAGACAATGCTGCCTCCTGAAGTGTTTGGAATCTATCTCTCCCCTTTTCCACGCTAGAATACATGTAAAAAGGGTCCTGCACACCCTCAGCAATCTGTCCACAGCATCATCTGATGTGATTCTTTTTAGTTTCTTCTTTCTTTGTTAGGGCAGGGGTCCAGCACAAGGGGAGGGTGTGGTAATTTGTAGTTTCTCTGTTTTTGCTGGCCACATGCTGTAGCCAGCTGATCAGGATGAGCCCTACTTGGGAGAGCTGCTTGGCATGTGTGCCAAGCACAGGCAGCCAGAGCCTTTGATTAGGAGCATGAAAAGGCATCTCTGGTCCCTGGCTGTTTTTTCTGCTTTTGTTCTTGACCACAGGAGTGGTAGGGATAGAGACCGAAGAGGCTTAGTCGGCTGGCTGTGAAGAAAGTAGAAGAAAGCCTCTCTGTCACCTGAGGAATATAAATCACATCTCAGAAGTTTGCAAAGGTAAATGTGAACAGAGCTGTAGAGAATTCCAAGCTCTTCTGACTCCTTCTAGTAGTCTGTTGCAACACACAGGTTACAAATAAAGCAAATGCTAGTGTATCAAAACTTCCGGCATTATAATGGTACACGCAGCCCCAGCAAGAAAAGGAAATAATATATGGTTTGTTTTCCATTGAATAATTAAAGATTAAACACTATGAATACAACTATCCATCTTGATTAGGCAGCCTGCATTTTCAGGCGAAAATGAGTTTGTAACATGACATTTTCATCCAGTTATTCAACAAGTATATTTTTACCTATACAACACAATAAACAAGTTTTGATTATAGCCATAGAATAAAAATGTAATGAACAGAAACATTTCCCCCATTTTTATTAGCATATATATGCACAATGGTTACATTGGCCTTGAGTGTTTAATGCACATATACATCACATCATCATTACAGTCCCTTCCCCTTCCCCTTTTGGTCGTCCCTCGACCCCCCTCAGTCCCACCATCACACCCATTTGGTTCTACATCATGCCTGTATTCTGAATGTCTCACATCAGAGAAACCATGGGATATTTAACCATCTGAATTTGACTGAATTCACTCAGCTTGATGGTCTCAAGATGGATTCTGAATGGACATGTTAAGAGGTAAATTATTAAGAAACCTAAGTGCTATAATAAAAATATCCATAAAGTGACTTGGTAATCTGAACAGGGCAATAATTCTCCCTGCATGTTTGTCAAGGTTTTTCACAAAGAAAGTAGAATGAATAAGGATTTTTTCTTTGGTTAAGGGGTGACAAATAGGAGAGCAGGAAGATCTCCAAAGTAAAGGAAGTACCTCGTATGGTGTATACAAAGGTGTGGCCCACTGAGGCAATGGCCCGTTGTGCAAAGTTCCAGAGCAATGTCAGGGAAGAGGTATGATGGATGGTGGCCAAGCGGGATCTTCAGAATGTAATTAAGTGTATAATACATTTATACCAAAAGAATAGCTTCAAATTTCAATTTTAATTGCTGTTGGTGTGTTTCACTCTACACCAAGCAAGATTAGCATTGTGAGGGGCTAACAGAACAGAGTGCTCGCCTAGCAAGACTGATGTCCTGGGTTTGATTTTCGAGAACCGCACAAACCAGGCATGGTGATACATGCTTGTAATCCCAGCGCTCGGGAGGCTGACGCAGGAGGATTGCTGTGAGTTCCAAGGCCAGCCTGGGCTACCTAGTAGTAAGCTCAAGACTGGCCTGGACTACACAGTGAGACAACTGTCTCAAAAAAAAACAAAAGAAAGAAAGAAAGAAAGAAAGAAAGAAAGAAAGAAAGAAAGAAAGAAAGAAAGAAAGAAAACCAATGCCGTGTCGTTTACTTTACAAGTAGTAAAAGGCTTTATAAGTAGTGTTAAAAAAAAAAAAAAGGTTAGGTGAACAGAGAGGCTGTTCCACAATTATCTTGGATCCGAGTAGCTCTCTGCAATAAAATCTTAATACATAAAATGCAAGTGTGTGAGTTCGCATTAGAGTGCTAAACCATTTGGACAATCTCATAATTAAAATGTTCACAGAGAAGGTTTAACACGCGTTCATTCACTATTGTATCTGTACTGTATGCTCATTACTGTTTTCCGGTTGGCTGTAGCGGAGCATTGCAGAGGTCATTATCGCGCTTGTTTGCTTTTGCGTTTTCGCCCCTGCCTCCCCACGGGAGTGAAGGCTTTTGTCACCTTGCCTACTTTCTTTTGTTGTTTTCTGTTAGTTTGTTTCTTGACAGGGACTTAGATTACTAAACCAATGTTAGCCATGAAAAGTCTCAGTGACTTTTAAAATAACGTGTATTTCTCACCTTATATGTCCATGTTTTTAATTGGAGACTTTCTATCCCATTGATCCACCCAAAGGTTTACGTGGCGGGAGGTTCACCCCTGGACCACTACAGGTTGCAGAGGCAAGGAAAACATGACACATTAGAATATCTCCTTGTCTCTCTCTGTTCTGGAGATCAGGCCCACAGCCTTCACACTGAGCTAAATCCCAAATCCACTCTTAATTTTTTTTAAGACAAGTTCTCACTGAATCACTGAGTTTTCCGGGTTGGGTTCAAACTTGTCATTCTCCTGCTTCAGCCTCAGGCTTCCAGAGTACTGTAATTACAGTTCTGGGCCAGCAGTGCAGTTTCACGTTCTCTCTTATTGAAGACTAACTGTGAAATGATCGTTTATCCTTCCTGACATTTCATTGGCTAAAACATATCATGTGATTTTCCCTCATTTTAAAAGAGGTTAAAGGAGTACTATCCTACAATGCCTCTTGAAGGAAGAAAATCCTAATTATTTGGGGACCCCACTGAACTGCTTGCAATGTGTTTCATAGATGTGTGGCTTAAATACAAAAGTTTGTTTTTTCATAGTTACAGAGGCTGGAAGTCAGAGATCAAGGTGCCACAAGGTCACATTCTGGTGATGATTCACGCACTATGATTCTGGCTTAGAGATGCCTCTCATCTCTACATCCTCTGCAGGCAAAGAGTTCTGACACATGTTGCTTTTAATAAAAGCATACCAGGACTCTCCCCTCAGGACCTAAATAATTGTACCCTTTTAACACTAATTACCTCCATCTCCAAAATAATCACATGATGATTACAACTTCAATATTATGAATCAGGGATAGTTGACAGTTCAGTCTATAGCAGTTCAGCCTTGGCACCCCCAAATTCACGTGTTTACAAAAATTCTGTGTATTAGAATCTTAACCACCAAAGCAACAGTGTTGATAGGTGGTGCCTTTTGGGGGAGAAGGTGTGTTTCTTGAGGCTTTTATCATCATGAATGGACTAATATTACCATAAAAAGGCTAATCAGAAAGAGCTCAGCCCCCCACCCCCTTTCAAACCTATGCACCTTTTACTATCAGAGGATAACTTTTGCCCTCCAGAGAAACTGGCTTGGACATAGAGGACAGCTCAACCGATGCACCTAAGGCTAGCACCTCAGTCTTGGACTTCCTGGCATCCAGAGCTGTGAGAAATAAATTTTTATTTTCTCTTAATGACCTGTATCATGTATTTTCTCACAGCAGCACAAAATAGACATAAACGTCTTCCTTCGATACTTTGCTTGAATATCTCAGTCTAATATCCAGGGTCATCACTTGGAAGTTCTTCCACAAGTACTGGAACACCATTCAAGTTCTTTGTCATTTTATATCAGAGAACACCTTTCCTCACATTCCAGTATTTCCATAAAAGATCTCATCAGAATTGACCCCAGCATGCATGTATCAAGAATGTATGGTCCTCTGAACTCTTCAGCATCTTACCCATAACCAAATTTTGAAGTGTATTTCACATGTTTAAGTATTTGTTACCGCAATACCCCAGTTATTGATACAAAATCTGTATTAACAAAGTCAGGCTGTCATAACATGACAAAATGTCAAATGGTAGAAATTTATTTTCTAGCAGTTCTGAATAGCTGGAAGTCTATAGCGAGGGTGCACCGTGTTTGTGTTCTGTGGAGGACTTTGATATGACTTGAAGATCGTCACATTCTTATGGTGTCTTCACCTGGCAAAAGAGGTACAATGTCCTTCCTCTTCTTACAGAGTCACCATTACTATTGTGTCAGGGTTTCTTTGTCATGATGTTATTTAACCATAATCAGTTCCATCTAATTATAATTGATTCTATAAAGGCTCTGTCTTCCCTATATTTTCATGAGTGTTTAAAGTTTCAACCTAAGAAATTTTGGGTGGGGAGGACACAAGCTCAGTTCATACAAAACAATATATTTTATGAAGTTTATTTGCAAATTAACTTTGGAAATGAGACGATTGAAATTATTCCATCAAAAATATGGATTTGCACTTTAGTAGTATGAGTCACACCAGTTACATGGGCAGAATATTAAACTCTGTGCTCAGAAAATTGTTAGCAAATAGCATCAACATTTATACCCTAACATAATCCTTTCTTGATTTTATTTTATTATTTTTGTTTGCTTACTCACTTTGCAATGAAGCCACATCACAATGAAGCAGAACAGATGCTCGCTGGGCTGTACCTGCCCATCCCTCCTCCCATCTCGGTGTCGCACTGGAGGCGCTTCTGCCTAGCATGACAGGTTCTCCAGGAGAGGGCTTCTCCAGCCCCATGTTGTCAGTGCTCTTCCCCGGTCTCTGCTGCTCCTCTTGGCTCTATCTTTAGGCTTGGTGATAGGTGTGCCACCTTTCCATCAGGAACAACTCATGGCAGGCTCACGTGTGCGTTGCTTTAGTTTAATGACATGGTTTATTTTTGCCTCTCAGGTTCATATGTTAAAATTAGAAAAGCAAGCCTTGATTCTGTCTCTTTTCACTTTTAACTCAGCATCTGTTAACCATTGGTTTGACCTACTAATGAATAGTTTTTATTTGCTTTTTCCACTGATAATTTTTTTAGGGTTTGTTTTGATTTGCTTTTCTCCAACATGACAGGATCTCTGATGACAGTCAAACTTGAGGAGTAGATGTATTCCTTTATTTTATTCTATATTTAAACTGAATTATCTGTAGCTGTTTCAGCAAAGAATGAATTTCCCTGCTTCATTTTTGTTTTTATAATATTTTTGGTTTGTTCTTTGATTTTTTTTTTTTAAATTTCAGTTTCTACTACCAGGTTAAATACTTCAAAAGTGCCTGGCTTTTCATGAAGAATTTCACACTTCGCTTGTTTGAAAAAATGATCTTTGTTTCTGATTTTGTGAAAAAGTAATCATACATCTGTATGTTACTGATGAAGGTAAGGTCGCAGACCTGTAGATTTTTTTTTTTCTGTTTCATTCTAGCTAGGTGGACAGGCACAGACAGACAGACAGATAGACAGGTAGACACTTTGGACATCTCCCATGCAAGGAGGCAAAGTAGGATATTCGGGACAATGTTTGGTCAGTTTAGCTCTAGTTCAAAAAGAAGAAAAAGAAAATTTTGCGTTTCAAAAATATTACCCTGACAAGATACGTGTGTGCCCAAAGTGCTCAACTTCATTGTAAACCTTAAATTTTGCACTTACATATATCAATAAAATGGGGAAAAATGAAAAAAAAATCTCTGTTCTGACTCTTCAAATACTGATGACTTTTCTCTCTCACTCACTAGCTCTCTCTCTCTGTCCCTCTCCCTCTCTCTCTCCATCCCTCTCTCTTTTTCTCTGTCTCTCTCTCCTTTCTGAGTAGAATGAGATTGTTAAAGACATTTGAACCAAATTTTTAAATTATTTTAGAACTCATTAAAATTTCAGAAAGACTTAGAAGTATAGAATTATATCAAAGAATACTTGAATATCCTACACCCAAATTAATTAATTTCGTATTATTGACATCTTGCAATTACCTGGTTCATTGTCACAATTAATGAACCAATACCTACACACTGCTGTTAACTAAAGATCAGCACCTTATTCCATTTCTTGTGTTTCCTCTCGGTGTCTTTTCTCTGTCCCAGCACTCCCTACAGGGCACCACATTACATTTCGTAGTCAAAACATTTTTATTTTCTCTCATGGCCTGTGTTTCTCAGACGTTGTTTTTCATAACATAAGCAGTTTTAAGCTGCTTAAACTATTTTATAGGAAGGTCCGCAGTTGAGAAGTGCCTGGTATATTTCTCCTAATTAGAGTAGTATGCTTCAAGAAAGAAGACTATGGAGGTAAAGTGTCACTCCGATTATGTCACATCAAAGGTACATTCCGTCACTATCAGCTTGATTTTTACTGTTGTTATTAACACTGATAGGATCATCTGACGGAGGTGGTGATTTTTAGATTTCTTCCTTATAAGATTATTTTTATCATTTTCTCCATACAGTATTTTTTTTTGCTTATGTCCCCAGCCCATTTTTTAATTTTGATTTTGCTATGGGTTATCATTAAGTCACAGATTGCTAGGAGTCAGCTTGGATTGGCAAATCATCTGCCTCTCAGAGTGTGGGGATTATAGGCCTGTGCCACCTGGCCTAGTTCCATAATATACTTATTTTTAAAAAGTTATTATAACCATATACACTTAAGGAGTAGGGTCTTAAGTTCCACCTCAATGTCTCTCAATGGGACAGTGTATGGACATAAACGATTGGAAGAGACTTGCTCTCCAAATCTGTATGGGAAAATTGCTCTTTCCTCCATCTATCTATTCACTTATTCACCTTATTCACGTACATATGGGCTCATGAATGCTTATTCTGTACTTTGAGTTCTAAACCAACACCATTTCATTTACGTCTTGCTTAGGTTGTTTTGGTGTGACCACTGATAAGTCTTTCACTTACCTCTCATGGTCTCTTTATATAGACCCATCATTACAAGATTGTTGGGTTTAACCATTATTTGTTTTTGTTTTTCTTTTGCTTTGTGGAGGTTCTTTTAGAGCAGTATTTTACCTTATAGATCTAAAAGATGCTCCAGACCCCCTCTTTTGTATTTCATGAGACCTTGAATCCATCATTTCCCACCCCCGATTGGCTATTTTTGGAAACTTGCATTAGAAGTTAATATTAGGCTCTAAGATGTGTTTCTTTTGGACCAGCTTTTGTGAATTGTCTCATTTGCTGTTTGATTTAGCTGAAATATTGACTGACTATTGAGAACTTCTATGTCTCCTCCACAGCAGTAGAAAGTAACATTTTGGGTTTTTTTCTGTTTATGGTCTATATCAAATTTAGGTTTTCCTTTCAGCAGTACTACCTCTAAGTCAGACTAATTTTTAAAGCCATACCTATAATTTTGATTAAGAGGATGTAACTTTCTTCTATAGTCTATTCTGGTACAAGGACCATGCCAAAATTAAATTGGAATTGATAACTAAGTAGACATGGTATGATTTAGAACTTAAGATAACTAGTAATCAAATTAATTCTTCTAAGACAATTATATTTTGTTTTATGTTAAGCCCTAGGTTATGGTGATTTACTGTTCAGCAAATCTGTCTGAGAAATATGATACAACAGAGAATGGTGGTCATGATAGCAGTTTCACTGGTGCAAGCAACCGTCATTATAATGCAAAAATTAGTATCAGTGCTGATCACGTAGCTACATGTCTCAGTGGCTGAGTGATGGCGTAGAATACCCAGGGCCCTGCGTTTGATCTCTAACACCATAAAGAAAATTTAAAACAAATAAATAAAATTACTATTATAAAGTATATTAATATATTCTTAAAAACTATGTCTTCCAATTAAATCATCTTGATTTTAAATAGAATGATTCAACTTCACTCATTCACTTACTAAAGCGCCAAGTAGGAACACACTTTAAGTGTCCCAAGTTGGAGAAATCCCATCCAGAAGACAAGTTTAGGCGTTTCAAGAGCCAACTTAACTTAATTAAGGAGAAAGACTAAAACAAGCACATATTCAGCTAACTCGTCCACTTTGGTGATTCACCATGATTCCATCCCTTTCTTTTTTTTCCACATTTTACTGATACGTGTACGTACAAAATTCAAGGTTTACAATAGAGTTGAGCATTTTGTGCGCGTACGTATCTTGTCAAGGTGACAAGGGCTTTCCCACTCTCCTTTTGTCCCGCCCCCTACCCACCCCGCCCTCCCTCCTCCCCACCCTACTCCCCTCTTTCACTTTGTCTTTTGTCTTAAGTTCCATAGGTGTTGTTACCAAAATGGCCATAAAAGTCTCCTATTGAAAGTCATTGATGGGATTATGTTGCTGTCAGCCTTTCCAGTCTTTATCCAGAATTGGGGTAGCCTAGCCCAAGGTCTTCTTCCTGTCCCTCTCTCTTATCCTTGGTATTGGTGACAGGAGAGACATCACAGAACCCAGGCCTACGCCAGACCTGGAGCACATTAGATGCCATGGCTGCTCTTAGATAGCTGATCACCTGGAACCAACGGCCGCAGTGCTGCCACACCTGCCACAGCTCATGGGGAGGTAAAGATGGGAGGCAGAGGCCTCTTTTATACTTTCTGGAACAGCCTATCCCAGCCAGGCCTGGTGGCGCAGGTCTGAAAATCCAGTAGTCTGTGAGGCTGAGACTGGAGAACCACAAACTTGAGCCCAGCCTGGGCAACTTCATGAAGACCCTGTCTGGAAGTCTAAAATAAAAATGGGATATGGATATAGCTCAGTGCAGAGGCTGTGGGCTTTTATGCATCAAGTATATCATGTTTGAGGACCGTAAGCATATAGGAAGACAGGAAGAGAATTAGTACCACAGAAAAGATTTCATTTAAACTATACTTTTTTAAGTTGCTGAAGATTTGAAATTGCTGTTTTTACAGGAAGAATGAATACGTAAAGATATTAATATAGACAGTCCTCTTGGTAGAAAGTAAGGTCTTTTTTAGTGGCATTAAAATTTTTTATTAATGCTATTTTAAGTGATGGCATATGCTACAGTATTGGAAAGGACCTAATATTTTTGATTTCTTTAAAAACTATATTTGGGCAAATCAAAAGCGGCTGAATCATGGAATCTCAATTGAGTAGGGAGTGTTATTTGGTAACCTGCTGACCTGAGTGAATTTTTTTTGAGAAATAACGTTTTTTCTTCTTATCTCTGAATATAATCTGATTAGCTCTGATCATTTAATTCAGCTGAATAACATGGAATGAAAAACAAGTAATCAGTAAGAGGAGAAGCATAACATGAATCTTACCAAATAGTTGGTCCCTAAGTAGATTCTCCCAAAAAATGTAGTAAATGTGGCTCACACAAAATGCTTTGTGAAGTTTTGCTAGGACAAGGGCAGAAAGACCTAGCCTGGCTTTCAATTGTCCTCCCCCAACCCTGCAAATAGTGAGCAGCCTTGAATAAGTCACTTGCAAACACATCATGTTCATCTATCTTTTAAATGAATACTTTGGGCCAAAAGGGGGATCCCGTTTTCTTTTTTAATTTCTTAAACTAGATGCTGGAGTTGCAATGGTGGGACCAAAGAGGAACTATTGTAATTCATTTTTTGTGTCTGTCTATCCAGAGAACTGCTATCTGTACACCCAGCAATGCAGGAGGTGCTGAAAACACAGAAGAAAATTTGACAAAGTTCTTCCCCTCTTGAGATTGAACCCTGGTAGTTGGCTTCCATGCCTAGGGTGCCCAGAACGGAGGTAGATTAACCCAAAGTCATGATGTTTCACGTGGTGGACACCAAACAATCTGCTGCAGTCCTCCATATGACACTTCTTAATGCCCTCCACTCACTCAGAGAGAAAACAAACAAGGGAATCTCACGCAAAACTCTGGCAGCCAGGTAAACTACCCATCTGCCTTGGGAGCTGGACCAGGGGGCTTGTTTTTCAGGAATATCTCCGTTGTATTGCTCCTGCTTTAGGGTTTGGGAAAGAATTGTTCAAATCATCAGGGAGGCAGTTCTTTGAAAGCTCCAGCTAACATTAAAAGAGAAAACAGGAGATTTACAGTCTGAGGCCAGGCTTAATAATACATAACGAATTGCGGTTCTGGTTGGGAATCCCCCTAGGTACCATTCCTAAGGATTCCAAGAATTTAATTGAAATTTCTTTTGGGACAGGAGTAATCATTCACTTAAGCATTATATTTATATTTGTGCATGAAGGAAGAAAGTCAAAGGGCTAATAGACCGAGTGAGTCGAATGGCTGCTTTTCCGCTGCAGGCCATGAGGAGCTGGCAACTCTCTGAGGAAAGCTTATCCTGGCGACAGCTTGCTTAGGTTGGCCCCCTGGGACTGTGGGAGGACGACAGCCTTGTGACTGACAGCTGTTTCTTCCTAGACTGAGACAGAATACATGATCCCAGTGTAGCCTGTTTAATCAAACTGTTTTCAGTCTTGAGGATTAAAAACTTCAAGATGGAACAGTATTCCACACAGATTTACACTTCTTTTTACACTGGTAGTTAACATAGAGTGCTTTAATCCCAGGGAGCCTGTGTCTTTATGAATTTTCAAAGCAAAGTTAATGAGTGACCATTATTCTAGAAATATTTTAGCCACAAAAATTAGTAATAGAATGAAGATGAAAGCTATGGTGTTGTCATGACATTGTCTTCTTAGCACTCTCAGAATTTTCTATTCTTTTCAATTTATGAAGCAAGAAGTAGGTTAATTTCAATGAATTTTATTCCCTATGAAGGGTTGACCCTATTGTTGTTTTCTGAATTTTTTTCAGTTTTTTACCCACAGGTGGAGAAATGCTTGCCTACAATGTGCTTAAGTTTTTAACAGCTTGATTGAGATATATTTTGTAAATGATAAAATCCTCTGACCTTAAGGGTGCTATTAAATGGGATGTTGTTGAATTTCTGAGTTGCACACCCATTGTCACCATCTAATTTTAGCGCATTGCCTTCACCCCTCAAGATGGCTCGGCCTCATTTTCCCCACCTCCAGCCACAGGCAACAGCTAGTTCAGTTTCAGCTTTACAGTAGAAGGCCTGCACTCAGCCCCTAATAGGTCCAGTTTAGTTTTCCCAATGTGAGCTCTGGTCTGTATTTTTTAATATAGTTGATATTATCATCCTTATTTCATAAATGAGAAAATTGAGATTCAGAGAGGCCAGGAAATTTACCCAAAGTCCCAGAGCTGAGAAGCCTCAGGATTTGAACTTTGTTTAGTCTGATTCTAAAGCCCCTTTGCACAGTGCTGCACAATCCCTCCTAGTTTAAAATTGAGCCAGTTGTGGATCTTAATAGAAGTTGGAGATTATGTGAAGACCATTCTTATTATTCTTGTGTGTGTGTTTGGTAAACACACACACATACATATGTGTGCATACACACATGCATACATTGCATTTCTCTTTTCTGCTTTCTCTTAACATTGTTATTACAGTATATATACGTTGCTATTACAATATATATGTACATTTATACATATGTATACTCTATCTTCACACATATGTAACTTGCTTTTCTATCTTGGTGTTTGTATTACAGCCTGATGGCTGACAGTGTTCTGACACTAGCATGTATTAGAGCCAGTTGCTTTCATATTAAAAAATACCCTAGTCTACTTTCTGATTTATAATAACACTTATAAAAATTTGTCTTTCATTATAGCAGTATGACTTGCATTGCAAGATAATAATATAGTATTGGATATTGGCCAACTAATTTTTCACGTCAAAATATATATTTGGGGATATTTGTATAGTTCCGGGTTTTTTTAAGTAGTAGTACAATTAATCAGAGACCTACAATCTGACATATCAGAATGATGCTAAATGATATTAAGTCCTATAAGTTAATAAGGGCTTTAATAAAAAGTGACAAACTCTTAACTGCACCAAAGGCACAGCCAAGCAGTGCAATCTGAGTTTGAGTCTCTGCCTTTCTACTGACCACCAGTGGCTCACATATTTCTCTGACGTCATTATTTGATGCAGATTGGGTCTTAACGAATGACGGTTCTTGTCATTGGCAAGCTCGTGACAGAATTTCAACATTATATCTTTGGATGACTTAGTTGTATATTTTTTCCTGTAAAATGCAGTTATTAACTACTTCATTTTAGATGAATTTAGGTGATGAAATATATATGCATGAGATGTATGAGGTATGATATTTACATGGACAGCAAAAGAGAAATAGGGAGAAAGTCAACCACAATAAATGCTTCTTTCTTGTATGCAAATAACTAGGTACTCCTCCTCTAGGTGGACACTCGGGGTCAAGCTTCTTTCTTCTGATAACAACATCATTCTGAAACCATGAGTGCTGGTACCTCCTGCTTTATAAAAGAAAGAGCACTTGGAGAAGTTTCTTTTGTATTTTTAGCTCTCTGGATTTTAACAGCATACTATACTCCTGCTTGAAGTGACTGATGAGAGTACACATCACCTCAACTCACAACATGGAAACAGGAATCTGTAGTCTCTGGAATAGCTGCCATGCTGTACGGGAAGTTTGAGGCCAGTGGGAGGGGCAACACTCCTTTTGGTGAGCAGATAATTCACTCTGACATTCAGGCTAAGTTTCTGGATAGAGAAGAGGTGATCTGAACCAGAAAGTGAATGAAATCTTGAAACAATTAGGTATTGGGATGGTGAGTAAGTTGGCTTCCTTTGGCTTTTAAACGAAGCTGAATTGTCTTCATAATATTCCTAATTAGTTGTTTTCAGTGCCACAATCAGTACTAAAATAAAAATAAAAGCACTGTGGTGGAAGGGGCTTTGGAGAGGGGCTGCTCTAATCAGATTCTTGTACTCAGGACCACAGTAGAATCTCCAGGTATCCTAGAAAAAGTGATTAAAAACCACCAGAGCAGATTATTTTAATATTCCTTTTCTCAATATTCTCTAATTTCAGATCTTTGTTCTTTGTCCTCTTTTTTATTTAAAAAAAACTTATTTAAACAATCACTGCAAAAAAAAAAAAAAATACCGTAACAGAAACAGCAATGTGTAGACCGGCAGCTAAATAATCTATTTTATTACAATTTTTTTAATAGATGAGGTGTCACTGAGTCACTTAATTTCCCAGTTTGGGCTTCAATTTGCAGTTCTCCTGCCTCAACCTTTTAGATTACAGGTGTTTACCACCATGCCTGGCTGAACGACATTTTTTTTTGGCTTCAATTAGTGAATAGAGAAATGTCACATAAAACCTAGAGCCCAGGCTCTTCTAGAACTAACACAAAATCTGGCAACAAAAGTTGAAGTGTCTTTAATGTCTTTATACTGGCACTGCAGTATAACTACTTCCTTAAAGGTCACTGGTACTTGCTCCCACTTTGCCGCAGACCCCTCTCTGTCTTCCTACCTTGTGTACTCAACCTCTTTGTTCATTTATGCTAACTGCCTACCTTCCGTGGGTCATTTGAACTTGCAAAATGTGTCCCAGTGGAAAATTGTGTGACTTTGTTAATCTTTTTTATCGTTTTTTAAGCAATCAAATAATGATTAAAAATTCTGAATAGGAACAAATTAAATCTCCACTTTCCATCGTTCTTCAATTTATTTTTCATAGAAGATTGGGCCTTGTGATCCTTTCCCTTCTGGAAGACATTTATTTATAAGATGAGTTTTCTATAATGATTCCTCCCTCCCTTCCCTATTGCCTGTTGGTACTCCCTGAAGCCTTTACCTCCTAGGATATTAAATTTCTGTTCGGAGTTAATTTACGTGGTGTGTTTTTTTTCCCCTACTGGAAGAAGGATCTACATAGCAACAATACGTGTGAGAAGAGAGATGGTAGTACAATTTTTATTTTTTTTTTATTTTGGGCAATGTTCTTAGAGTTGTAGCTAATAATGTCTTTGTGGGAATGTGTAGTCAAATTCTGACATGTGTCACGGTTGTCAAAGTCAGCATTAACGCAAAATAATAAGTTTTTAATATAGGATTCAACTTTATTATTTTTTCAAGTAAGCTGTCTATCACCAAGTTCTGAAGTGGATTTCTTTAAAGTCTCCCTGTCTCCAGAGAAAAGGGGGAAAAGGCAGCGTGTCCCTGGACAGGATCTATGACTCATTATGTCAGTCAAACTCCACTTCAGAAGGGAATAAAGAGATTTGTATCTCAAAGCTGCGCGTAGCGACTCCTCAGCTTTTCATTTCATATTTATGAGCGGTTTACTTTGAAGTGTTTATCAGCCAATGCGCAGAAACATGGGGGGGAGAGTCCCCCGAAACCATGCTCATGCCTAAGCTGTGAAATGCTTGCTGAGGAGACCAGCTCATCAGCACATAACTTGCAAAAAACAAACACATAAATAAACTTTTTGTTATTGAGGTCTTAGAGCCATGCGTTTATATGAACTACAGAAAAGGAATAAATACTGCCGAACATTTTGAAATCAGTGTAACACAGGCAACTTGGCTGTACCATATGCTGGGGGTGGGAGGAGAAGGGGTGGTTTCTTGGTTGAAATAAAACCAGGTAGCGGGGTGAGCGATCAAAAGCAGGTAGATGTGTACTTCTGTGTTCCAAAGATTGGGATCCTTAAGAGTGATCACGTGATGACAGGGAGTCATATAACGTCGTTTGTTAAATTTTGACTTGGAAATATAATTCTTCGGGTGTTTGGGGAGGTGGGAGGAGGTACTGCCGAAACTTCGAAGCCACTAGTGACAAGTATTCTACATTTTTAGCTGTATTGGCGCCCAAACCTATTTTAAGATAAATAAACTTGCAGAATGAAAACTGAGAAGATGCGAAATAACCACATCCTGAAATCAAGTATGGAGTTGTGGCCTCTTCTCTGTTTTTAGTCTACAGGTGTACTTTTGTTTAATTAATTCAGGAAATAGTTACCGGGCACCTACTATACTTGATTATGGGTTTATGACAGTTAAGAGCAGCCAACAATCCCAGGAAGGATTTGGTGTGGAGGAGGAAGGAAGCTGGCAAATCCGGGAGGCCCTGTCCATGTTACAAGCTAGTCACTCACTGAAAGAGGAGGACGTGATCGTGATTCTCCTCTGACTTACGTTCTCTGCGTCTGTGCTCTTTGCTTACTTGTTTGTAGCAAACAACAATATTAAACTAGTGAAAAGTGCTTACAGAAACAAGCCTAGGACTGGGGTTTTGCTCAGTGGTGTAGCATCAGCCTCGCATGTAAGAAGCCTTTGGGTTTATCCATGGCCCTAAAGAGAGAAAGACAGCTTGATTCATTTTGATTCTTTACAAATTATCTCTTTGATTTGAACAATTGAGAGGAAATAAAGCTTATGAGCCATTTTGTAAAGGAGATTCATTGCTTTTTATCCCCAACTCCACCCCCATGGCCACTTCACCTTCCAATATCCTAATTGGGAGCGGTGGCTTTATGCCTAGTCTGTCCAGAATCACAGAAGCTTAGGGCTGAAAGCCTTTAGACCTAACTATAATGCATAGCTTCTGAGAGAGTGTACATGCTTTGAAGAGAGAAAGAGGGAGAGAGAGAGAGAGAGAGAGAGAGAGAGAGAGAGACTCATCAGTTTTTCCACCTTCTCCTCAAACGACTTTACGTCTGTTATTTCTTTCATTTAGGTTCATAATTTTCTTACTCCTATATTCTGAGGATTACATGATATCTTGCATTTTGCATATAGAGTGTGTATTACCCAGTATTTATTTACATGTGTTTATAACCCAGTATTTATTTCACACCGCACATATCTGCTAAATAGTAAGCCATAAATGTTCATTGAATGAATATATGAATGATGCCAACCATTCCTATCGCATCCTTTTATTTTCAAAAGAACCTGCAGACTCAAGATTAAGCAACTTCTCCATGGTTACATGTTCCTAATCTAGGATTTACAGGAAAAAGGAATAGATATCCCCCACCCTACGTCTCCCTGCTCTTCCCCGACACTGTAGGCAGAGTAGAAAATAAACTCATCAGGAGCAAGATGTGATATTGTAGTTGTATATTTGTATGTATACCTTTCTAATTAGCCTGGGAGATCTCCCAAAGTAGGTGCATAGCTTTCCTGACTCTATTCCTGGCTGCTTCTTAGGATATCTTTTTGTCTATTTGGAGAGCCGAATTGCACTAATCAGTTTGAAACATGAACAGCAGTGCCCTTGGGGCTGTGTGTGCAGTATAATGGCAGCTATTCTTGGGGGGACTTATGTGCAAAGAAGCCTAAAACCTGCCAGATATGCAGGAAAGTCAACCAAAGCCTTTGTGAGGAGTGTTCCTGATAATGCTGATGGATTGGTTTTCTGAAAGGACTATTTTGATTTCCTTATCCGAATGGAGATTGAGCACAGTGCACACAAGAGAAGGTGATTTGGAGCCAATTCTAAGAGAGAGGAAATTGAAGCAAGAAATAAGTGTTTGAAATAATAATCTGCTGTTGATCCCTAACCAACCTGAAAGGACAGCAGAGGAATTAATGAGGCTCCTAACCCCTTGTGAGATAGAACTATCAGACTCGGGCCAGGCCTGCAGCAGTTTCCCTGGTGGTCTGCTTATGTGTTATGAGGAACCAAACAAACCCACTGTCCCCTTTGAACAGGCAAAGCTATCTTGATATGAGAAATGTAACTTCTCAGATGAAATCTCAGAAGGTGCTAGGTAGTGCAAATGTTTTTTTCATAAAACACCCAGAAAGCCTCAGCAAGGAGAAGATCTCAAAAGAGAACATTTGTTGCATTGAGTTTAATTACCCGTCATTCTAGAAATGTAGCAGCTTTGATGAGAGAAGCTGGCACTTTAGAAAAGACACAATCTACCAAAAGTGACCCCTATTGCTTTTCTTTTTTTTTTATTTTGGTGATGCAAAAGAGATGCCTTCCATTCTCAGCTCTGCCCAAGGTGTGCATTGAAACTTATGACAGCCTAGGAAACCCTTACTTTCTTCTCAAGAGAAATAGATAACTCTTGCCATTTTCCTAGATGCTGTTGAGTCCTAAAGCTGTGTGCTTCGAAAAACTCTTTGATAAATGTCTTCTGTGAATATCAAGCAGTTGGAGATGGTAGAATCATTGGATTCTGGGAGATAATATGGGAAAAGGAGGAAGAGCCAAGAAAGTTGCTTGTAATGATTGAACAGTTGTTCCACTAATTAGAAGAGGCGGGATGATATGAGCCCTGGGCCTGCCTTTGCCAGAACTCCTGACAACAGAGACCAGGCACTGTTCCTGTGCCTCTGAAAAAGCCAAGTGGCCAGAGCATTTGATTTTGTCAATGGAAAAATACATTACTTTTGCATTCTTGCACGGTAATAATGTTAAAATATAATTCAGATTTCTTTTAAAATCCCTTGAGGTAATAGATATTTTGATTCCTGGTGATTTTTGTCTTTCATACATGAAAGGATGACACAGTAGACAGAGGACTATATTGAAATTCATGGGCTATAGGCAATTTTCCCTCAGTCAGGCCCTTTCTCCATAAAAATATTTAATACTAGGGACGTAGATCAGTTGTAGAACATTTTCCTAACATTTGTGTGAGGCCCTGGGTTTCACCCTCAGAACTGCCAAAAGAATAAAAAAATACAACTGCCTTTCTCAAAAAAATGCAGTTCTATATTAAGAATTCTCATTAAACTAGTTTTTATTTTAAAAATTAAAGCTTTAAAAGGAATTAAAGGTTCTCTATGTGCATGGTGCCTGTTGGGCCCAGTAGATTAGTTAGTCTGGGGAGAAAGCCACGTTGAAACTGACATCTTGTAATCGCATTCACTTGTGGATCTAAAATGTCAATTTTAGTATTCTTAGATAAAGAGCTCTTATCTGAAAAATAATTCCCTTATCTGATGAAAAGTGGAAGCTTGTTGCACAATCCTAATTAATGACTGGATTCAGAATTTAGAGTTTCAATTTCTACTTAAAGAATAATATGGCTCATGTATGATCCATGAACCTAAATGTTGTAATTTTCTTCCGAATGTAGGATCCATCCCTTCTAAGAACAATGTTTCAATATTGCTTTCAATATTTCATTTTTAAAACTCAGTGTATTCTCACTAATTGAATTTTTTATATGAGACAAGGTAGTCTCGGTGAATGATCAGTTCAGTGTTTCATGTATACTATAATCATTTTGAAGCTTATGAATTTCAAATCCCCCATAATTGGGCACTGTAATTGCACAAAAATCTTTGGTCTACACATTCTTTCACTCTTGTAGATGTCAACTTCATTCCCTCTGCTGTCTCCAAGACCTCTAGAACCTACTGTATCTTTAATTAGAAGCAAATTACCACACGAGTCCCCTGTTTGCACGCCCCAGCATCTGCAGTCCCATGCTCGGTCTTCCTCACTGTCATTGATGATGAGCAGCTGCTACTGCTACCAGAACTATTCAGAGTGCATAGTGCTGCTCCTCTCTGCCAGCCTATTCCAGGAGCACAGGTACTGTTCTCGCCCGAATGAACCGTCATTTCATTGCTATTAGCACCCAAAAATATCACTGTTTTCCCTCATTTTTCTTCACCCATTTCTTCCTGTCTCACTGCAGTGTCCTTTATTAGTCCTCACAGCAAGCTTCAGAAGTTTTGTCAATCCTATTGTCTCTGATTTCTCTCTCCCATTTTCTTAACAACACAGTCCCATCAGGTTATCACTCATGACCTCTACGTGATTTCACTTCCCCACGGCTCTCAGTGATTACTGTGCTGGTACATCATAATTGTCAATCTTGGTTCTTAAATAATGACCTATTAAGAACATTTGAAACATCTCATCACTCTCTCTCTCCTCTCTGTTTGATACTCTTCCAAAGAATATCAAATCTTCACTAAGAACATCAAAGGATTTTTTAAATCTTCACTTAGACTCTATTCTTCCATATTCTGTGGATTTCTTCGTTTTGCATTGATTATTGTTTTGATAATTTTTTGATTTTTTTTTCATCTTTTGTCCAGATTCTTAATTTAAAAGGGTCGTGTAGTCTCTCCTCCTCTGAGAAAGTAGAATCCTAGGTTTGAACCCAACCTGGGAGAAATAGCAATCTAATGAGACCTTGTATCAAAAAAAAAAAAAGAGGCTGGATTATAGCTTCCAAGGCCCTGAGTTCCTAGGACTGGGAGAAAAAGTGCTGGCTGCTCAGAAAACACATCTAAGCATCTTATTACATAAGGCTCAGTCCTTGACAGGCTTTTCTCTCTATAGTTATTCCAGACTTCGTGATCTTGCCCGGCTCCGGGGCATTAATAGGCAGCTATCTGCCAGACTCCAAAAATCTTTATTTTGATATTAGGTCTCTTCATAAAATATTTAGTTAATTCATCATCATATCAGCTCATATCAAATATACAATTCAAATCCTGTATGTTTATGAATCCTAATCTATACATACACACGTACGCACACACACACTTTAACTCATGCTGGCTCATGTGGCATTTCCCAGCTTATTGGGCGTAACTTCTTCCCTTCTAGTTTTTTGTCCAAAAATGTCGATGTCACCTCAGACTGCTCTCTTTCTACCAAACCCTACGTGCATGCCATCAGAGAGTCCCACCACTGCCCACAGCTCTAGCACTTCAGTCCAAAGAGGCTAGAATTATGATTCATAAATACTTTCTTCGTGATCTCCTTGATTTTCCTCTCGCCTTCCTTTTCCACATATCCTAAGACAGTGATCAATGCAATCTTTATTTAACTGTGAATTGCACGACGCCATCTCTCCTCACTGTGTTCTAGCCGCTCTGTTAGGAGATCCTTTTGCAGAGATATTATCGAAGTTATTTTGTTGATGAGAACACAGACGCTTGGAAATAAGGGATTAATAAAATTGCACGTGACCAAGCCATACGTGGGGAGTAGGAACTTAAATGTTCAGTTGCTTGCATCTATGGTGTTGGTAACCATGCAAACACGGAGTCACTCTCTGAGAGAGAAAAGCTCAAGTTCATAGCAATAAGTCAGCCACAATGATTTTGCTCCACAGGTCTTTCCTCAAACGTTATCCCAGAACAACTGGAATTTTTAAAACGTGCAAATGGAGGTATTACTATGTTGTTTAATTCAAAATACAGATGTGAACGTGATGAGAGATATGACAATAGAAAACAAATGTACCATAAATATCTTTAAACATGACATAGATGATCCAAGGATTTTAATTTTTTTAAATCAAAAACTTGATGTCAAAGGACAAATAAGAAAGTAAACAACACTGATAACTTGTAATTAATGAACAAGAATATTTGATCAACTCTGTTTCAAATCTTTTTCCTAATTTTATTCTTTTCCATCCACCTCTTGAAATAACTATTTTTAAAAATTGGCAAGTATTTTCAGTCCAGATTTATCCTGTTGGTGTACTTGCCTCTGTAATAACATGTAGTCTTAAATTTCGTATTCTTGTTATATTATTATATTTCTTATAGATCTGAGATCTATTCCTTTAAGAGAAGCCAAGGATGTAGTTCCTAATAATTCTCTAGTCATAAAATTGTTGTTTTATGACAAATGATGGCTTGTGTAAAAGGTTTGTGTTTCTCTTTGCCACTTTTTCAGGAGCCATTTCTATCATAAGACTGTTATGGTAAGCAGTATAAAAATAAAATTACTTAGCACATCTAATTTGGTGGCAGTTTTGAGTGGGTCAGGTGAAGCATTTTGTTTGTTTGTTTGTTTTGAAAGTCATTTCTTGATACGTCTGGATATCCTGTGACGCTCCAGAATCTGTTCTCTATATCTTGGAGAATATGTCCATTGTGTGTTGGTGGAAATGTTTATAAGGTCCTGTGGCTTCCGGCTCTAACCACGTTGGGAGTGTACAGTAGCAGAGAATTAGTCTCTGGCATTGTTGAAACTGGTTAGTTAAAACATCACTCACATCGTGAATGTTCCAGTGCTAATGGTGTAGTATTTCAGCTGCGATGATGTAAATTTTTTTTTGCCCTATTTAGCCAGCTTCTGCTTTCTATTCCTGAATTCTTTTTCTTTTTTTTTTTTTTTTACTTTGCCTTAGTGTGACTCAACAACTCTGTAAGTCAACAGCTGCCAGATGCTAAATGTAATTAAGTCTTTACATGTATTCGTAACCTACGACATGTGTTTGAAACACAGGAAGCGAGGTGGGAAAGGAAGAAAAGAAACTCTCTTGACTCGCTTTCAATTATCTTCTCCCCGCCTAACGTATGCTCACAGGCACGGGAAACTACGGCCTTCCCGTCCTCTGAAAGCTCCCTGGCTGGAGGCTTAGCAAGGTTCTGAGTAAGTACCTCCATCCTAACAGAAGTCAGGGAGGAATTGTTTTACAGACAAGGGAACGGCATTAACATTTTCCCCAAAATCTGTGTGATCACCGTGTAGGATCTGATTAGCAACTGAGGTTGAAATATCTGCTCTATCCGTGTTCAGCTAGGGTTACACTGCAATCCATCCGTCTCACTGGTTGTCAGATTGTAGATGAGTTAATTAACTCTTGAGATCTGGAATAACTGTTCGATAAGAAAGTCAAAATGTTTTCAAAACATCAAGTGCATGATGAAAACACAAACTCTGATGAGGTTGAGAGGGCAAATATTATTTGCCTTTGTCAAAATGCTTTTATGTTACAGCTTTTCTAGTGACATGTCAAGTAGCCTTCATCTTATCTGAGAAGGTAGAATATCACATGGCTTATCAGACAAGCCTTAACTATATCTAAGTATTTCAGCCTAACTAGCAGTTGCATTTAATAAATTATATTGTGACAGTAAATTTGAGAGTGGCCCTCTATATAATTGGCCATCATTTAGTAGTTGTATACTGACTGGTAAGATAATCATAGTGGTGATATTAATAAAAACAGCAAATAGTTATTGATTGCTTGCTTTGTGCTATACTCATCTAAATTATATATGTGTGCATATGAAACTATTTCAACATGAAGAAAGCACTGTTACTCTTCCATTTTATAGGTGAGAAAATTGAAGCATAGTAACAACAAACAGTTTGATCAGAACAACAATAAATTTATCGCACAGTGTGAGAAACCGCTGGGCAGCTAAAAAAATAGACAGTCAGAGCAAAAGAAAAGAAGCACTAAAAATAAGGTAAAGAAAAACAAGCATTGAATTGCAATCCCCTGGTAGTTTTTTGTTGAAATTGAGGGCTGCTGTAAGAACTGTGCTTGCAAAGTTGGACCCTGGATTTGAGACAAAAGAGAAGTTAATGAAGCAGATTTCTACATGAAGACAGTAAAACTAAAGAGTAGACACAGCACTTGGGTCAAGAGCCACAAATCCTTAGTTTAGCACTTTGTGCTTTTGAAAATGAAAAGGCAATGTATACTCAAAGTACATAGAATTAAGTATGTAAGATATTAAACCTTCATGATTAAGGATGAGAAAATCAATAAACAAGTGATTTTAACCATTAAAGTCTTAAACTGGTAGAAGTTTTCAGATATAGACTATCAATAAGGTAGAGAAGAAAAAATTAAAAAGTTGAAAAGCAATGTAAATTTAATAAAAACACAATTTTAAAAGTTTAGTTCATATAGTAAATATGGGATCAGTTACAGAAAAAATTAGTCACTGAGAAAAAAATGATCATAAGGAATTAGCAAAATAGCTCAGAGAAAGAAGAGATTGGAATATAATGTACAGGGGTAGCAATAGCCTGAAGGGTAGCAATTAATTAGTGAAGAATATGGAAGTAAGTAATGAGTAAATATTTTAAAACATTGGCCAAGAAATTTTAACATTAAGAAATGAATATACAGAAATTGGAGCATATATCAATTATGAGAAGAAGTAATAGACTAATACAGTGTTCATACTTCGGTACTTAAACAGAATTTCCTTTTAAAAGTGAGGAAATATACCTATAAAAAATCTAAGTGAAATATGAGTAATTATTTTAACCAACAAGAAAGTGGAGGCAATTATAGTAGTAGGGAAAGAACATGTAAGAAAAACATAACAAATTAATAAGTAAACCTACAGCTGTATTCATCATTACATTAAATGCAAGTGGACTTTCATATCAATTAAAAAGAGATTGCAGGATCACTTAAATAGCAAGTTCTAATTGTAGGCTGCCTACAAAAGATGTACATTAAATACAAAGGCACAGAAAAGTTAAACATAAAAAAATAGAAGGAGATTTAACAAGTATTTATTGTTCACGGTAATACGGTACTATTTATTGTTCACAGAAGGGCGTGGAGTATATGACCACCGTCACCCACCTTGCCCTCTTAAGCACTGATAAGACACAAGGCATAAGGTCTTTTGATCACAGTAGTTTTCAAGGGGATGTTCTACAATTCACACTATATGATGTACTATAAAACTCAATAGATTTCAAGACAAAAATCCCAAAGAGTTTATTGTCCTTTTAATATGTCTTAAATTAATAATCAGTAATAATAAGAAAAGCTAAGCAAATCCCAGATATTTCTAAGTAAAGTTGCACATCTAAAAGTAACACCCAGGTAGAACCGGTGACACCAGTAATCCCAACACTTGGGGAAGCTGAGGCAGGAGGATAGCAAGCAGTCCACTCTGGTCAGCTAGGGACTTAGTGAGACCCTATCTCAAAATAAAATAGAGGGCTGGAGATGTAGCTCAGTGCAAAGACTATGGGTTATTCAACCCCTTTATTTAAAAAGCAATAATGCTAAGATTGTATTTTCTGACAATCTAGCCTTAAACAGATACAAAGCATATATTAAAACATTAAACATTAATATGAAAACATCAGAGGGAAATCCCTTCACAGTAGGAATTTTCAACATGTATCTTACAATTATTGATAAGAAAAAAAAACCTTAGCGAATCAGTATCGATGGATAGAAGTGTCTGATCTGAAGTTCTCATACCATGGCGAGGCATAGGACACAAAAGATCAAAATTTTTAAATACAGAAAAAAAAAAAAAACCCAATTGAATGAACTCAAAAAGTGTCAGTTTGTATATAGAAGGGTAGAAAACAATAAACTAAAAATGATGCAACCTGTAAAATACCATCAGAAAAGCAAGATTTAATTTTATGAAAAACAAGTCAATGTTTTGAAAAAAGAAGACATGAATAAATGCTAGAAGGAAGGAAAATGTAAGTCTATAAAACTAATGATTTTTGAAAGCTCAAAAATATTTATACACGTATAACTTTATGCCAATCCACTTGAAATATATGAGGTATGATTGAAAAACTCAGCAAATGTTGAAATTTTTTAAATGGCCACAGCAAAAGACATATTGATGTCAGTCCCACTCAGCATTTTCCCTATTGCTCCCAACACGTTTATTCCATTTTTCTTAACACTTTCTAAAGTGTGCATGAAAATCCTCCTTCATAAGTGTCTCTAGCTGTGCTGTTGTCACTGCCTCGATGTCCTGAATCCGTTCACAATATTTACCCTTTCCGGTCATTTTGACTTTGAGAATGACCAGAAATTATACCACGTGAGATCCAGCCAATAAAGTGGAGGAGGACACGCTATAATGTTCTTGTTTGAAAGAAATTGCTGTCAACATTTTCAATCTATTCAGGACATCCAGGCAGCCACAAAAAGACAGTCACAAAAGGACTCTCAGAATTGCTTCAGAAAAGTGGCGTGAAGGATGGGATACATGTTTGAACCAAAGGAGTTTTTCGAGGAGGTAGATGATAATGTGTCTTTTACTGTAATTCTTAAAATTTTTTTCTTTCAAACAATTTTTGCACATGCCATTAGATGAAATGGACATATCCTCGTACAAATGCCTATTCTAGAACCTTCTAAATCCCACCAGAGAAAACCAGAAATTACTACTAATTCTATAATCAAGAAATAAACTACTTTACCTGTAAACGGATGGTCAGCACAATGGGTAGGCAATGTTCTGAGAATTTTGTGAGCCTTGCTTCATGCACTGCAACCCTAGGAGTGCAGGTGCTGCTTTTAAATCCACTGTATAAGTGAGCAAGTAGAGACGCAATAAAGCCACTAATCTGTAAGACTGTTACTGTTAACAAATCTTCTTAAATGAATATTCTAACTCCCTTTTCTTAACTCTAGAGACTGTCTCTCTTAACACTTTCTGAAGCATATATGAGTCGTCTCTCTCTCTCTCTCTCTCTCTCTCTCTCTCTCTCTCTCTCTCTCTCTCTCTCTCTCTCCATGTACTTCCTGACCATTTCTTAAAGCAGCTGTCCTGATTATTTGAAAACTATATGCTAAACACTTAGGACTGTGCATGACATGTTACAAAGCCTTCAGTGAGTATGAGCTAATGTACTGGCCATTCTCAAACATGGAATGGATAGACTGTCATAGCTACCTTGCAACCGTCTTCCCCACCCCATTAAAAAACATCATTTGGAGACACAATCTTCTGTGGTCAAAGGATGTGTGCATTTATGGTGCTCTTACATTGGATGACTGATTGGTGTAGTGTAATCCTGAAATTGATTTTTAATCTTGTATGAATTTCCATCAGCAGCAAAGAGTTCCAGCTAGCTAGGCTCCTGGACATGTATGTCTACTTACAAACTGCCGGTGGTTCCACTGAACCTTTTCTTGTAACTGCGTTTGGATTTGCCAAATTGGGCTTAGTTCTGATCGGAATGGGAAAATGCCACCACCTTACAGCATAAGGG
This sequence comes from Ctenodactylus gundi, assembly GCA_004027205.1. Classification (NCBI taxonomy): domain Eukaryota; kingdom Metazoa; phylum Chordata; class Mammalia; order Rodentia; family Ctenodactylidae; genus Ctenodactylus; species Ctenodactylus gundi. The sequence goes on from PVKB01000393.1 coordinate 727,536, forward strand.
CACCTTCACCTTTCTCTTTGAAAGTTACACAGTTTACAGGAAAACCTACCACACTGGAACTTCTCTGCCTTTCCTGGCCATTTTAATCTTCCCTTGATCTGTGGTACGTTCACTTAGGTTGTAATTTTTCTGTTTACAAATTGTGAAAGTTTTAACATATCAGAAATTCATACTGATTAATTTAAAAGTTTAAAAATATGAAAGTATTAACATTTGATGTATTATGTGTAAAATGAAGTTGAGATTCTTAAAGTATATTTTTGTAATATAAATATTTGAGTTAAATTTTTATCAATAATCATGCTTAAACCACTATTCTGTAATTTCAAATATGGGATTTTTGATGAACAGTTCTCTTAACATTTGGGAAAATATCAGAATGTATATAAGCAAAAGAACTTAGAGAGTATTAAAAGATAGTGTAAGTGAAGAATTTTGATACATGAAAGCAGACAACATTGGAATTTTTAAGTAATTATCTAAATGGTTTTCAAAATTATGATTACTATATATATATATATATACATATATATATATATAGCTGTTTTCATTTGTATAGATAATTTTGGTTACTGTTTTAGGCTGATTGTTTTTTATAACCCACACATATCTTCAATTGCTCAATATCTGAAGATAAAATAGTTATATGAACATAATGTAACAATTTGGCAACACATTTTGATTAATCAAAATAAAATAAAATTCTATCATATAATTTCCACATTTTTCTTGACAACATTCTTCTTGGCAAAATCAAAGACATACATTGAAGTTAAATCAAATACTGATGGAAAGAACTATTACATTACAAATTTTCCTTAAATACCTTCTAGAGAAATTTACAGTCTGTATTTATTCTTTTAACACGTAGAATTCAACAGTTGCTCAGGAAAAAAAGATCTGTTTTGTTAACAAGAGCTTCCTTTTCTTTCAGAATAATTGATTCTTGAGAAATTCCACTTTAAAAAAGTCATGTTTAAAACAACAAATATTTCATATTGCATAGCAACAATTTTGCATAGCAAAAATAATACATAGCAGCTTAATTTAACAATATCATTTACTGTCCCAACTATGCAATATGTTATCAAAAAGATACAGATAAATTTTGTGATAAGGCATAATACAAATTTTGTTGAGAAGTTATGTGATTGTATAACACTATCCTTCATGTTAGACTTTCAGCATAATCATGGATGGTGGGTAGAAAAGATATATATATATATATATATATGATAGACTCGTTAATTTTATGGGTTTTATTAATCCCTAGTTTAAATAATTATTATTACTCATTCAAGTTGAGGTTCCCTGATTCTTGGTGTGATTGATAACTTCCAGTGTTTTCTAACTCTTTGGAGCATTACAGCATGAAACCCTGGCTCTTAATAAATCTTCTGTCATAGTACACCTCCTCTGACACTGAGTCAATGGAAAAGTGGGGCATTGTGACTTGATTGTCAGATGTTGGTAAAACCCCTGGGTTCTCATTAGTGTCCCTCCACAAGGCAGGGGATGAAGATAGAGTGGGAGAGGATGACTTTGCTGCTGGTTGAACTGGGGATTTCAGCTCCCCACAAGGCCTCTGCAGATATCCCTCTGATTCAGAAGAACAGAGGAACCTCCTTATGTTTCCCAAGGAGCCTTCCCCTAATATGTGGTGAAATTAGACTTAGCATTCGGTCCCTCTGAACATCAGAGGTTGGAAGGGGGTCTCTTCTTGGTCCCCACTGACACCGGGAAGGTAACCCAGGAAATACTCATTACAACCCGGAGAGGATGAAGTTCTGGATCACCACTGCACCATCTTTCATTCGATCGTAGTGTGTTTGTGAAGGTGTAGGAGCAGGACTCCTCGATACAGCACATTGCATTCTGAGCTCATTTTGTTTGTTCCCATGAATGTTTCAAATTTGCAGGTTTCTTTACCAGAGGTCTGGGACTCATGAAGTGATATAAAAGCCCAAGGAACTTACCAAGGCCTTAATTAATAGGTCTACCCTTCCCCCCTCTCCTTCCAGAATCTTGCATGGTTTTTGTATATAATGTCCAGGGATTTTTAGCTGTACTCAGTGAGAGTAGAGAAAAATAGGATATTTTTTCTAGATACAGAACTAGAAATTTGTCAATACATTTTCCGTAGCTCTTATTGTTAGGCCAACGACATCTTTTCTCTTGTTAAGTTGGCTTAATTTTATTGGATCATGATTCTACAGCCCGGTTTATGATCCTAGTGTCTTATGGTCTATAAAATATTTCATGAAAATCTGCGTTTTCACCAACTTTTCAATTTAATTTCATTTTTGTCACCATCTTAATCTCTGATGTCATTAAATAATTGGTATCATAAACATTGATATGGTTGACATGTGAAGAGATACTCTTAGCACGCAGGAGAAAGGATGGGTATTCCTTCTACAAGTGGTTACTAGTTACTGTTTCAATGGTTTAACTTTTACTTTCTTGTGTAAATATCTTCTCTTACCTTCAGGAGGCTTGTATAGTAACGCTCGGGTAGCAAATGTTTTCTACATTGTGCAGTATTTATTACTGTGGTTAACTTTTTACGTCTTGTTAGTGAAAATCTGTTCAAATGCTACCATTTTCAATGCTATTGGTACTCTCTTGTATTACCATGTCATGATGATTCTGGCTTAGCTACATATGTGCTTCTTCTAGTTCAAGGTCATTTCAAAGTGTGACAAGTTGGTAAAAACAAGATAAAGCCATGCTCACAATACACTTTTTTTTTTAGAATTGTGTCCCTGAGTGGAAAAATTAGATTAATGGACAACTCTTGATATCTGTTTCTAAAGCTCACTCTAAAAAGTTGTGAAGAGAATGTGAGTTCTACATGCAAGTTATAAGCAAGGCAAAGGCCACCTAAGGCCAAAGAGAGTTCTTAAGGAATGACTTTGAAAGACTTGTGGTTTCCTTCCCCACAAACTTAACCATCTGACAGACATCAACATTTTCTCTGAGCACCTTAAATTGTAATAAGATTGTATAATGTAAATACCATAGGTTTTGTGGGATCGTTCCTTATTTAAAAATTGACTATGAACATGCTGTCATTATCTGGGTCTGCACTGGGCAGTATTGGCAACATCCATGAAATATCTATGAAATGAGTTGGCATATTGTTCATCTACATCTACTTTAATCAGCAGTATCAGAGAACTGGAGGCAAATGGAGGGTAAATATGTGTTCCGTGACTACTGCAATATTATGCCTCCTCTTTATTTTTCTACAAGATAGTAAAGAATGAATGAAGTCTTGAACGCTTTCCACTAGACATCTTAGCTTGGAGAATCCCAAAATGACTGGTCTCTCTCTTCCATTCAAAGCTGCCATGGAGTTTAATAAAGACATAAGTATACAAGATGAATTAGAGCAAAATCAGTCTTCCATCAATGAGCAAAGTAAGTGCAAAACAATAAGTTGACATAGTATGAAAAATTCCCCATAATTTTTTATATATTCTAAGACGTGTATAACATGGAGTTTCATGCTGTAAGATGAGCCACCTGAAAAATGATTGTCTAAAATCAGTTTATGAAGAAGTATGTTTGGAGAAACTGGGTGCAGTTATAACAAGGGGGCTCTAAAGGGCACATGGTAGCTTGTCAGGGGAGCTCCCTGTTCCTCTCGATGTACTCGTTCTCCCTAGAAGACCATCCAGTGGACAAGCTGTGAGACCCAGAAGAGTTGACCTCAAACTGACCTTTCAAGCCTTCCATCTTCTTTTTATATAGTTTATTAATGTATAGATTGTTCTCTGTTTATGGGATTTTTTGATTAATGCCTGTTTCCCAATTAGACTGTAAATGTCATAGACTGTATTTTTATAATGCTCTCGCTATGTCCCCAATGCCTAAAACATTGCTAGGAACAATAAATATTTGTTGAATGATTTAATAAATAATAGACTAGTTTTTCTCTCCTGCTCTATGGCCCAAAAGTTTCATATGTGAACCAACAAGCCAGAATGGGCTTAGTCTCCAATCTGTCCTAAGTAATTAGAATGAAGTTTCTCTTCTTTGTGTTAATAAAAAACAGAAAGATATGAGTAGGAATTCTGGAGAATATAGAGCATTGGGGGATGAAGATAAAGATGAATTTAAAAGGTGATTTTTTTTGTTCAAAGATAAAGATAAATTCAGAGGTAATGTTTTGAAGAAGTAATTTTGTTTTGAGAGGAAAAAAAAATTCCTTGGTGTAAACTACATGAACTAACTCATTTCCCTTCTCAATGTGAATCCGCTATTTCCATTTTTCTTAGTAGCACTGCTCGTCTGTGGCTTAGAAGCTACAAGTTTGATGCAGGAGCCTTTTAGTGTACCTTTTCTTTGATAGCATTTATGGTTACTATACAATTTATGCAATTTTTAAAATCCTTGATGATTTCAATTACACATGAAAATAGTAAATTTTTTTAAAAAATTATGGAGCCAATTTGGTAACCAGAAAAGGACACTATGTATATTTGATGGCTTCCAGTGTCCTAGGCCTATTGTTGCCTCTTATCACTAGTGCTCAGATCAAAAACTGTGAGGGGTGCTCTGTAAATAGCATCTTTGCCATCAACAGCTGTTTCTTTCTTGCCCAGGAGGACTTTCAGCCATGAGTAGGACCATGAAATGAGGATAGGCTAGAAGGAAATTTGCCATAATACACAGACATCTCATCTGAAATCTCATGTGGAATAGTAACCAACATGTTTTAGTCTGAGTTGTTTTTATTTGTCAAGAAGAAGTTAAGCAATATGTATTACCGACTCTAAAGATGAGATATTAATACTGAATAACTTTCTAGTTACTATAAGGAAGGTAGCAGTACAGAGAAATGCATTTAGAAAGATAGAGAACCTTCTGTTTTATAGACTATGTGACTAAAATAACATTTTAGTGTACAATTGTGAGCTAATAAATAATTATAAAGGACACAGAACAGAGCACATCAGGTAGAAAAACTGAGAGTAGCCTAGTAAAGTATATCTAGCAAATATCCAGCAGCACTCAGCTCTGCTCTAGAGGCACTGAAGACTTCTCTTTTCTCACACAGGTAGTAGGCAGCCACCCCATGCCCACAGGAATTTGTCATTGGGTTCAGTCCCAAGTGAATAAATTCCACATAGAAAAGGTAGTTACTTCTAGCATTGAGTTCCTTCCATGTACCCAGTTCAGGAAGGGTGTAAGAAGATCAGTGTGCAGCAAAGAGGGAAAATCAAAAACAGAGTAAACAGACGCTTTTCTGTTACAAATTAAAGACTCACCAAGTTAGCATAAATAGTTGGATGCTCTTTCAAGTCAAAGATGATACTGCATGTGTGCATTATCACAGAGTGTAAAGTTTCATCACATACACTCTAGAGAGATGAAAAAATTCACGATGGCTCTCAGGTAATAAATGCCCATAGAGAGGGTCAGCTTCTGTCTTTGGTGTTGAGCGATTTTCTCCAGTCATAGGATAGAAGTGCATTTTCAATGCATTCTTTTCATTGTCATAAATTGGTTAAGCACAAAAGAAATCAGCTTTTTTATGTCCATAAATGGAGTATACCATGTGATTTCATCTAATTCGCATTGAAACCTTAAAATATCTTTTCATGAAGCTGAATGGTAAAAGACACAAATAAATAGAGTGATTAATATGCAAGAAAATGTTACTAGATTGCCTTTCCTTTGAGATTGCTTGACACTGTGGAAAGAACACAAACTTAGGGCTTGCAGAGACAGGCGAGCCTTAGATCGCCACTTGCTCAGGTATGACCTTGTACATAGTATTTAATCTATCATTGGAAAGTGGTGATAATAACACCTAACCTCCTGTGTTATTGCAAGATTTCAATGAGAAAAATCCTGTGACGTACCCAGCCCAGTTTCCAATCCACGCTAACAGTGTTCAGGGAAAATGACTACTGTCTTTGCCTCGTGGCCATCAAAGCCTGGGCCAAGTACTCGCACACTCCTGTGTGTACACTTGCATTGTGCGTAGATGAAGCCTACTAGCGATTTTAATTGTTTTTTAGCAAAGATAAATTATTTGATATCCTTCCAAAAACACCCGTTAGCACTTTATCCTTCCCATACTGATTTTGGTAACAGATCACATATATTTATTTAGAAAAACCCCACTTGCCACATGAGGCAGGTAATGATCCTGAGAGGGATGTGAGATTTGAATACCCATAGTTGATAACACAGGGGGGTCCCAGAGGTAAGTGTTGCCACAAACAAGAGTGTAGCCCGTCAAGTAGGGGTCCAGCTTCGGGCCTTCCCGTGGTGCTTTGTATTTCTTAGTGGGTGCAGGTGGCAAGTGACATAAAGACAGATTGCATAGGAATTAGATTAAGGTGTCAGCACCATCTAAATGGGTTGTGTTGGATTAATAACTTAAATGCCTCATGAATAAAGTGATTCCAATAATATATCATCTTCCCGAATTTGTTAATTTAGAAATATAGTGTAGAAATGTAAAGTAAAATTTACTTTTAAAAAACCCAAGTAAATGTTTCATATGTACTAAGTGTAATGAATCCAGTGATGTTTGGGTCACATGTTACTATCCTAATAGCAGTGTTAAAATGCCTAAAAACATTTGAAATAAAATCTGAGCTCGCTGTTGTTAAGATTCATGTTCCTTCTTGGTTGTTTTACATTTGCCCCCAAATCCTGAATCTTCTAGTCCCAAGACTTGTTTCTCTATGTCTTGACCAATTAGTTGTTTCCCTTAGATTAAAAAGGTGTATCCGCTTTTTTGTAAGAATACGTGTAATTTTGTCAAGCTTTGCTGCACTGTTTAATGCCTGTGCCTGTCCCTGTTCCCTTAGGAACTAACTTCACCCTTGCGGAACTGGGCATCTGCGAGCCCTCCCCGCACCGAAGTGGCTACTGCTCCGACATGGGAATCCTCCACCAGGGCTACTCCCTGAGCACAGGGTCCGACGCTGACTCTGACACGGAGGGGGGCATGTCCCCCGAACACGCCATCCGCCTGTGGGGACGCGGGATAAAATCCAGGCGCAGCTCCGGCCTGTCCAGTCGTGAAAACTCGGCCCTGACTCTGACCGATTCTGACAACGAAAACAAGTCCGACGACGAGAGCGGTAGGCCAGCTTTTTGGAAACTTTTGAATATTTGTGCACTGTGCAATAGGGGGCTTGGGATTTCTTTGTTGGTTTTGTTTTGTTTTGTTGCTTCTTCCTTTAACCGAGAGGATCCTGAAAGCATTCGTTTTTCTCTGTGTCGACCATTGGTACCCAGGCAGAGCTGGGGGAAAGTACACCAACAGCCCTCAAACTCCGGAGAAATGAGAAAGGAATTTAAAAATCCCATTTTGATGATAGCATGGTATTTGGGTAGAGTTAGTGGGTCTTCTTAGCCAGTAAATTACACAGCAAACGTGGCGGCTTGATAAACTATGACCTATGCCAGAGAATGTCCTCTCTCCACAAGTTTCTAGGTCTCTGTATCGATTTTCCTCTCCCAATAAATGGCAACCTGGGTTATTTTTTCTTTTTCACGAAGATCTCTTAAGAATCTCCCTTATCTTAGACTTTCATTTCCACACAGCAGTGCCTCATATCCGTACTGAGGATCAAACTCGGAACACATGCTCTGGAGTTTAATAATGATAAATGGGAAGAGACTTCTCTTCAGAAAGGTCTTCTCTTATGCCTGCCTTCTTCCCCTTGGTACCTATGTAGGTTAATGGCTTCCGCGTCTTCTTGTCACAAATCACTTTTACCTATCCATCAGCTTTGGAGGTGGGTTTTAATGAAACTTTGAAAATTAAATGCTTCTGATCATTAAGCAGCAAATTCAGAGAAGGCTGAGCAAGTCATTAAAGAGATAAGGTGCTTATTTGTGGATTTCCCAGCGACTCAGAACTGTGTTTAGTCAAATACATTTTTTAAGAGATAAATTGCATTAGGTGCAGCTGATGTATGAAGAAAACATCAAATGCTGTGCAGTTTGTTATGAATAGACTGCGTGTTTGCTAAAAGAATTACCATTAAAATGTTTACAAATAGATCAGTTAAGAATGTTTATATAAAATATTATAAACTTCTGCTGGAGCAGCTTTAAGTGTCTCCTTTCATTGAAAAAAAAAAGAAAGAAAGAAAAAATGTACCGGCAGACAGCTTACTCTGAATGCAAAAACACAGCTAAATACCATTTAATCTCAAAACTGTGCTTGAGATACATCATTTCCTGGGTAAGTCACATAGACTTAAAAACATGTCACTTTGTTGCATTTAAATTTATCTTTAATTTAGAAATAATTTATTCTGCAGTGGGACAAGGGGATGTGTCTAACGTATGCCTCTACTCGTGTAGCTAATCAAGGTGTACTCTAAAGGAAAATTGTGCACTTGACTCCTTTTGAATTTTAACAAAATTCTGACACTTGGTATATTCAACACTCTAAGATACTTATTTGATAGGAAATTACTTTTAGAAGTTTCCATGAAGGCATACATTGAATCCATTTACTGATGTCCTTTTTCAGCTTCAGTGTGTGTCAGATACTATTTAAACTGAAGCATTTTGATTGCCTAATAAAATCATTTATAATCCAAGATTTATGTCATACTTCAAAATAAGGCATTTTAGCAAATCTCCCATGGTTGGCCTTCTCCCTTTTCCACAGGAAACTGTCTTTGCAGGCTCTCAACACATTTACAAAACTGGTACCTTTTTAAGTTGTATCTCCATCTACCTATATCTATATCACTTTAATATAACTATAACTATATATATTTGTAAAAACAACCAGTATCCAGTGAAGCCACATGAGAAAAAAAATTCTTTCCTTGAATTTACACAGAACTACTTTTAAAGAGAAAATTTTTATGGTTAAACATTGGTAGTGCCATAATAGTTCCTTTTTTCTCATATTATTTAGCATTGTCCTATTTGGACAATTTTCACTTTTGGAAAATATAAATGAATTCTTGCACTGAATAGGCCATAAACCCTAAGCTGTACAGTACCTTAATCTTTTCGTGTAGCGCTACTTGTAATGCAGTCAGAACTGTGTAAAGGAAAATGCGGTTAGATGCACTGTACACCTCTGTATGAACAACAAGGCCCACAGGGAACACCAAAGTCAGAGCTGAAGCCAGGCGATGGTGTTTTGTCTAGAACTTCCCCCTTTTAAGAACTTTTTTCAGTATTCATATATGCAAAGTATACATTCAATACACATTCTCTATTTGCCTTTTTTAGCCAAAAATAGAAATAAGAAAATTTGCTCATTACGTATAAAAAGTAAACAAAAAGTAACGTGCGAGCAGCTTTCTAGGCTAGGCAGTTAACTTCAGTCAACTTCTTGCTCTTTCTTTCTGACAAATTCTGTTTAGCTCACAAAGAAATCAATGCTTTTCACCTCGCTGATTTTATGAAGTTTGGGAATGTATTATCATATAGATTGACAGTTGCCCCACTGGTTCCACACCACAGCATGGACACTTACAAAGTCATCATTAATTTCTCACACTTGCACCCAGCAATGGCTTCCTCCATAATAAATACTGTGTCCTTCAGAATCAAATCAATAACCTTTTAGGTATGCTTCTCTTGGAGAGGAAGTCACAAGAATCTATACTTCGAGAAAGAAGCTCTCCAATTCAATTTTAAATTTTAAAGACACATGATCAGAGAAAGAACCTTTTCTGTGGGAGTCTGTTTTAGTTCTGCTCCATGGTAGAATTTTGAGACAAATAGATTTTTCTCTGTTTATTTAAAAACTCCCTGAAAAAATTCTAATTGTGGTTTGGCTAAGCATTGTTGCAAGTGAAGCCAGATCTCAAACGCCCACTTTTCTTAGAGTATGAAATGTACATTCGGTCTTCAAAATTATATAATAAAATTCCTTTCTTTGCCAATACTTCTTTCTAGACCAGTGTCCATAGAGCTTCCAGTGGGTTTCTATGATAAAAGTGACCCACTAGATGAAGGACAGGTTCATCACAACGAATGCATAGATAGAAAAAAACTTATTTTATTTTGTGCCATTTGCAATGCAAACATTGCAAAGATATCACCCCTAGCCAGCACCTCATCTCCTATTCTCTGTAAGGCTGCAAAATTAGCATGGTACTGGCAGTTGGGTTACTTTAAATAGATAAAACTTCCAGGTTTAGCCTATCTTATCAGGGTCTTTATCTTTATCTTGGCTTTGCTAGAAATGACAATGAGAGTTGAGAATAGCTTGGCCAGGTTTCTGCTCTGTAAAATTCAACCACGTCTGTACAAAGGGCTTTCCCAGAGACTTTCAATTAGAATCATACCTCTTTTCAGTAATAAATGTCCCACTTAAAATATGTCCTCTCTGAGGCCCTTTGTATCACCTGAGCTACAGAGAAAATGGGGCAGTCACTAATATGCTGGGATAACTAGTTGCCTCCTTAAAGATGCAGACTAGCATACAAAGTAAAAACTTGGTCTATGTATTCTTGACTCCCTTAGGCAGTTTCTTCACCTTGGAGACTTAAAAATATACTTAAGGGATTCTTTCCCCTCAGTACAATCCTAGTTTCAGTTATTTTATTGGAAATCTAGAAAGAGAAAGAGACAAAGAAATTAAGCTTGATCGTGAGCTAGAAAGCCAGAAAATACAGAGAACTAAATCTGTCGCTGGTCAAAGGGTTACAGAATGTATTCTTCCCTTCCCATCTATTTTCACCCAAAGTAAATGAGAGCAATGTTCATTTTCCTCTGTTGTCAATTGGAAAATTTATAATTCTCATAATGTACTTTGAGACTGAAAATATAAATGTTGGGTTAATACCACTGCATTTCACAAAATGCATTTATAAAACAAGCTAGCTCTAGGCACCTAATAGATTTATATAAAGTGTGTTTGTGGAACACAAATTCTGTTAGATCAGAGGTCTGTAGTGTGTCCGAGACCTTAGTAGAGCTCCCGCGTGATCAGAATCTTATTGCTTGTTAACAAGACAGGAGAAATGAACCCCGAGGTGAGGAAGGATTGGGCTTAGTTAGTGCCATCGACAATGTGGGCTGAGTAAGGTACGGTTTCATAGCGGAGGTGAGTTTCCTAAAGCCTTCCTACCTCAGTTCGAACAGCACCTTCCCGACAGTGTAAGCAGTAGAACACCTGTTTAGATAAATAAACGCAATACTTAATAGTGAGTCTCCATCTCACCCCACTTTATTATGCTTAGATTCATGTAAATGTATTTTATATTTTATAACCCACTTTTCTGCTGTCTTGTCTACAGGTAAAAAATTACAGAAAGCAAAGAAACAGTTAGCTTCAGATATAGTCAAGAATTCATAACTTATCTCTTAACATAAACAGAAAGAACAGTAAAAAGAATAACTAGAGAAAGAATACATTAATATTTAACTCTATTATTGATATTGATATAGAATCATTTCTTTTCCAATTAAATTTTAAGGAAAAAATTTCCACACAGCCTAGAGAAATTTTATCTCTGTTTCTTAAAAACTGAAATAATTCCCCTAAAATAAATCACAAAAGTTTATAAAACAAACAGTCAAGGAATTTTGATGACAGTTGTTTCAAGTTTTGTTTTTACAGGGTCTTTTTGTGCTTGGAAATCTTAAAAAAGTAATATTTATAAAGAAAAAATGTGAAAAGAATTGAAAAACTACAAGACAGGAGAACAAAATGTTGCATCTCATTAGCCTTGTCTATTCCTAAATTATTGCTGATCTCATTCTAATAACTAGTTCAATTCCCTAAAAATCAGGTAATGAAGGCTTTACAGGCACTTGGTTTTTAAATATATATATATATATATATATATATATATATATATGAATCTTAAATACGTAATTATCACAGTGCTAAAGTACAGTTGGCAAAAATTAGCACCAGAGGCAAACGTTAGAATTCTCCCATGGTCTAATGGCAGAATGTAGGAGCAACGAGGGAAAGAGCCAAAGGTCTGCACATGAACCTCCATGACTTTAGAAGTTTCGGTCTTTGGCCAATTAAGCAATGCTTACATTACTTTAAAGTAAAACGGAGTGCTGGCAAGAACGTAAGACCATGTGCCTTGTATCAGTACTGCACGTTCCAGATTATAAACTTTAGTGGCATGGACTTTGGTTATTTATATATTTTTCTTTCCTTTGGTTTCTTTCATGTCTGCTAATGCTCCCAGGGGCTATCAGGCAATGGCTCCATTCAATAAATACAATAAATAAAGTGAAGCAGTAAGCCTTACTTTTGGCAAGGGCGGCCTGATTATTACACGTGTAATCTCCAGGCCCTCAGGGAGACATTGGGCTTGGTGGATAATCATTTGGTTTTAAGCTGCTGAGTTCCTGATATCAGTGCTTTAACTTTCACTGGAGTAGCAAAGGCAGTGAAAGAGTGAGATGCAAAATGTTCTTGTCAGTGTACTATGAGAGCCTATTCAGTTAGAACACTGTCAACATTTTTGCTTATTGTTCCGTCATGTTTTTCGTTTGCTTGTTGTTTCTCAAGGATCAAATTAAATTTATCTAAGAGATGGGAGAGATGTGCCGTGAATCAAGTATTAGGATCATAAATAAAATAACTTTAACATAGTATACATTTTTTACAGACAAGTGAATCAGGATGAACCTGCATAGAAAATAATATCAAACTAAGAAAGATCTGAGAAGAACATAAGAGATGTAATGAGACATTTCAGGAGCCATTTTGCAATTGGTTCACAAGCGAATGGAAAACAATTTGCAAGTAATAGATTTGTGTGTAGGGTAGAAATTATCAATGGGCATGTATTTTATATATGTGACATATGTGTGTGATTTTATGTGTGATATTTTAATCATACATATTTTATGACATCATGCATATAAAATATATATAAATGTGATTATTTTTATTATTTAATGCTAGCTAAAAGAACTATCTAAAAAAATAGGTTGTTCCTACTTTTCTTAACCTTAGTTTGAATGATGTTGAAGGACTTGCAAATGTGATAAGAGACGAGAGATTCATGTGACAGGCCATTTTTTGTATCCAGCCCAATGGGGTGATTTATTTAGGCAGCTCAGCTTTTAGTTAATTTTAGATCACTAACATTTTAAAAATGAAAGGTTTCAAATGAGCAATTTTTATTTTTGACTTCTCTTGAGTCATGAGAAGACTCAGGAGCCTGCTTCAGATTGTGCTCTGTCTGGTCTAATCTAGGCTGGAGGTGAGGCGGTAGCTGCAGCAGCTTCCTCTAGACTTGCTCTGTTAGTTTAAGGTCATTCACACTTGTGTCATCAGTCTTGACCAACTTTCAAACGTGCAGTGAATCGAAGTTAATCATCATTGTACAAAGAAAGCTAGAATCCGGTGATCTTATTTTAATTGAACATGTGTTAAAAATAGAGATAGAACTTCTTTTTGTAAGTTTCAGTCATCTGCAAAGTGGGTTTACTGTTGCTTTACCAGATTTCTAAAATAGCTTCAAGTCATTTAAATGTAAATACTTCAGATAATATTAAATCAGGTAAAAATCAGTTTAATATCAAAAGCAATGAAACGATTGTCATTTATGTGGAAAGCACACGGGTGACGTGCCATTCACTTTTTCTCAAGTAGATGCCCGGAAGTAGTAAAAAATTAAGGTAAGAAACCTTTGAGTTAACATAAACACATAAAATTATTTTATTGTCAGGGCAACTAGGAAAACTTTTTGGGAATAGATGGAGGGAAAACCTACCTTAAAAACTTGAGCTGCTTCTACTGACTGAGAAACCCCCCCGGGGGTTTCAGGAGGAAGCGATTGAAGGAAAAAGAAAATGACTGAAGTACTAATTACATCCAGTTTGAATCTGGCAAGTGTTTTTTGGAGTTTGTTGCAATGAAGACAATAAAGCCTATTGTAGGAATATAACAATGCAGTGATACATGATGTCTGGCTTCTTGAGGGAGAGGGGCGGGGGATGGGGGATTGGACAGCAGAAGCTGGGAAAGAGTGAGAGTCAGCAGTGATGGGCTCCAAGCCCAGGCTCTTGCTGGGATAAGTAGGATTCTCAGTGTAACTCAGGGGGCTCTCGCTTCCTTGCAGGTCACTCTTTGCTTTACCTTTCCAGAGGTATTTGTGAAGGAGAAAAGATAATTAAAATATAGGCATGTTTTCTGTTGGAGTTGAGCTGACATTTTAGAGTTTGCAATCTTTGAACAAGAAGTAGTTAAGTTTATGAAGGTTTGTACTGTCCTGGAGGGAATTTGTAAAAGACTGACACTACAGGAAGATTCGCACTTGGATTAAACCTAAAGAAAAGGGTGGGAACTTACACTGATACAGCTAGCTACTGGGGAAGGAACAGAAGTAATTTGTTATAGTCCATCTGATATAAGAAATCAACTACCACTTACCCACTATTCAAAAAGGATCTTTGAAATCAGTAAAAATCTTTGTACTTGGTCCTTGTGTTGACTTTCACTTTTTATACAGATAGATAAAGACATTTACTTTGTTGTTTTTTGGAAAACCAAGCACCTCAAAACCTTTATAGAGAAATTTCAGATTTCTTCCTGTTCTTAGAAGAAAAATAAGAAAAATACATATATATCAACAGACTGGTATAGTAAGCGCAGCTTTGAGGAGATACAGTTTTAGTTAAGCTTGTAAATGTGGGTTAGGGATTTATGAGTAGAAATGCAGTAACAGATACCGCAAATGAACAAAAGCCAATGTGATGGAGAATGGGAAGCGGGATGAAGGTGATGATTTTTCATGAGACTCTGTCTTCCAGAAACTTCCAAGTCCAGTCAGACCATCGGAACATAGTGGTTGTACTGAGCAGTGGAATTACATCAATAAATGGATAATAACTTAAAATTATGTTTCATGCTACTTCAACAGCAAGTAGATGTTAGAGAAGTATTGAATGTATATCTGATCAGACTGCTCAGTTTTAAAATGCATCTGATTAACACACACACACACATGCACGCACGCACGCACACACGCACACCACCCATGTATGTTGCACAAGAAGGCACCGAAATTTGAAACCACAATATCAGATAGGGAAGAATAACCCAGGTCAGACTCAAGAAACTCCGACCTGACAGTATGTGTATCTGCTTCTTGATATTTGGGTAGAAGGATTTAACCTCTGACTGGCAAATAATGCAGAATATTTTGAATTAAGATATTCAGCTTTGAAGAGCATCCAATTTGAAGCAGAATAACAAGAAAACAGGCATAAGCATGTAATCCCACACTTCTGCAGGACAGGGTACGCATTCCTGACAGTGTTGTCTAACATGCTTGCGAAGATGATACGCTGTTACAACAACTAGATTCCGGCAATTACAATCTTTAATCAAATAACTAGTCGAGTAACATCAACTATTGCTATGTACATGGAAAATGGTCATAATAATATTTTTCAAGGAACAGTTGTGTGCTATAGACAATCAGGAGCTGAGACCATCAGGCTGACGCTTCTTAAAGATTCTTCCTACTTCTCTGTCCTTGCTGGTCGTCAGAACCATATTCTCGTGGGCCATTTAATTGCTCTTGTAGCTACAGTCATGTCTCTCTTTTCATCCTGTTGTAGCGCAGATTAACACACGGAACTCACAGGCAGGGTGATCAAGAGTTTGTTGTCCAGACAGACCAGCATGCTGGGACCCGACCACCAAAGGAGCTGGGCTCAAACAACTTGGGTGAGGGGTTTTTATACTCACAGTCTAGGGAAGCAGGAAGGGAATTTTTCACAGAACAGAAATGGGAGGGCAGTTGACAGAACAAAAGAGAAGTGGGGCATACATTGTTTCTACATCAGGAAGTTTACGCATCTATCTAACGTCAATCTACCGATCATGGAGACTTTGGAAACACAAAAACTTGCAATCTATCAGCCATGGCAACCTCTGGATGCAACGAAACATATTGTGGTCGTTCCTGGCACAGATGCAGGGTTAGGGCCAAAAGTTGATTTTTTCACGAGCTCAGGGACAGGGGAGGGGTAAGAGGAAGGAGGTGGTGAGCAGAACTAACTCCATTTTGATTTTGTCTCTTTCAGTCCCTAATTTTTATACTTTTATTCCTCATTTTTAAAATCAGACTCAAAAGAGATCTGTTTATGCTTCAGACTTTCTATTTGTTTCAGCCTTGTCTTTATTATTATTTAGCCTAATTTTTATATTTCTTTCTAGATTAATCTTTGTTTTTATAGTTCCGCAATTTAATGAATGAAGCACATTTCTTTACTTTCTTGGAGAGGTGCTAGGTTTTGATGCTTCCAGTTTTTCCTACTTAATAAAAACGGCTACATTTAGCGCATCACACACAACTTGATACAAAATGTTCCCTTCCTCGCTTTCTCAAGCGCTTCTGGACTCTCAGATGAAGCCGAATGTTACAGCTACCAGCCTTTTAGTTTTATACTAAAAAATACTGAAGAAAGTGGATTTTCATTGTTGATGCTTTGTGATATCCTAACCACATCCCAGCTGTATGTTTTGTTTTTTATCGGTGAACTTATATACGTGTACAAAATGTAATACATCTGGGGTTATATGAAATATATAAAATATGTATATATACAAATATAAGCACGAGGAATAAAAATCACTTATAACTTGATGCAAGAAATAACCATATTTTATGGTTATAATACATCTCTTTTCAATCTGTGTGTAAAAGAGAGGAATATTTTTACCAAATTGGTATCGTGGTTTATAACCCCTTTATATATAGCCCAACTTATTTTTTCATAAAAATACACAAGCATTAAATATTTTTTCGCAGTATTTTAGTAGTGTATAGGCACTCCTTTCAACTATTTCCTCTATTATATTTCATTGGACATTTAGCTTTTTTTATTTTAGTTGCAGTAAATAGGAATGTCATGAATAAAATCCTCACACCCAAATTCCTATGCACAGCCCTAATTATTTTCTTAGGATGAATTCCCCAAAGTGTTAAAACATGCAGCCACATTCCTTTGAATCCCCTTCCCTACAGGAACGTTTACTCTTGCCCTAGTGCCTTATGGGAACCATGTGGCACACGCAACCATTGTGCTCAGCAGTAACTTGAAACTGACATTCACATCTTTCCAAGGTATAGACAAAAATAGTTTTATTTTGGTTTTCCTTTATTTTAATACTGGTGAAGCTGAGTGAGTCTGTGTTCATTGTCTCTGTATATTTTTATATTTTACAATGTGTAATTGATCTCACTACGAGAAGGTGCTGGGAGGATTTTTTTTCTCCTTTTTTAGTTTGTGATGACTATTCACAGTGCCTCCAGTGATCTCTGAGTAGCTCCTGTGGTACCTTGTTAAGTACAAGGGTAATCTGAATTGTTCAATTACAAGTGTGAAAATCAGCTATATCTTCATAGTCATATGACCTAATATCTGCAGGATGAGACGCTATGTACAATGCATGGATACCTACATCTGTATGCATACACACGTGTGCGTATGTATGTGTACACGTGTATGTGGAAAGACAGACAGGCAGAGAGACAGAGACTGAGAGAGTTGGCTAGCCAAAAAGCAATTTAAAATAGTTGTTTTAACCAAAGAAGAAACGCTAGCTGTGAGTAAGATAGGAATTTTTTTCCATATTAAGTACTTCAGCTGTTGTTCAGAATGCAGGACTTTATTTCAGATTTTTAATTTATAACTAAGCGAGGATAGAATTGCATTCTGCGTGATGAAATCCACATCTACGAAGATAATCTGCAAGGCACCTTGAGGAGATAGAATCGAGTAAATGATGTATTAAATATTCTTAAAACTTCCTCCATCTACGGTGCCTTTGATTCAATGAGGTTAGTAATCATAAACACAGTGGTATCCTTGCTATTGGTATTTTTACAAAATAGGTAGTTCTGCGTGCAAGATAAATATCTCAGTACATAAGGAAATACTCTGAAAATAATCATGTGGAAGCAATTACTATTATAATAAGCATATGGTTCTACTAATATACAGTGTTGCTTAATAATTGATGTTATAGAAAAAAAGAGAAGAAAAATCTCTATATTTTCAGGCATCCCTTTGTATGTTCAGAATGGAAAAGGCCCCAGTGAAATGCAGAACAATTAAGTGAATACAGGTTGTCTTCTATTTCCGCTGATACACATTTATGGCTACACACAACAAGGCGCATTGGGAAGGCAGGAAGTATACAAATCAACTTAATCTGTCCCACTGTGGTATTTTAGGCCCTCCACAATATAGTCCAATTTTATGTTTTTAGCCCTTGCTCCCACTTCTCCTCTAAATATATGTTCGGCTCCAGCTCATCTGGGCTACTTTATTTTTCTCGAGAGAATACGCTTCCCTCCACCCTTGTCTGTCTGTCCCCTCACCTTTGTTCACACGGTCATCCCTACACCCACCTGCTCATCACTTTCCTAACACCACAAAAGAATCACCCAATATTCCAAATCTTTTATAAAATTATCTTGTTCTCCTGAATTGCGCATAAACTACCACTCCTTTGCATTCGTTGCATTTTACTTATCCACTTTTTTCTAGAATTTAGAGGGAAAGGGGGAGCCCAATGTAAAGAAGTAAACTATTTGGGATGGATTTTGGACATAGACGATATAAAATTTGATGATGGCTTGAGTGTAAGAACTGATTTTAAAAAAATATCAGGGATTCACAACTTCAGTAATCGGAGAGAATTCTAATTGCAGAAGTGGGAAATGCACGGGGAAGACAGCAACTGTGAGCTTATTTTACACGTGAAGTGAGACAGCGAGTGGCAAGGTGATGTGGGTGTTGGGTCATAAGAATGGAAGCTGGAGGAGAGATCTGGATGGACGCCATGAGTTTGAGAACACCTTGCGTGGTTATGGGATGTATGCATCTGTGTGTGATTATACCTGTGCACGTAGGGAAGCACAACCCAGGGGAGAGATAAGGGAGAGGCTGGTAACAAAGTCACAGTGGTCCTTCAGTGTTGGGTGGAGGAGTGCACACAAGAGCACACACTGCTGTGCTCAGAGTAGTTCCATGTTTCTTCTTGTTTGCACGAGCATCGATTGGGCTCCTTGGGCCTTTCAGTTCTAGTGGGGCTCTATGATCTCTTTTGCAATGTCTCCCTCTTCCAGCTATCTTCGTGACTCTTGCTACTTGAACAGATAAGGCTGGAACAGTCTTATCTTCATTGGAACAAAATAAATACATGCATTTTAGAAAGAACAGTAATGCAAGACCATAAATATGCCAGCCTTTCTCCTGTGACTGGTAAACTGATACAATGGTTAATTTTATGTGTTAATTTGATGGGGCTGCAGGATGTCCACATCTCTGGTTAAACGTTGTTTCCGGGTGGGCCTGTGAGATGTTTTTGCAAGAGATCGGCAACTTAAGTTGGTGGACTAGTTACCATAGATGAATCTGTACAGTGTCAAGTGGGTATTGTCTGATCCACTGAGGCTCTAAGTAGAACAAAGAGGTAATAGAAGATTGATTAGATTGAGTTAACTCTATTTGAGCTGGGATTGTCATTGTCTGTCTTCAGTGCTCCTGGTTCTTAGGTTTTCAGACTTGAACTAGCATCTGTCATAAGCCTCAACTATCACCATTTTCCTGGATCTCCAGCTTGCTGATGACTAATGTAGGACTTCTCAACTTCCACGATGTGAGGTGACATCCTATATTCAGTCTTCCTTATTCTATTAGTCATGTTTCTCCGGGGAACCCTCACAAAAATGTCAAAGGAATTTCAAGTGTACTGAGCATTTAGTGGCAACAACATTTAGCTGTAACATTTTAGTGTATTCAAAATATATGTTGAACGTCTATTAGAGATTAGGCTAAGATGAACAGTTCTGTTTCAGTGAAGAAACTTGAAAAATATTCCTGCTGTGCTTGGACATAGATTTCTTCACATGTCCGTGAAGGAGAAAAGGAGAAAGAGGACAAAAATTATCTTAATGATAAATAGAATGGAAAAGAAAAATTGTAGAGAGTAAAAGTCATTAGAGGCATAAGGTCATGAAAACTTATTTTGGGGAAGAGTGAAATAAGTTTATTTTTCTCCACATATGTATACGTGTGCATGAAACCTAATTGGTTCAATGGGCTTGGGTGTTTTGTACATAAATATATTGTGTCAACATGATAGGAATAATAGGAACCTTATGGGAGTTACTGATAATGGGAACAGGGAAAGCTTTACTGGGAAGTCAACAATCTAGCAAAAAAAATTTTTAAAGGAAACTAATTAGGCAAGGAAATTGACTAGGTACATTGCAAAGATATGTCATCCAGGTAGGTAGAAGAGCTAGAACCAATATTGCCATGCAAGAATACTTCATTGTGTTGAAGGAGTCACGGTGGTTGCTGTAAAATGCAAACTGAGTAGGGTATTAGGCGGTGAGGACGGAGGTAGGAAACGCTTAGGCCATTTGGGTTGTTACTGATGATGTGAAGTGGTGTGGGCTTTGTTCTGAGGTAAGAGATGAAGACTTTGAACATAAGTAGTTTGACTTCCCAAGTAAAAAAAATTTAAAAAAAGATTAGTTTTGTTATTATGTTAAGAATGCAGTGAGAAAAGGAAGTGGGGATGGAGGCCATTCCAGTAACCAAGACAAAGATGACAGTTTCTAGGACCAGGGCTGGTGGTGAGAAGTGATTCGATTTATTTTTGAAGGTGAGATCGACTAAGAGATACATGAAAAAGAGACCTCAAAGATGAGTCTCAAGTACTTCACTGTTTTATTTGATTTGAGTTTGTCCCTTATCAGATACTTGACGTACACATGTTTTCTCTCATTGTACAGAGCTGCCTCTTCCCTCTTTGTTTCCTTTGCAGAAGTTATCTGACTGTTCCCCCCACCCCCTTTGCCTGTGTTTTTGGTGTGTGTCCAGGAGAACACTGTACGAGCCAATACCATTAGTCTTTTCTCCTAGGTTTCTTAATAATTTTATAGTTTCAGGTGGTCTATAGAAGCTCTCACATCATGTTGAGTTTATTTTTGTGTACTGTGTAAGGTAAAATTCATCTTTAATTATTTTGCATGGGGATATCTACTTTTTCTGATGCCACTTGCTGAAGAGACCATCTTTTTGGGGGGCGGCAGATATTTGTGACAACAGTGTTGAATACCACTGGGCCATAAATGTGTGAGTTGATTTCTGAATGCTCTGTTTTGTTCCACTGCCTATGTGTTGTTTTATGATAGTATTATATTGTTTTGATTACTGTGACTTTGTAATATACTTTTATATAAGGAAGTGTATTACCCCCAGTTTTCTTCTTCTTTCTCAAGATTGCTCTGCATGTTCATAATCATGTGTGGTTCTTTATTAGTTTTTGGTTTCTTTTCTGTTCTGTGAGAATCATCACTGAGGTTTTGCTTGGGATTGCATTAAGTAAATAGCTTGGTTTGGGTAGTATGAACATTACATTTGCCAGGATTTGGGGTTAAGAAGAAATTGGAGGGTTATTGTTCACAGGACAAGATGTTTCTTTCATGTGCACTTCTAGAGAACTGCTGTATAACTTTGTGTGAGCATAGACCTGACATTGTCTGTCCCCTGTCCTCCAAAAAAGGCATTCACGATTTTGGCCTGAGCATCTGGAGATACACATTTACCTCAAATTTAAGTGTAAGTTCTATCAACTGAAATTCAAGTGGTACAACTTACAGAATGAACTGATTGGTAGGATTGGTTGTAGCAGGATTAGTCCAAGGAAATACCAAAATCTGGTGACACAAAGATACCTCTCTCTAAGAGTTTTTCTTCAAAGGCAGGTGGGAGAACTAAGGAAGTGTTCATGTAAGAGATTCATGTTTGTGGGCCGGTCAGTGTGATTTACTAAAGAAGGAGAGATATGTTGATGAGTAACCAGGATATTTAATCTGTTCCCCAATAGAGGAGAATAAGAATTCCATCCACAATTGACGGAGAGGTCAGAATGTAGTTAGTGGGTAGATATGTGATCTAAGCCTATGCTATTTTTTCTATGGGATTGATTCAGTTTTCTCAGTAAAGTGGAAATTATGGTCATCAGCTGACAGAAAAGATGGAGGAGGAGTTGTTAGGAATTTAAAGACAGAAAAGAACTGTGAAGAAGTGTAGGAGAGCAAGGATGTTATTTTTTATGACTAGAGTATGTACATGTGGAGGAGACTGGGGTGTGTGTGTGTTTGGATTCACACTCTACTAACAAATTCAGGAATAAAGTAAGTAGAATTTGATTTAAACATGGCTGTGGATTTGCCAATCTAGAGTCAAATACCATCAGAACTCAGAGGTAGGACAATACCACACATAAGTACAGAGATTCACCAGATAAGTTAAGCAAACTAACCATGAGCATAAGAAGATCATAACATCAGAATATCGGGGTCAGATCACATTTGAACTTCCAGTTGATCCCATGAAGAAAATCTAAGAAAAGCATATTTGCTCTATACACTGTAATTATACATAAATACAAGAGGCTGGGAGACTTTGTTGTAAAATTCTAGAAACCTAGGTGCTTGTCCTAGCTCTGCCATCAACAAGCTCTTTGGCTAAGTGCAGCAGACCTAATCTTTTCAGGTGTCAATATTGCTACTCTTGATATGAACACAGTGAAGCTAGCAGTCCGTGGCTATTAAGCACAAGAATTTTAGACTGAGATAGGCAAATGTTTGAATTTTATCTCTACCTTGTTTTCTGTGTGTCGTATCTGAGTTCTCACTAAGCTCTCAAAATTCTATTTCCTTCACCTGTAAAATGGGACTAATATTTGTACTTCTCCCTTATTCTTTCTGGATTTATCAAAAGACATAAGAAATTTCTAGTTCTTACCAAAATGCCTCACACATGGCGACCATGCCATATTCCTGTTTTTTAAAAAAAAAAAATTTTAAATGCCACATTTAATCGCTTTAGGGTCGCCCTTGAAGTTTACCGATTCGTCACATACAAATGACAAAACGTGATTTCTAGGTCTCCTTTCCAGCTCTTGGCTATCCTATCCTTGGACAGAAAGTGTAAATCCCTGAGTTTACATTGAGCCTTGAGTTCAGGTGACAAGTATTGGGTTATTTTCACTAACAGTGGTGGCCCCTTTTTTCCCCCTGGGATCCTGTCCTAAGTGAAAGGTCTGCCTTATATAGAAAAAAAAGGTATTCTAGGTGATTCCGTTTTTGCTTTCATTTTGTTCTTGAAAGAAAGGGTGTTAAATATTAATTAAGAAACCTAAACAGTAAATACAGAGATGCAACCATCCCCGACTTGCACAGCTCCTGATAGAAGGAGCTGTGAAAGGGATTAATGCCAATAATGAACCAGGCTGAGCGGAGCGTGAGATTTAGGACCAGAATATGCAAGAAGCCCAGTCATCGTCAGAGTGCTGTTAACTCCAGGAGAACAGCACGGCATCACTCACCCTGAACACAGTCATCAAACATTTATTGAATATCTACTACATGCTGAAAACTGGAAACATGAAGATAAATTTCACATAATCCCTGCCCTCAAGTAACTCACATCTTAGTGTGAAGGAAAAGACCTATGTCGTGGCAGGAGATAGTACAGCACAATAATTAAGCACATTTCTTTGAAATGAGACAGTTTAGGTATAAAGCAGAGCTCTGTCACTTCCTAAGCCTTGGGGCATGGAAAATTACCTCAGCCCTCTGAGTCTGAGTTTCTCCACTGCTGAAATGGAAGTACATACCCACATACTTATTGTGAAGACCCAGTGAGTGAAGTATTTGAAACGACCTCCATGTAATACGTACTACCTTGTATGGACAAAATTCTGTATGTTATTATATGAGTAAAGCTTGCACAAAGAGATCGATTTTTGTAGCTGAGCTTGAGTTAAAGGGAGATTATTGCAGGTTGAAGAGGAAAAAAAATGTGTCATCTACACCTCAGGACACAGCAACGTTGTGAACCCAGAGCTGTAAATTTGCTGATGTATTTGAGGAATGAAGAACAACCCTGTAAGAGAGGGTGAGCTGCAGAGAAATTGGAATTCAACAATAAAGCTGGAAAGTGCTTCCCGGGCTGGCGTTTGGAAAACTTAGAATTAATTCTGTTAAAGCCTTTTGATTTCACCATCTGAGTAAGTGGCAACACAAAGACTGTTAACAAAGGAATGCCTTGATTCATTTCACATTTGGGGGGTGGGGGGAGCACTCTAATAGTGAACTCTACGTTAGAAAAGAAGAATCTGAACCAGAGAGAGGAGTTAGAAGAGTAAGAGCTCTTCTCAATGAACTTGGTGGGGCGATGAGAAGGAGATGGACAAAGGAAGATTTTGGAGACTACAAGACAGGGGACAGGAAATGATGCAAGAGGGCAGGTGGGCTCATAGGGGGATGAATTGCAGGGAGAATGTAACTGGCACAAGTAACCTGACTGGGTTAGAAGGAAGTCAGTAAATGAGACAGAAGCAAGGAGGAAAAAATCTGGCAGGAAACCAAGAAGTTTGACTTTGGCAAGTGTTAAGTTGGCCTTCACTATAGAGACATTAAACAGGCGCTTGGAAATACCTTAGTGGAAATAAGTCAGAATATGAACCTGGGGAAAATGGCAGGAAAAACATCAGCATGGGCTGTCAATGGGGCCGTGTTAGGAGGCGAGATGTCTGCCAGAGGGGAGGTGGATAAGGGCAGAGCCTGGAAATGCTGTCTGTTAGAACACAGCTGAAGGAAAGCAAGGTCCTCTCACAACAGAGCTGGGGAAGGAGTACTGAAAGAGGAGCAGGTTTGCTCTTTTTCTGAAAAAAAAAAAACTATGAGGGAGAACAAGGTTAATAAGGATCTGAATAAGCAGTGTCCTTTGGATGTGATTGGTTTTGGTGGAGCATTCCAGAATGAGGCACGGCTAATGCTTCATTAAAATATCTAATGAAGAGGAAATTTTGAAGGGAATGATGACAGAGAGTAGTTCTTCCATCCAGTACACACAAAAAGAACACAGTCCTCTACTAATGCCTCACATATAAGACACGATCTAACGGTGTTTCTCTATGTGTTTGGAAATTTGCAACTCAGTGGCATGATTCTGAATGACAGTTTCCATCATTCCTGTCTGAGGGACCTTGATCCACACACACGCGTGGAAAGGAGCTAGTGCTTTGAATTATTCAGATTAGGATTTTAATGATTGTGTTTGCAGAGAACCATAAATGGTCAGTAAGATTCTCAAAATTTTTGTAGCATTTGAGGATTGTTATCAATTAGAAAGTCTTAATTTTTAAGAGGACAGGATATGAAACACTCTAAAGAAAAAGCTAAAGCACTTAACTTTAAAACATAACTCTTGTGAATTTTAACACTGAATTTTAATCAAAATCACTGCTCTCTAGTAATGTAGTCACTTAGAAGGTATATCAGATCTTTTGAAAATGATAAATAGCTTCAGCGATCCGTTTAAATCTAAGTAACACATGCTTTTCAACCTGAGAAAAACCTGACTTTCCAGGTTTGGATGTGGGAGAAAATTTCTCTATCAGCATCCTGATATTCTTTCGGAGTCACGTAGAATCAGCGATGGTGTTAGCTTCTGTGACAGTCAGGCTGTTAGTTTTGGTTGTTTTCACTTGTAGCTTCAGCTGTCTTCTTCGTCTCTCTGGTGGCAGAGGCGAGATTAAGGTGGAGAGTGCTGGAGGGTGCACTGTCCTTCCCACCCTGTTTCACCTCCCATCCAGCCAATGCACAGTTAATGGTCCTTCTCTCCTTTCTTTTGATTCTTTAATAGAACGTGTCATATAGTCCAACAGCTTTTTAATAATCCCCATAAAATAAGAGAAGATTGGCAGTACCATTTTTTTTAAATACAAGAAAGCAGTTAAAGCTTAGGTTTTGGATTCAGATAGATCTGGATTTGAATCCCATCTTTTTTGATTTAAAATCTGGGTAGCCAGCCAATTCCTTAAATTTTCTGAGGCTCCTTTTGTCACCAGCAAAAGGGACAAAAGAGAATATAAGTAGCCATTCTGGCAGGTTGTTGCATGGATTATATCAGTGAATACATTATGCTAGCATCCTTTAGTTTCTATACTCAACCAAGGCAAGACATAAAATTATAATCACAGACTAAGAAAATCACACCTAAAAATACCCAGAAATTGGCTATACAGTAGAGAATTCATGGCTTTCTGCATACACGTGCAAGGCAAAAGGTAAGTATAAATATTTAATGTTCAGTAATATAAAGAACATAATGTGAGTACGTATGAAGTTCTGAGACTCATGTATTATCAGAGGGGTAAAATGGCGTGCCTGATTCATGAGCAGGTTTGTGTGTCCCATCTTGCATTCTCACTGAAGTATGAATTCTCTCTCTCTCTCTCTCCTTCCTCTTATCTCCTAATATAAGGGAATTAAATTCCAATACACATATGATGGATTTCATGATAAATCAAAGGCATACCAAGGTTTCTGGTGTATCACTAGTAACTCAAAATAGTCATTAGTATTTTAATGTTCTTTGTTCTCCTAATAGAGGAATCTTTAAACAAAACTGTTTTATATCTTAACAAGGGTGTACTTTAGAGCCAGCAGTTTCAGAATTCTGAGACAGGCAACCTTGTTGCCTAATCCACCCTTGGGTGACCACGCTTAGATGATGCAGTGATGCATTGTGATCATTTGAATTAATTTTGATCTCTTCGGTAGTCCTGTGAGAGTCTCATAAAAAGAATGCACGCATAAAGCTGATTCATGGGAAGTCCTAAAAGCTCCAAATTGTACAGCTTTTGTGGATTTGGAGTAAACCCTTTACAAGGAACAAGGGAGAATGGATTTAGTTAGGGTTCCAGTTTCTTAAAGATTTTTCATCTCAGACGTGTGTGTGTGTGTGTGTGTGTGCACACGCACACACGTGTGCCTGTGTATGTTGTGTATGCACTTGAGTGCACATGTGAATGTGTGTGTGCTAGTTTTTAAATTTTAGTTAGTAAAAATGCCTTAATATGTTCCTGTTGTACATACTATAATGCTAGTACCTGTGCATGAGTTTTGATCGCTTCGTTGGGTTGCCAAGCCAAGTTGGAATGCCTCCTGCCATTGAGTTTTGATAGCAAAGTAAGAAATCTGAAGTAGTCTGAAGACAGAAATACAACTCAGTGTCATTCATAGCTCACTTATGTTAGTCTATTTGCTAACGGCAAGATACACTTGAAATATTAAACTAACTACACCATTAAGTGAAATGTCTAAATATTCTTCCTAATGATTTCTCAACTTTAGATTTTATCTTAACACTTTGCAGGTCTTCATATTTTGTGCCCCATAGTATGTGTCATGGTTGACCCAACAATAACAACAAACTTCTATGAAATAATAAAAAAAAATTGGATTGGAAAAATCCTAACACTGTGGTTGAATGTTCTGCTATTGATTTCTCCAAGGACTAAAACATACGTGGCAACTTCTTCAGAAAGAACTTATTAAAGTTGAAGTATAAGGATTTTTAGATCAAAAGGATAATGATTTTTTAAAATCTTTACTATGTGATAAATTATTCTGAAGGCATTATAAAGATGTACAAACTTGCACTAGGGAATAATGTAGAAAGTTGGGGGTGACTTTGAAATTACTGTAGACATAACACTAACCTCATTCTATCCTTGGTCAAGATTTTTATGGTATGATACTATCGGTGCTTTTTTAAAAAATAATTTTCTCATCAAAAGATGTTCCTTTTTATTAACAGCATAAACGTGAGAACAATAGCATGTTCTAAAATATGAAATGTAATGCCTTCACCAAGAGGGTTTACTCTTGTTTAAAAATAATGGTTTTATGAAGAATTGTAAATTATTTCCATCTTTTACTTACCTTTCTTGAAGTAAATGACACCTAAATTTTAAACCAATTTAACTCTCAAGATGTACTATCTGCACCTCTTGTCCTGTCTCTAGGCCAAGAGAAAGTCATGAGACTTGAAGATTTGTAGAAGGAAAGAGTAGCAGAGAAAGTGGTGAGAGGTATGAGACGAGATGAAAGGGCCAGGAAATTGGAGAATTTCCTGGTGCAATCCCCCTGGGAAAGAACTAATGGTGGGGATTTGGGGTTATAAAAATGACTGACCGTCCATCAGGGCAGAGTAAGATCAGAAGATCCTGTCATTACAATAGATACAGGATTCTCAAAGGCAAATGTCATGATTGACCATCACTTGGGCCTATGCAAGGTGACTTTAAGCTGGTGAAAGTCACAAAGCACTCATGTGGTTCCTTCAAGAGAAAGAAACCTTTGAAGAGATCCCTTTTAAAACACTTTTGTCAGCAAAGCAACAAGTGACTACCCTGAAAGTTCATCACAGTAGGTCTTTCATGAACCTGTATTTTTCACTATATTCTTCATGAAAAGGAAAGCAACAGTACTGACCACTAAAATCTGTAATGATCCCCTGCCCATGAGCACCTTTTAGAGATTCCTCATTTTTAACTGCTTTAGTAACTTTATTATTTATGATAATATAAATCTTATGTAATTCATTTCTCTCTCTCTCTCTCTCTCTCTCTCTCTCTCTTTCTCTCTCTCTCTCTCTCTCTCTCTCTCTCTCTTTATGGTTTTGAGGCAGCATCTCACTCTGTAGTCCAGCCTGGTCCTATAGTCTGGTTATCCCAGGCTGGACTTGAACACAGCAATCCTCCTTCCTCAGCCTTCAGAGAATTGAGTTGACAGGCATGTGCCACCACGGTACTGGTGGATCAAATCCAGGGCTTTGTGCTTGCTTGGCAAAGGTGCTCACCACTGAGCTTCATTGCAGCCCAACAAGCTGGCTCTTTAACATGCACAGGCAACGGATTCTAGTATATTTATAAGGTTTTGTATTCACCACCTCCCCCAAACATTTTCAATTTGAAATTATTTCTTCCACCCTCACATGTAACGCAGAGAACTCCGTAGCGATTATTTCCTACGACACCCCGACAACATCAAGCCCTTCACAGCAATGATCAGTGTACTTCCTCATTCCAGATTTCTTTGTTGTAAATATTTCATTTAGAGCCACAGTGCAACATGTGGTCTTTGTGAATGGCTCCTTTCCCATAGCCTAATGTTCTCAAAGTGTACTCATGTTATGAATGTAGCAATACCTCATTCTTTTTTTAACCAACAGATAATATTCCTTCTGTATAAATGAGCGTGCTGTACCATTTCTTTGGCTTTTTGAGAGACTAAATGAGATAAGAGTTGAACAGTTTTCCATTTCTTAAATAGGTAGTCACATGATGTGACCCTTCCGGTGTATGTTGAAAGTAATCTGCCTAATGCCAGACCGTTACACTCTATTTTAAATCAAACTAGTGAAGACT
This sequence comes from Ctenodactylus gundi, assembly GCA_004027205.1. Taxonomy (NCBI): domain Eukaryota; kingdom Metazoa; phylum Chordata; class Mammalia; order Rodentia; family Ctenodactylidae; genus Ctenodactylus; species Ctenodactylus gundi. Next base: position 756,787 of record PVKB01000393.1, read on the forward strand.
TCAGAGACATCCTCCTCATAATGACAGTGGGCTCCGCAAAAGATTCTGCAAAGCTCTGTGAGAATTGTCTCTGTTCATCTTTTCCTAACACAGCTTACCATCTGATCCCAAGAAGTAAACCCTGCAAACCTGTGTTTTAGCTACAGTGCAACGCAGAAAAAAAGAATGAAAATATGAATCAATGCTGGCAGTCATATCACAAGAGGAAATGACACAAGTCTTCCCATTTCGTAGCATTACCTCTTGAGGCAAAGATAATGTAATTGATTCACCAGATAATCCGGGATTTTAGAATCCCCCAAACTAAGCCTTTTTATATCTTTAGATTTGAAGTATTCTTTACCTTGGGCTGTTAACACTCTCTCATTTTAATTTCAACTAGAGAATACCTGGAGTATAAACAGAGCCCCTCGGAGAAGTCAGAGTGTGCCTAAAGTTTCTCTAGTAATTGAGTCCAAGAGAGTGACTAGCCAATTCATTCAGTGATGCCCCTACAAATGCTTCTAAATGAGTTTGCAAAAGACGAATAGATTCTTGTTTAATTAAACTTACTGGTAAAGTTTGCTTAGAGTTTGTAGTAATTCACCTTGTCAGTTCTCACGCAGGATGGTTAATGATAGGTTTGCTTTAGTTTCCAAATCAAAATCAGCTTCTTCCTCTTTACAGCCTGACACTAGGCACCCTGTGGAAATTGCATTATTCGCCACATGCATATTCATAGAATTAAGTATTATCTATGGACTTAAAGAGCTCAATTATTTTTTTGCAATTGCATGCTTAGCTGCGTATGCTGAGGGAAAGGAGACGGAACATTTCAGGGCCCAGTCAAAGCCTTGAAATATAAAATGTGAGCGAATGTCAGCAGGAATCCACCAGCCTTACTATGTCCGTTGGAGTTTTAAGACAATTACCATCAATATTATCCTTTGATTTATAGTTCACAAAATGTCTTCGATTATAATGAGTGCAATTTTTCCTCCCAAAACTCTATGAACAAAAAGTGCTTTCACAGATGAGGAAACTGTCACACAAGAGGAATATCTCATCCACGATCATGAGGTTAGTAAGTCCTGAAGCAAAATCCGAATCTAGATACTTGTGACCCTTAACTTCCGTATTACATTTTCCACACCCCTTGCTTCTCTGAGCAATGATTTATTTTTTTCCACTTGTTTGCAAGTGCCTGTTTACCTGGGTCTTTATTTGAGCTTGTGTGTGTGTCATGGTGGCATCAGTCTAGCTTCCTGGTCATTGAGCCACATGGACGTACAGTGGTGGACAGAATGCTGCATCTCTAGGTGCCAGAGCCAATGTGATCCTTGATTAATAATTTATTTAAAAATAAGGTGTTTGTTTACAATATTAATTAAACATTCAAGGAAAACACACATTCATTTGAGAAAACACTGAATGCAAATAAGAAAACAAAAGAAATGAGAATCGGTTATTTCTATATGCATTTGAAATATACCACCTGCTCTGTCCCTGCTGCTGGGACATTTAAGCTCTTTCGTCGTTGTGTTGGTGATTACTATGGTTTGGGGAGTTTTAGGGCAGTTAAGAACGTTGATTTCATATTCAAATGTCCACAGGAAGCAGGTGGAGGATTCAATGGCCAGTGTGCATAGTCATTAAAGATGCACATGCATATATGCTTGCAATATCAGGAAGGTAGAAGATTGGAACACATGTGGATTAAAGGACAGGTATTGTAATCTGGTTGGTTATTGCTATCTTGAAATTAGCATAGAATTTTCCCAGATCTTCTGACTTTTTCAGTCAAGGCTAGAAATCAGTGCAGATGCTCCTTGACTTACTATGGGTTAATTCTTCGCTTGAAAAATATAGAAATTGAAAATATAATCTTAAATTAAAAAGACATTAAATAGAGAATGCATTCAATACAGTATACTTAGCCCATTGGCTACTGTATCTTATCTGCACAACGGAATGGGTACCTGGAAGCTGCAACTTGTTGCCACTGCCTACCATCACTGTATGAGTTTCATATGCCTTTTGCAACCCCAGTAAAAATAAAAGTTTGAAAAGTGAAGTATAGGTCTCACAGTGTATATCACTTTCATATAATCATACAGTTGAAAAATCTAAGTCAAGCCTTCAGAGTTCATGAACTTTCTTTTTCCTCATGCCTGGGACAGGGGAAGGGAGGCAGAGAAAACACTGAGAATAGAACCGTGGCCTTCACACTGAGCTACATCGCCTGCTTTTTTAAATGTTTTAATGATATCTCTTAATATTTGACTTAATTAAATTTAATGAAAAAAGTTTTTTGCAAGATAAACATAAATCATAAGCTGGCAGGAAGTGGCCTACAAATCGTATCTTTGCAAATTTCACTTTAAACAGACCTTTTTCCTGTACAGGAAGATTATCTCCACTTAATATTGAGAAATTAAAAGTGAAGAATGTCATAAGCTTTTACATTCTGGTCACATCAATACTCTGAAATGTAACCAGGGAATTGTATGTGACCAAATTCACATTCTTTTCCTGGGGAAAATGTGTCAACCCCATAGCATTTACTCACTGCATGCTAAGTCTTGAAGATAGTGTGTCATACTCGAAAACACCAGATCTAGCAAATTTACCATGAAAACCAAACATATTGAAGGCAAACTTTTAAAGTACAATAAAAATGGATCTCTGCCAAAATACAATCTGTGAAATCATTCTAATTCCCAAAAGCACGGGGCAGCTTAGAAGTGTTACATAGTTTACCTAGAAAAAGCACCACAGTAAATATTTTTCTCTTTCTTGAGAATATAGCTTTCTCTATAAGCGTGACTTGCTTTAGAGTTTGAGTCTGATGTTCAATGAATTTGAGATCTTTTGGAAAGAAACTTTAGTAGCAGACTTTCATTGTGGTATTCGAGGAACTCCCCTACTTTTTGATAACATTTCTGAGGTTCAAGAGATTCAGGTGACAAATGACATTTTTATTCCTGACATGCTACTTTATATCATTGAGAAATAAGGTTCAATAAGTGACTTCTGATAATACTTTACTGCAGTCTTTATGAAAGATCGATTCCATTAAGTAGGTACATTTCAGTTGCTATTACTTCAAGTGATACCATAATGTACTTCAAATGCAGTCTTTAGTTAATAATAGCAAGCTTATTGAGTGTGTTTGAGATGTGCAAAAGTACTTACTTTTGGACTACACATCAGCCAAGAAATGGTATTTTATACCTGTATGCTTTTGGTATATTTTTCCTCCAAATCTACTGTCTGGTTATATAAAATGTTAAAAATACAAATTTATGTGTGACTATTTTATGGAATGCATCACCACTTAATGTGTTCAAGTAATCATACTAAGGAAAACTGAAAAACAATTTTTCTCAGTCACTTGGGAAGCGTTGATATGCTGTTCTCAAAAACTAACTCGAGTCTACCTGCTTGAGAAGTCACTGAAGTCGTTTGAAAAGGATCAGGTAATAGGATCTAAAGCTAAACCACTTATTTTTTTAAAGAAGGATTTCTTTTCGTGGCAAAGAATATCACTTGTGTGTGTTAGAAAGGGATATTTATTAACTAAAGACAAAGTTTGATTTCTTCTCATCTTTCCGTGCTCAAGTCTTTCAGTGCTCAAGAAGATGTACGAATTTCTAGACAAATAGGAATGTAGAAAAAGTTACAAAAAACAGTCTAAGAAACTTCTATATCCTGAAGGAACAATTTTAAAAGTAATTGTGAAATTTTAATAACAAAAAGGAGTCTTCATTCATCTATTGTTAATAAGCAGTCTAAAACTTGGCCTGCACATTATAGAACCAATTAAGCTTTAAAAGAAAAAAAAAAGATAAACTCAGGTAGGAAAGTTAGTAGTGTGTGCTCAGAAATATTGACAATAGCATGAATGGTAAGATTATAGATGATTTTGCATAGGTTCTGTTTTCTGATTTAAAAATATTCTAGCTGTAGAGAAAACATTTGTGGCGTGATTATAAGAATATTGGTGGTATCAAGTGTGCTTAAGCCACTTTTGTTTGTGTAGATTTTTACAGGGCTTTGTGGGATTGTCTGTTTTGGTTTCCGGTTACCTGCTTGGTTGAGTTTTCCCTGGTTTTGCTCAATGATCGTAAGGAAATCTTCACTGTATGGTGGTCTTCAATACAATCTTCATCATATATGGTGGTATAACATATGGAAACTTTTTAATAGTTTTGAGAAGCTGATTTTTATTAGCTTTATTAAGGCAGGAAAATTATGAGGAACATCTCGGTGAAGACTTGGAGCAGACTATGTAGTTAATTTTGTAATTGAAAAAAGCATAAACCTTGTTTTCCTTCAGACATAAAACTCTATTCCTTAAGTCTGAATTTCTGTCCAACATCAGAAGTTACAATTCCTGCATATTCAGTATGGATTGTGTAGAAAAGTTTGCGGACAGCATGAAATTCTTTCATGTGTCAGATCTCGTTAATCGGTGTGTTAAAATACATTAGAATTTGTCTTGATTAGGAAAATAGCAATCAAAGCATTAGAATCTTTTCACTTGTTGAGACAGATGGCCTATTTTTATGAAGGCAAATATCCAAAAACAACAACCCACTACCTTATCTTTCAAAATATGGTGCTCAGAATCATCTTGGAAAAGAGCTATTTAAGCCTAATAAGCCATATGTTCAATGAATTGATTTGTCCCCTTCTGTGGTATAGTCATAAACCCTTCTTTACAATGTCTTTATCATATCCACATTTTCTGCAACTCAATTATGAAAATTCAAAAGGCTTCCGTATAAGTGGTATGTTTTATAGAGAACTTGGCTTTGTTATAAAAAAAAAAAAAGGATTACCTCTATTTAACTGAACGGCTCTGACTTCCCACTGATGCTCCCCATAGGGTCCACAGTGTGTTTGAAGATGAAATAGGCCAAAGGGCTCCCTCGTATACATAAAGCAAGTCTAAAATTATTCCAGAAAGAAGCCCTTGGAGGAATGCAGCTTCCCTGCTATTTTTTTTTTTTTTTTCTTATATAAGGCTGAGATGGACCACTGGCTTAGAAGAAATCTGTAACACTTCTGGGTCCTTACACCAGAGTTTATTTCATTTCTTAATTTTATTTGCTAAGGTGTACTTTGGTGCAACGTTTAGTATTGCAAAGAATATTGTATACAAATTAGCAAATTTGTGTATGTTTAATAGGGACCTGACCTCTAAACCTCCAGCCACATGTAAATAAAATCAAAAGTGTGAATCTAAAGGTTGGATTGGTATTCCTTTATTTGAGGTATTATATTTCCTACAGCAAGTCTGTAAAAGTATAAATTCCATGAAAAGAGAAATTGTGTGGTGGATTTGAGGCCACGTGGTTTTGAGATGAAAGAGCAGGATCTTTGACCTTGGATGGAGGCGGGTCTTCAAACCTGTGCTCAGGGTTTGTTTATCTGGACGATAGGTGATGAGTTTCATAAACCTGTGAGGTAGAGAGAGGCTAGAGGAGCATGGTGAGATAAGCAATCAAACCAAAATTAAATTTTAAAAGTAAATGATCTTTTTGTATTTTCAGTTGCCAAAAGTGAAAGTATTTGTTATGCAGTTTGTCTATGAGAAAGAGAGAAGAGAGACACACACAGAGAGAGAGAGAGAGAGAGAGGAGACTGAGAGTAGTAAATCTAGAAATCATTAATAAGTCTGCACATCAGGCCACCAGATCACATTATTAAAGTTCAAACAGTTTTGGCAAGAACAAGCCTCAACTCACAGAACACAGCTGAAGCAAGCGGGAGTTACCTTTTCCATCTTGCAGTTATCAAGTGCTCTGTGTATAATATCTACCTACTCATACTATCACATTCACATCAAATACATCTGTTTTGACTGAATTCCTGCTTATCAAACTGCATGCATGCGTGGAAAGGACAAAAGGTAGAAATTTAAATGCCAGAAAAATATGTACTACTACTTAAATGAGAATATATTTGTAAGCGTCGCTATCAGGTGGAAATGCCAGTGAAATGGTTGGTGTGTACTAAGTAGACCCTTCCTTCTCTAGCTACCAAGTTGAGTGTCCTGGAATTTGAGTTCACCTAGAAGCTGTTTTGAAATTTTACTTAGCTCCAAAAGACCAAGTGAATCTCTGAGGGTCTGGTGGGCTTTGAGAATTCCAAAAGCTCTTGCCCTTGAGCCAAATTTTGTTTTGCAAAAGAAAATCTGATAGAAGAGTGAGAGAATCTGGGAAGTATTTTGCAGCGGGAGATTATGAGGTGTGGTCCCTTGCTCAAGTCAGCGGCATTTATACTGAAATTGGAACTGTTCTGAGGAGGATGCCATGGGCCTCGGCTCAAGGATAAGAGGCATATTTGTGAAGCATTCCATATTTAAATTAAGTAAAACTAAATAGGGGTCCACAGATCTGCAGTAGCAGCATTGTCAAAGGGGAGGAGTACAACTTCTCAGAGCGCACTCCCACCTAGGAAACTGGGTCCGAGGTCCGTGTCTGAAAATTGTCCCAATGGTTCTGAGGCATACTACAAACTTAACCTTGAGTAATGTTGACCTTGACATTCAATCAAATGCAACCTTTGCAAATTAAATGTGTGTGTCTGTCTGTCTGTCTGTCTGTCTGTCTGTCTGTCTCTCTCTCTCTCTCTCTCTCTGTCTCTCTCTCTCTCTCTCTCTCTGTGTGTGTGTGTGCGTGCATGTGTGTAATGCATGATAGTAATAACTCTGCAAATACCTCCACAGATACCTTTGAGAGAGAAAATGGCTGCTAGCGGACTTGGTACTGCCTCGGTTTGTGTACAAGGCTACTTTGTTGACGTGATTGTCTGTTACTGAATCTTAGTAGTAGCGAAAGAAAATATGGAAATTTTAAAGGCTCCATTTCTCCCTTGCATCAGCAATCAAGGAAATACTCTTCCAGGGAAAATAGCAAGGTTAGACAATTTGTGCTTCCTAATGATTTGAAGCAAAACAGTGCCTGTTGCGTTTCTGTTCAGTGCTGCTAAATCAAAACCGATCAAACTTTTGGCCCAGCCTAGCATAATTCCCTTTGAAATGTGTTGTCATGTCTGTCAGTTTAGTCATAGTTTAAGATGTTACATGTTTAACTTAGGCAGATGAGTGCAAAGTCTGAAAATGTGTCATCCAAAGGGGAAAAAAAGACTTCAGTTTATGAGGAAGTATAGTAAAAGGACTAAATTGGAATCTTCAGAGAGCATGGAAATTGGAGACTCTGCCAAGTGTTCACTGCATTGAAAAGAACCATGGATTAGAAATCCTCACTGGCCTAATATCTGTAATTTAACTGAGGAATATTACTTCTATAGAGTATTTTTTTTCTGCTTTTGGCATCATTTAACAAAACCTTTACCCTATATTTTTAACCACCTCTGATCACTGCTAATTTTTATCATTTGGTTTTATAAACAAAATGCTCTATTTGAGCATTAATCTATTCTAGTGTCAAAGCCTAGTTTATTTTTTCAAGATCCTTATAGTCTATACCTTATCTACACCTAGTCTCTGGAAGAATGCTACACAAACAGATCGAGTAATGATATTTAATGCCGTGTCTCTCTCCCTGAGGTTCCTCCCATTTTATTTAACCCGTGTGAAGCCATATTGCTCAGAGTCACTCAGCAGAGTGAGCACAGATAAAAATTCAGTAAGGTCAAGGCCCGTGCCTCTGAGGATGTTGATATAAAAGACTGCCAAGTTGACACCTTGCTGTTGTGGGTTTTTTTCCCCCATGTCCACGAGGCTGGACGCAATGAGATGTCTAATTTGAATTTTCTGAACCATGTCTTTAATGCTTACATACCTGAGGTATTTATCCAAACACATTGTAGGTTTGCATCCCTCAAGTATCCATCCATCCGTCCATTTCCTTCTGAGCAGAGCAATAAAAATCAAGCCAGACCCTATGCCTTATGTATGGAACCCGCATGATTTACAGCCAGGCTGAGTCTAAAATCATAAAACTTTCAGTACGTGGTTAATATATAACCATCAAAATAACAGAGTGCAATTCTAAATTTATGAGGCTGAACTTAACACTGAATATCAAATAAGAATCACATTGATCTCTGTAGCGGATGACTTAAAAACACATTAGGTGGCATAACTGCAAGACAGTACATTGATTTAAGCATAAAATGCGTAGCACTCAATACTTTACCACCTAACGTTTCTCAATAATGAACAAAGCTGTTGTATATTGATGAAAGGAAAATTATTTGTTTTGTTATATTACAGTGCTCATGGAGATGTCTTGGATCTAGGCTAAGCAAACATGATTTGAATCACATTTAGCAAAGGGTGACATTGTGTGGACATCCTACTGAATTTACACTTATTTCTCAAAATAACTATACAGAAGCATTACCATGATCACAGTTTTCTCACTTTTTTTTATACAGGAAAGACTCATACTACGTGGGTACTGACCTTTTTGCACACATACATTTTGCTTTAAGTTTTCTGATAAAAGCAATTCCACACAGTTTTCAGGTCAATATCTCTAAATGCATGAACCGATCTTGTCAAATTATCATTCTATTCATAAAATTTAAAAGAGTCTTTTCAAAAGAAATATTCTTACGATAAAAACATGTTTTATAAAAATCCTTGTACTGGGTCTCTGCTTTAAATTTTTCTGTTAAAGAGAATTTGGAAAATTTGATAGCTACAGGTACCCAGGAAATACAAGTAAGAAAACAGATGAAGGTGCTTCTGTCTAAGACGAAAAATGGTGGCTAACACTCCGCCAGTGGTGACTAATGATTTTTGGAGGTGCTAGGGACCTTGTTAACTGGAAAGGGTGCATCCCACTTCTCAGCTACATGTATCTAGTTGTTCTGTCTGGGTATGTGAAGACACTAGCTCTTGTGATTTGGAGTAAAATATTGAAATACAGGTTTTTACCCAAATTCTCCTGATTTAAAACATTAACGGTGCACCGAAATGTGAAGGCATGGCAATTTGAAGCCATACTAATATAATTTCAGCATTTACACTTCCGGTTTAGGGTGTTTAGTTGCGAAGATTCTGAGAACATTTTTCCATATGGAGAGGTGAGGGCTGTGCTTTCTGTCGGAGGAAAATCAAGCAAAGCATCAGGCATTCAAATGTGTGTCTTTTACAAGGGAAACACCACTTAATTAAAATATTAATATTTTCCTAAATAATTCCTCTACTATTTTAAATTACCAGCTGCAGTACTGTATCCTCACAAATGTTCACAGGTGAAAAGGTTTCTGGGGACCCATTAATAGTACATAAAAATATGTCTGCTAATAGAAAACAACTGTGTATTCAAAACTGGTTCCTGAGTTGATTCTAGGAATTTCTTTTAGGAGGCGCTGTTTGAATAATTACAGGATATGTAAGAAAGTTCTTTGTCACAGAAACATCCTGAAAAGAAATTATATAATTCATTTCAAGTACATGACATTTAAAAACACTAGTTTTGACTTTATATTTAAGTAAATAATGTAACTGATACGTACATATATGTGACCTGCATTTTATTTTCTAGTGTAATGTTTTCAGGCTGTTTTTTCTTTGTAATAAATTGACTTATTATTCTTGATGACATTCAAGATGGACCACAATGTTAAAGAATAATGTTTTCTAATTATCATTGACATTTGCTGAGAAGATTGAAATTTAATAAAATTAATTGTCCATCTTTGAATGGCTCACTTTGCAGTTAATCAGAGAACTTTGCTCTTGCTCCTACTGATGAAAATTTCTGAGTTTTATAGGTGTTATTCAGGCCTATATTGTACCCTGCACTTAGTGAGGACTTTTCCCCCTATTGACATGGTTAATAAGTTTTAAGCAAAAAAAAAGGTATCGAACTCTAAAGAAAATTTAATAGTTATGTTATTGCTACTGGAATGTTCAGAGATAACCTCACCTATCTTCTTTGAAAAATGTAACTGTCGAGGTTAGGTTGAATGGTGAGGACTGGATCCTCTGTGCACAGTATATCTCTAGTAATATAATTTGAAGTGCTAGGGCCCCTTGCATCCCTTTCTGAATCTGTTATTAGTTGATTAAATTAGCTGGCTGAATCAGTACAGTGAGAAGAGACGCTGTAATGATATTATAGAATTAGTATGCTATGATGAATTGTCAGGAGAAGCAATTGTGACAGCCCTGTGGCCATATGCACTTAGCCATGCAATTTATAGTCATTTGGAGAGCCAAGGACTTTTCAGTTTGGGTTAGGAAATTTGTTCCTGGTTTTGACATAGTTTGAGGGATATGTGTGTAGGGAGAAGGAGGGGGACTTAGTGGCAACTCAAGAAGAAATCAAGTCTCTCTTTTTACCCCCTTGGATGATTTTCCAGGAATAAGCCCTAGTGCATGGATGCCTTTTACTCTGCTCGTGCCTGTTCCTTTAGATAGACTTACATGGTGGTCCTGTTTCTTTATGATCACAGAGACAATGTTACTTTCGGTAAGATAAAAGTCAGTGTAACCTGGCATCACAATTTCCCTGGTTACAGAGCGCTATGAATTCTCATCTACTTGACGCACTTACAGCCATCCTAAAACCCTTGCTGGGGTTGTTTGATCTGGGTGCATGTGGGTTTGCTAATTACCAGTAGTTTTTAAGCAACTTTAAATTAACATTCCTTTTTTTTTTTTTGCTTTGCAACTCTCTTTGTCAGATGTTTCTAAGAGACTCATTATGTTAATGCAAATACTGGTAAAATACCACATTAGGCCAAATTCATTGCAAAATTACCTAAACAAGAAGTCACCTCAATACTACTATTGTATAAATATTACTCTCTTACTGTTGGTATTTTCTAATTCCTGGACTATAATCGTAGCCAGCTGTTGAGTAAACATGGGTTCTAACACACTGACTCCAAGGCAGATTCATATAGAAAACGCCTATCTCTTCTTTAGCTGGCTATAGAGATTTGCTGGGTATGATGGACCCCTTTTATTTTTCAAGCCTAATCCCAAAGCAGAGGTATTTTTTGTTTTCTTCCCTTATAATAGTCACTGTTTTTCTCAATTGATAAGTCAGTATTCCTAATGCATCTAGAAGAAAATACCGTCTTAGAATTGGTACTTACCCCCACCTCCACCTCCGATCTTAATAGCAATTCCCCAGAAGGACATAGTTAGTAGCATTTCTTCAGTAACTCTAGAGTTGGGTATTTCACAATACAGGTCAAAGGCAGATAACTGTCCATCCCTCCTTTTTGTCACTGTCACCACTGTGCTTCCAACTCCCCAAAACTCCTATCTGGGAGTTATTTTTGACTCTCCTACTTCACCATCCATGCCCAATTTATCTCCAACACCTGCTGCTGCTTTCCCAGCAGCCTCTTGGATCACCCTCGTTTCCATTTGTACAGCCTCCATCTCTGTCCACTTTCATCATTCTCTGCCTGGAGTGTTGTGTGCACCGGCCTATCTGTGCGCTACCTCTCACCCCATGCTAGTACAGCCTATATATACCAGGCTGCCAGATGGAGCTCTTAAATTTTGATTATATCCATCCTCGTTGCCTCCCCATGGCACAGGGCCTTTTGCTTATTCGTATTTCAGCCTACAGAACGTATGTGCTTTTTTTCCTCCTCACTCTTACCCTTTCCATAGCACATATAATTAGCTAATTATAATTGTCATTTTTTTAAAAAAAAATTGTGCCGGGCACTGTGCTAACTGTTGGCCATACATTATCTAGCTAAAGCCATGGGATACTCTTTTTATAGCTGGCGAAACAGAAGTGTGGGACAACTTGCCTCCCAGTACAAAGAGGGGGAGCCAAGTCCGAAGTAGGCCATCCCTGCTTCCCAGTGCGGTCAGCCGCCATGCCCCGCTGGCTCACTGGCTGGATGTCCTTGTATTGCCAGTCTTTGTGTCAACTTACATTCAGTGTTCATTTTTCTGGTAACTCACATCCCTCGTCTCCTTTGTGTACATTCAGACACTGACCCTACATTTCAGTTGGCATTTGTGTGTTCATTTTTACCGCATTAATTTGCATTGAATAATGTATTACTTAATATTTGTGCTTGTACATGTGCATTCTTACCATTCCCCTATCAAATTAAACTTCGTTGTAGAGAGAGAGTCAAAATATTTTCCATTCTTCAATATAGTGCTTTGTGCCCACACATCCAGGTCACGAATTTTGCAACTCGGTAAGGAGGGTTTTGTTGCTATATTGTGTTTTAATGCATCTTTTTAGTAAACCACATAAAGACTATATTAACTTCTATGGTGAAAATAGAAAATCCAAGTTGCAAACAAATACTTGACCATCCAGCCACATCCAGAAGGATCTTTAAGTTATAAATAACAAAGGATTCATGAATAATTGGAACATACGGAGATTTAGAAGGTTAAGAATTCCAAGTTTGGGAGGGACAAGAGGAGAGTGGGAAAGTCCTTGTCACCTTGACAAGATATGTATGTGCACAAAATGCTCAACTTCATTCTGAACCTTAAATTTTGCACTTATACATATCAATAAAAAGGGGAAAAAAGAATTCCAAGGTTAATAATATTGAATTATTTTCTATAAACATTTGATTCCATTAAACAAGGGGTTTTGGCAACATTAATATTTCAATAATTTTATAATATTTTAGAATACACTTTTCATTTTGAAAGCATCTTATTCCACTAAAAATACTAGAAATATTTTCTGGGTGAAGAAAATAGTTATTTTTATTTTTTATTTTGTTTTATTTTGAAAGATCAAGGATTGGGAAATCGAAATTGACAAAAATAATTATTGATGAGTATAGTATGATAAAATCATATGCTGTCCTTGGATAAATTATTGAGCATATGTGTGCTATAAAATACACATAACATATACATCATGCATGTTTTTGTCATTGATTTTTAAAAATCTCTTCAAGAAAGTTTAAACATTGCCATCCAATACAGCATAATTTTTGAGGAATTAATTGATTTTAGTAATGCAGACAGCCGTGTCTATCTGAACCTAAAATTATGTAATTTATATATGTATTTTTCCATTATAAATTGATTTTATGTATGAATTTTGCATTATAAATTATAACTTACTATATCCATATGAAAGAACACATACTTACATAAATTTTTGGCTGATGGCTGGGTGTCTGCAAAGATGAAATTTCATCAGCATCATGTCCCATTTTTGTTTCAGGCTCTGAAAAGCCATGCCCAGTTAGGATGACTGAAACAAAGCGACGGCTGTTTGAAAGTTACATTATGTGCTTTCAACACATCTTCTGCCTAATATTATTAAGAAGTTCTCATATTTTCCAGCCAGATAGAACTAACATACAATGCTGAGCTTGCTCATGATTTCTTTGTAGCATTGCATAAGGTTCACAACTTCTTCTCCTGAACCACACGTAAAAATACCTGTGTTATGAGACAGAGAAGATGCAAGGAGGGAAGCTCCAGCTCTCGTTGGAGATAAGGTCGGGTGAAAAGACACGTTGCAAAGAAATAGGAGATTTCTCCACTCTTCCCTTCTAGATTCCACCAGGATTAAGCGTTAGAGCATTTGTCAGCAGCACACAGCATGATCGGGGTAGTTCAAGGACTCAGCGGCAGTTTTCTCATGGAGAGGGTTGTAATCAAGCTCAACTTGGAAGAAAAATAAATGCTAAAATAATAAAAGAGAGTACAAATAGGAAAGTAGTGGTATACTCAACGAAAGGTTTCCAAAGGTGGCCGCTTACCTGACATAATACAGAATCTAGAAGCAAGGCGTTTTATGACCCAAAGAGCAGCCACCTGTGGAAGGCAGCGTGCTCATTGTTGCCCCTGGAGGTACCAAGGATACTTCTTCTAGGCCTTGCAATAAGGAGTCACATCTGGTTTTCCTACAAGGTCTGGGAGTCCAATCTTTGAGAAATCTTTTGATTTTTTAAGATAATATTAAGTAAATTATTAAAGCATTCTGAGACAAAACGAGAATAATGTGAACAAAGAGGTACTGAGTCCTCAATGATACCATAATGATGACATCTGGCTCATTGGCATTTTGATGACGAGTGTGAGGTGACTGCTCATGCTTTTTTCTTGGAGAGAGGGCTGGAGGTTCTGTAACATAACTTCCTACTAATCTTCCCCTGGCTTCCTCCTCTCCAGTCTCATTGTATTTCAACAAGTTAAGCCCACTTCCAGCTCAGGAAATTTTTCACTGAGTTCTTGGCTATACTCTTCTGCCCTCAGCTATCTTCACGTCTAAGAATATCTACTTTGGGCTTAATGATCAGCTTTTCCATAAGGCTTAACTTGTCCATGACATCAACTTGCACCCACTTTCTCCCCACCCCCCCCAGCTTCCTTTACTGTAATACTCTTTGCTTTTCAGATGTTCTTACTCTCTGAAATCGTATTTTGCTTTCTTAAAATCACTTCTGCATATCATCTGTCTTCCTCAATGAAAGACAAATTTCAAAATGGCAACATTCTTTGTTTTATTTAGTAATACAATATAATTAGAACTGTTCCTGACAAATCTGTACACACAAAAATATCTGTTGCATAAAGAAATAAAATGAATAATATCATGTGATTTGAAGAAAAGCATAGAAAAACTTTTGAAGTGTAACACTAACCTAAATTGACCACAAGAGACTTTTAAATATAAGATCAAAAGAGCTAGTGTAGAAAAGCTTGGAGATACTTATAAAATTACAAAAGTGTTCTGAAGTCATAGTTCAACAATACTAATGTCTCTGCCAAAACCTTAAAGACTGCTTTCTAGTTAAACTAATTTGAAAAATAATAAAAATATTGTTTATATTCCAAAAGATACACTAGCCCGATTTAGGTCACAGATCTATGCTAGTGTAGTACAGAGTCTTGTTTTCTGGCAATAAACAGTTTTATTTGAATGTTAAAGATTATTTTCTAAAACCTCTTTCTGACAAAGTAATCTGTTACATCAAAATTATCATTGGTCTCAATTAACTAACCTCTATTAGGTACCTATTGTAGCTTTACTATTTAACAAGTGACTTGACAAGTCTTGACATGACTTTTTTAGGGTGTCATCCTTGAGGTGTTGAAAGAGAGCCCCATTCAACAGGTGTCCATTAGTGGAATATCAGAGAAAGCCCTAGTAAAGATGTGGAGGTAATATTGAATGGACAATTAATTGTGTGGGCCAGAGTGTGGATATTCAAGTCTAAGTAAATTAGACTTAGGATACTTTTTGTATTTCCTGATTAGCGCTGGGAACTCTTCTTAAATAGTTAACGATTCATATCTATAAAGTAGCGATAACAGAAAAATACACTACACAAAACATCATGAATAAAGCGTAAGGTAATGTACGCAAAATCCTTACTACCCTGTCTGTTCTCTTGATAGCATTCTTAGGACTGTTTGTCCTCTTCATTAAAAAGGTATACACAGCTTTAATAACTAAACATCATGACTCTTTGGCATTTATAACCATGGTGATGGCAGATTGTTAACTAGAGTGACTACTCTGTTCCAAGTGGATGTATCCTAATATCCTAGTCAAAAACCAAATTTACGGCTGGCAATTTCACAACATTCAAAACAGTTTAGAAGTCCAAAATATGCAGCGCTAGATAATAATTTCTCATTTTCTCCAGTCAGTATCCCGGGGGAATCTGTTTATTCAAACAAGTCAACCTAAACATGACTGGGAGCTTTTAGAAATTTCAGTGGCCCAAATCTAACTGGTAGAAAAGTTTATACCTACAGTTTCAAGGAATTGGCAGCAGAATACATTCTCAGACAGATTTCCCCTTTTGGGGTATTATCATCACTGGTTCTATGTTCACTTTGTATTTCTCTTTCTTGTAAGAGGACAACCCGGTGGAGAGAACAGGGAGACACTGGGTCGCATGCCACCAATGGCAGTAGTTTGATGATCTTTTCCAAGAGAAATAAAAAGATGGCTACCTAGTACCTCAAGGTGAGAACTTCCACCCCATTCCCAAATCTTAGTGTCCTCATGTAAACTTTGATGCCAGGGCGAGAAGTATGCTGTCAAGGTGCAGAAAAATGAAGACCTTCCTCTTTGCTTTAAAGTGTAAATGGCCTGCTCAACAGGGACTCCAGAAAGACTTGTTCAACTGACATGAGCTTAGAATCCCTCTTTCATCTAAAGATGAGGAAAGACAACATGTAATGGTTTTATGAGCCATTCTTACCAGGAAAACACAAGCAGGTTTATCTCTCTTTGTACAGTCTTGACTCTAGGACAGCACATTACGGTCATGAAAGTATTTCATTCCATACCCCTAAGAAGAAAAAGCCATACACATATCTATATGCTTCAGTTTTATAAGCAACAAAAAAGAAAGGCACATCGTTAGCATCTGCCATTCTTTTATTTTCCAGTTTCTTTTTATCATGGGAAAGCTTTCCTAATGCCTACAGTTATTGAAATAAAATTATCTTAGCATTTTTAAAGGTCGTGGGTACATTTGCCCAGTAAAGGTAGCTAGCTAAAAGACACAAATCAACTGGTAATCAGTACGTAGTGAAAACTTCACAATGCCATGTTTGAGTACTTGTCTCAGTGAAGATACAGTTTAGTAAAACCACCTTTTGGGCTTGTTCTTAGTGAAGCAGGTTGATTTCTGAGGTGGATAAAGTGCGTGGCAGGATCTCTGTCCACTGTGCCGTTGGCAGGCTGCTGTTCATCACAAGGCTTTAGTGTTCTTAATGAACTGTTAACAAGCTGTCAATTAGGGTATTTATGCAAATTAGGGAAAGAGACATTGAAGGATTGATGTACCTAGAGTTAAAAATGCCCCCTTGAAATATTACAAAGTAAATAATTCTTACAAAAAGAAGTAGCCTTAAACATTGGCTTTCCTTTGCACTGAAGCATTCCCTGGAAAATTATAGCTCCTGCTGCCTTTCTTTGAGTGTTCTGCAGACAGACAAGACATTTTGCACATGTTTGTGTGTGTGTGTGTGTGTCTGTGCTTTTATGGGGATCAAGCCCAGGCTCTTCACCTTGAGCCCCTTTTTTACCTTTAATTTTGAGGCACAGCCTTACTTTCTGAGTTGTCCAGGCTGGTCTGACACATCTATCTCTAGGATATACGTTGCTTTATGTTAGCAATTCTAGAGTCATTTTCAGTCACTCTCAGCTACAAATGAAGCTCGAATTCAAGTGTTCTGAAATTCGCAGGTAACCGTTTATGACTCTCACATAGGCCGCGCATTTTTTCTTTCAGTTTCCGCTGGAGACCATCTTCCACAATGAACACACACCCCAACCCTTTAAATATCCTTGACTAATGTTCCTTTTTTTTCCAAATCCCTCTCTCTGTGTAGTCACCCAAATTGTATCTTAAATCCAAACCCTTTGTGTGGTTATAAATTGTCAAGCTGGAGACAGTTCCTTTAAAAATCCTGTACTCTATACAAATAAATGACTTTCTCTGGACCACACACCCACTATTTTTCTCTGTTGCTTATATTTTTTTCTTCATTCCATAAGCCCTTAAATTTGTTGACCTAATATGCTGTCTGACATCCTTCAAAGATTTATACTACTGTTACATTCTGTTATTAGGTCCTTCTGCCCTCTTGCACAGGCAAAATAGTCAATTCCTGTTTGCATAATCTCCAGAGTATTTTAAACAAGTTAAAAATCTTCCTTTGCCCCCAACTCCCACTACGTACATACAGATTTGGGCTCTTCAGTGCTTGGTTTACCTCATATTCACTTGAATGAATCTTGTCGCTTCTTGTTAGAGAAACAGCCACTTTGTTACACTTTTGAAGATTTTTCTGCTCAGACTGGTGTCATATTAAAAAAAAAAAAAAACCTGAAGTTACAGAATGACTCCCAGTATTTAGAAGTATGATAACTGTGCTGTAATCTCATCACTTTTATTTTTAATTGGTATGATCAGAATTTTATCCAGATAGTTCTTACTGGAGAGCAGTCTTTTAAGAATGCTTCACTTCTCAGTGCAATTAAAGTAGACATCTCTTTAAAGCTCTCAATAGTCCCCCCAGAAATGGAAAATTACACCTTGTTTTGTTACGTGAAAGTCATGTTTTGATTATATTAAATTGGTATTTTATATACTAAAAGTCTATTTGGCTTGGAGTTTGGAGGTTTGTTGCACTTGTTCATTTATTACTTCAAAATTGTGGCAAGGATTATTCTTCCAGGTTTTGTAGTTTTTAACCTCATATTCTCAGCTCTGGGAGTTGTAATGTTCCATAAAGGAAGTATCATAACCTAGAGACAGATCATGTATTCATATCTAGTTGAAGTGATGGATTAAGCTGTTTCATTATAAGTATATCAGAAATTCAATAAATATCTGCCTATGAAATGTAGTTATCATAAGTTTTTACACAGCGCAATTTTGTGTTAGTGTCCAAGTGGAGTATAGAGGGCTTTATATATGTGGTTATAACACCTGCTCTGCTATTTGAAAAATTTATTTGTGTTAAAAATGTAAATACAAGCACTCCAAGTATCTATCTATGAGTTATTTCTAAATACCACTTCTCTCAAGACAGACGAGGGCAGAATAAAACTGTAATTCTGGTGACTGATAAAAACAAGCTGGGTAGGCAGAAGAAATAATCCAATAAACTAAAAGAAAATGTGACAAAAGGAGAGTGAGAAAGTCCTTGTCACCTTGACAAGATACGTATGTGCACAAAATGCTCAACTCCATTGTAAAGCTTAAATTTTGCACTTAAACATATCAATAAATTTGGGGTGGGGGAGAAAATGTGAGTTCTCTTTGGAGAAGCAGGAGAGGACGTTGGTAACAGCCTGGACTTTGGGGTCACCAAGTACCTTGGCCTCTCGTCTCCTTCATCTGTAACTGCAGCAGATAATACACATCTCGTAGGAAGGTTCTTTGAGCTCCACTAGTTAGTGATAACAAACTAGTTGCATGCACACATGATTATCATTTGCCAGGCATTGGGGGTAATATTTGTTTCAATTTCAATATTATATTCCCTTTATCATGTACAGCTTTGGATGTTTCATGTATGTTCTTGCTTTTTCCTATTAGAAATTCTTAGCTAGCTTACCTAGGAATGCATTTTACATAGAGATAAAATGAAGGCCAGTGCATGCTATTGTATCCTTTTGGTCTTCATTTTTACAACCTAATAACAGTATGAACTTGGGAAAGTTAATATGTTTGTGTCTCAGTTTCCTGGACTGTCAAGCCATCATGCTGATAGCAATGATAATAATTATGTCTATTGTGGAGATTGTTATGAAGATCAAGACCCTCCCTAGTAAGGACTTAGCACTGGCCTGACACTTAGTGGATACTCAGTCGGTCATATTTTACCGTTACTGGTGCTAACTGTAATGACTTGGAATTATTTTTGCTATCATTAGAGTAGTGTAAATTTTTAGAAGTTTTGCCTTAGGGAAATATTTTGTAGATATCTATCTTTGTCCACATCTCGTTTTACTCATATTTCTTTCTGTTGCATTTTCTGTCTTAGCATTCTGCCTTTTCTAACATACAAGATCTGGAAACCTGGGCAGCAGAGGCAAGCCAGTCTGTCTACCCCTTTTCCACTGCTTTCCATCTTTAAAAGTCCTTTTCACCTTCGTAGCACTAGCTTTATCTTTTGCTGCCCTCCTTATAATTGTTGTATATAAAATGGGCTTCAAAACCAACTCAGAACCCAGACTCCTTTGGTTCTGACCCTAGGAGCCAAGTCTCGGAGGAGTACAGTGCACTTGATCTCTTTGAAATTCTAATGAATCAGCTTTTAAAAATCTTGTTTTCAAGCATATATATTTTCTTGAATCTTAATATTAGCTGTGCCCTTTGAGAATGGAACTATCCCAACACTTCAAATAGGCACACTGTTATTCTGAATAGTATTTTTAAAAATTTGTGTGGCAAATAGTTTGTTGGAAACTATCCATACTAAGCTTTTTCCTGGTGTGTTCACTTCACAGCTTCAATTTTAAGTGCGTAGGTATGACTAAAATCCATTTTTCATTTTGCTGATTGGGTGTTAAACCAACTGATTAGTTATCCCTTTCAAAATGTGGCCAGTTGTCAATGCATTTGCAGGTTTTGTGTATCATATCTATGGTTGTGCACTTTAAAAAATACAAGTTCAGCCTGGGCAATCTGATTGATGTAATGATAACCTGAGTATCTTTTGTGCAGCAGCACCATTGATAATAGCAAAACCTTGGTAGAAGCCAGTATGCCCGAGTATAGAGGACTCCATAAAGGAGATGTGATATGTATGTATACACAATGGAATATTACTCTGCCATTAAGAATGACACATTCAAGCCATTTTTAGAAAAATGAATGCATCTTGAGACCGTCATGTTCAGTGAATTGAATCAGACCAAGAACGTTAAATGGCTTCTCTAATATGAGAAAACCAATTTTATTTAAAAAAATGTAAGAGACCTAGAAGAATGTGAAAAGTTGAATTTTGTGAAGAGAGATAGAAAAAGGGAGAGTGAAAGGGTGGGAAGGAGAAAGGGAGATGATATGTGTAAAAGAAGAAGAACCAAATGGGGGTAGTAGCGGCAGGTGTGTGTGGGGGGGGGGGAGTTGTGGGAGGGCCAACAAGGAAGAGGGAAAGGGATTGTCATTTTGTTATGATAATATATATATGCACAAAATACTCAAGTTCAGTGTAAACATGTATCACACATAGATAGAGAGATAGATAAAATGGGGGAAAAAAAGAAATATTGAACTAAAAAGAATTTTCAGCAAATGTGTATCAGAACTTTAGAGCTGGCAGCAAGTTAAAGTTAAGGGGGGAAAGGCGATGTATACTGTAAGTTTATTTTGGTATATAATTGGTCATCTCAAAGTTGTCGTTTACTACCAAGGACTCATGAATCGCATAAGTAGACTGCTCTTTCAGAATCGTGTAGTACGCGCCATGAGGATAGATGTGTTCTCAGTGGTGCCTTCCAGCCGGAACTCGGAGTAACCTGAGAGGAGCAAGAGTCTGGTTCCATCAGGGTGTCCTCATGTGCTCAGTTTCTTTTCCCAAAAAAAAAAAGAAAAGAAAAGAAAAGGAAAAGGGAAGGAGAAAAGAGGAGCAAAAGGGACGAAAAAAAAATAGCGATGAGTAAAGGCGTAAAGAGAGCACAAGAAATTGCATGTGTGTGCGTGCCAGCGGTAGCCAGCCCTAGTTTTAGCATCTGGTATTGTTTGTACTGGAGTTTTTCATTCGCATTCACCACTTCAGAATTATTTCCTGTACTCTTTTTCTTCTACTAATTTGTTTTTTTCACTTAAAATATCTCCATTTTAAGTAAATATACTCTATGCTCTTCTAGTCAAAGACAAAATGGTATAGATATAGAGATAATGATAACTCCTTACTAGATTGTGAGTTATTTAAAGAAGTAATTACTCTTAATGTTATGGATCCATCAAAAATTAGTAGGAAGCAGATTCCAATTAATTCTAAAGCAATAAATTTGAAGTACCCCAGTAATACAATTTTTTAAATGAGCACAACCAAATTTAATTTTTTAAAAATTTTTACTTGTTAATTTTTTCCCATTTTATTGATATGTATAAGTGCAAAATTTAGAGTTTACATTGATCTTGAGCATTTTGTGCACGTACATATATTGGCAAGGTTATAAGACCTTCCCCTCTCTCCTTTGACCCTCCCCTTCCCCACCCCGACATCCCACACCCAGTTCCCATTATTTTCCACTTTAAGTTCTGTGAGATAATTGTGATCTGGGCTTAGAAGGTGAAAGCCTCTTTTTTCGCCAAAAAAAAATAGTTCACTCTTCAACGAAGTTTATAATCAGCAATAATCACTTGTTGGCTGCCGCGGGTGTGTGAGTGCAACCGTGAGCTTTTGTTTGGGTTGTGTTCTTTTTTCCAATTTGTGTATCATTCTCACTTATCCAAATTTGACTATGTCGAGTAAGTTTTGCAACAGAGCAAAAAGGAATTTGAAATGTTACATCTGCCTTTGCAAAAGGGAAAACTGATTAATTTGCCCGAGAGACTTTTGTAGGGTGTCATGCTAAAGCTTTGAAGGATGTACCTGCTCTTATCTTGAAATTAAGTAGTCTTTGTTTTAGTAGACAACTCTGAACAGTGGAGGGAAAATATACTTTTTTATCCTTAGTTTCCCTTATAAGTGATCTCCACCTTGAATAATTGTTCAATCGAAGCTGAGCTCAGTGCGTAGGGATGAACATATTTCCTCTTACTTGCCGGTGTACAAGGGGCTTACACAAAGCAGTTTTCATGTTTTGTTGGTTTGGACTCCCTAAGGCCCGTGATAGTTCACTGAGACCATATTCCAGCGCTATTAAAAATCCTTCTTTATCAGTAATGTCCTCTAAGCGTTAAACCCATCACTTTCTGCACTCACACAAAGTAATTTTATTCACATATATTTTTTTCTATCTCCTGGCATATCTATAAATGGAATTTTTGAATGGAAATCCTATGATATAAATATCTTTTAAAGCTTTCTCATAGTTTTACCGGCTTTGCAATCAGCCATTTTCTCCTTCAAAATCAATGCCTCTCATTAAGACAACTTCTGGCAGGAATGAAGGTCTAGCATCAGTTTATAGAAAAGTGGTCATGATTTTGCCTCTGGGTTTGTTTTAATTGTTCCTCTCTAAGCAGCAAGCCCTGTAGTTTGAGTAGCTGAGAATTCATTTGTTAGCTCGCCTCTTCTATTTCTCCAAAGACCGTTATGAGGACTAAATTAATCCATCCCATGTTACTTATTCCAACTTGACTTCATGCCAGGCCCTGCTACAGGTGCTGCAGACTTGGGGACAAACAATGTCCCCTGGGTACATGGAATTTAATGCTGAGAGTGAGGTGAGGAGAACTGCAAGACTGAAAATGAACAGGACAAAGTCACAGGTGAGGACTGCGGAACAGAAGGTAAAAATCGATAGCGTGTTAAGACTGAAAGGGAGTCTTTTTCCAGAGTTAGGGAAATTATCTCTGAGGATAATCATTTGAGCTCATGTGGGAATTATTTAATACACGGAGGAGATAACCATGAGGAAATCTGAGCGGAAGTGACGCACACCCACAACACGGAGGGTGGATGAAGAAAGATCCCTGATTCCTGGTATGACCAAGAGCAAAATTTACCTGGGCTGTGATTTATTTATAAAGAGTTTAGATTTTATTCAAGTCAAAGTAAACATTGGATGGATTTTTTTAGAAGTGACTGACATGGTCATATCTGTTTTTAAATAATAGTATCTGTGGGAATCTGCCAACTTAAATCCTTACTGCCATTTACCTCCATAAACCCCAATTGTCCCATCTGCTAAGTGGGCACCATTATGAGCAGCACAACTCATCGAGTAGAAATTAAATAAATTGGTCGACCTAGGTTGCTCTGTTCACAGTAAGCACACAGTAGAGACAGGTACTCGCTGAAGTCGTTCCTAAATATACTCTTTCTTGGTTAACTACCCGTGGCCATTCATTAATTTATTTTATGTTCTCTTCCTCTTTTTTAGTATCTGAAAATTTTGACAATTTTCTCTGAGATTCCTGGCATTTGGGTCTCTGGAGATGGCAGGGGGTCTGGTTTACTGTCTGTTAATTTTAGCGATTCTCTGCTGGAAGTGCCATCCCAACCAGAATAACCAGAGAATGGGAGGAGGTGCGGTCTGTTAAGTGACCCCATGGGGCAGCCCTGGCAGCACACAGCAAAACAAACAAACAGCAGTCCCAAACAGATTTGGGCTTCAGGGCTTTAAAAAATGGACATTTCCCCATTAATAACAGATTTGTTAAAGCCTCATGTGACAGCTCTCCAAAAGTTTCTTCTAATAAAATCATTTCACATCGAAAATCATACATTTTGCCTACAAACACTGAAGCTAGGCAATAGGAAACAAATTGATCTTTTGAGCCCCAGATTTCAATGGTGCAAGAGCAAATAGAAAGAAATTACCTCCTACTATTTCTGGCTTCTAGAGTTTCAGTATAAACCAAACAGTCTCAGGGATTTTAATGATTTCAAATATCTACTCGAATGGCTACTGTCAGAAAAAATATCCAAATAATTAAATGTATCTTTGCCTTTGTTTGATTTGAGGACTCCCACACTTAAAGCCTTACATAAAGAAAGGAGTTAAACCTTTTTAAATATGAAACAAATGTGGTATGAATCTTTATTGTTAGCCTAGCCATAATATTGACATGAAATTTTCATAAAGGAGGTATAACATTTAGACTGCAGATCATTAAGAAAATTGCTAATTTCTTTTTATGTGAGCCATTGCATTCAAGGGCAAATTGTACATCTTATTTTACTGCTTGATTAATATCATCCTGTGAAAAATAAGTACATTTTTGGAAGAAAATTATTGAATACTTGAGGTTGTTTCCCTATATTTAAATGAATGGCAAAGAAGAAAATTTCTTTGGTATATGAAGCTTGGAACCCAAGTGTGCCCCAAATATTAGAGAAAGTAAAGAAAGAAAACAATTTTTAAAAATCTTACAGATAAGAAAAAAAACTACTTGAAAAATATTACACTATATCTTCAGAAACCCCAAGATTGAAAAAAAGTTTAAACAAAAGGAACTTTGAGAAGTTTTGTATGCCATTGTATTATTATTATTATTACTATTATTATTATTATCATCATTATCATTATATTAGTTTCTTCCCTGGCTGGGGAAAGTACAAAGTACATGGAGTTCAGTCTTGAAATGTGTATGCATCCTTACCTAATATGCACTTCTATCCCTACACTCAACCACAGAGCTATGGCAATTTATTACTAGCCTCTTACACATCTGTCACAATTTAGATAGGATAACATAAACTCATTTTTTTCCTGCTACTGTTTCTAAAACAACCACCTCTTTTCAGACAGAATACCTGTGAATAAAAGTCTTACTACAGCATCAGAATAAAATAAGTTTAATCCTTTATAGTGACACTTAAATTGTGACTTTGAGTTCTTTTTTTTGCTTGTACGCAAAGAAGTTTAGACGCTGGACCCGCTGGAATTTTAAGTGTCTATGTACACTTGAAAAACAATGGCCAACATAAGACAGTGAACAGTAGTTAAACTCTCATGGAGTGACACCTGCTCTGGAAGAAAGCGATTACCCCCGTTCAATCACTTATGGGCCATCCTAGATTTTTACGATTTTTACGAGAGATTCCCAATTTGAGAAAGCACACTGAGTCGTTCATGCTCATAAAACAGCTCATCATTGACACGAATCTGTCATATTTAAATCTGAATTACTAGTGTTTGGGTTTTGTAGTGTGAAGCAAGGAAAGATTGAAAAGCACTGGCTTCTAATATCTCCCTAAATTATCATTTCCATAGACGCAGCCTTTATCATTTCTTCTCTGTCTTGAAAAATGAAAACTGGTTAAGGTAACCCCACTGCTGAGCTTTCTTTCTCTTGGTGTACACTTCACAGTCACGGAATGAACCAGCCTTGCTAAACGGACTCATTAGTGCGCAATTTGCTTTTCCTCGTCTCTTTGAAGAAACCTCACAAGCATTTGGAACATTTATTTTATTTTGATTCCACAGTGGAAAATTGTATTCACATAAGCAAGCATATACCAAACAACAGTAAATCATTATTTCTCAGATGACCAATATCAGCAGGAATCTCATATACTTCTCTGCTGGAGTTGATTTCCAAATTCATTGAATAATTATTGGTGCTGCTTTTCATAAATGAGACACAATGTTTTGGATTTTTTTCGCTTTCTATTTCAGTTAAATTTTAAAGGCTGTCTTATTCCCTCATTTTCATGTACTCCACACTTTGGAAATTATTTGTTAGAGTAGAGACAGACTTGAGTTTTAGATTAAGCAAATGTCAAGATGGAAGGAAAAAGGTGGTTACTACAGTTCCCTTTACTTCGCACAAAACTTAAACTTGTTTGTAGGAAAGTCCTCAGGACAAAGATTGATCCTCGTGTTACTGTCAATAAATGAAATAAATACAAATTAAAACTTTAATGTTTTAACGGAAATCTGCAGATTTATTAGATTATTTTAGAATAGTGAACTTAGAGTATTAGATTTGTTTTTTATTTTGCCATGCTAAAATAAAGCAAACAGAACCATATCATTTTGCTTACCAAAGTGTTAATTGGATTTTGATAAGCACTGAGTACATTTTCATTAGTACACAAAAATGGATGAACAGCAGGTAACTCGTATATTTTGTGTTGAAAATGAGTTTGTGAAACTTTGATATCTAGTCAGTTTTATTACAAATTAAATATCACGGCCGGTTCCAGGAGCTGTGAGTTTTTTTTTCAGCATAGAGACTTTATGCAACATTTAAAACTGTGTTAATGGTTTCTGTGTGGTGTGTTCTGTATGATGCTATTATAGGAAAGCAACCAAACATGGTTTTAAAATAAATTTCAGAAGGGTAAAAGTGGCAGGTTATGATTTAGGCTGATTCTTGTTTAGACACTGATTAGGCTTTTCCCCTTTCAAGGATTTTTTTTTTCTTCCTTTCGTGACTTCAATAGATATTTTTAAATGCGCGAGCTTCTAATTATAAGCTAAGTTGAAGAAATTAAGAAATATGTTTTACTAAATTAATTTTTTCCTTGGGTCAAGGAAAAATGGGCATAATTAATATCTGACAGCAATGTGACATTGTACTATTTATATCTCTCTCATATACAGTCTATATATATACATATATATAGTCTCTCTCTCTCTCTTTATATATATATATATATATTATATATATATATATTATATATATATATATATAATATATATATATATATAGTGTCTTTATTTCCTCATTTATCTTTATCTCCTAAGGTGAAAATATGGGAGCATCAACATAATTCAAAAGTAATGACATAATACAAAATTTTAGTGAAAAATATCAAAAATACATATTCAATCATCACTTATTTTAAAAGTCTAATTTTAAAACATATATTAATAAGAATTAAAATTCAATACAATTTTTAAGCCATATCTGGGTAACTTAGATATGTTTTT